>QANU01101148.1:631053-702264 GCA_003254905.1 Nissolia schottii | reverse complement strand
AACAAAAAAAAAAAAAAACAATTGCATTGCTTCAGATGCAATTTAACTGTCTTTTACATTGCTTATTTCAGATGACAGGAAGGTAAGTCACTCTTGAAGTCTGTGACCAGCTGTCATAAGCCAATCATAATGATTTGTTCTTTCAATTCTTTCTTCTTTTTTTCATTCTGCAGTTTGCATGGATTGGTTCGGGGAGAAAACATGGAGCTTGGTCGAGATTCCGATACCGGTGGACAGGTACATGACATTCTTACATGGAAAAATAGATTTCTCTTTGTCCGTCGCTCCCATTTTAATTAGTGATTAACACTTGAAGCAATGTATTAATTTCCAGATCAAATATGTGGTAGAGCTTGCTCGTGCGCTGGCAAAAATGCCTGGAGTATATAGAGTGGATCTGTTCACACGCCAAATCTCATCGCCTGAAATTGATTGGAGCTATGGAGAGCCTACAGAAATGCTAACTGCAGGGCAAGATAATGATGACGATTGTGTTGGGGAGAGCAGTGGCGCATACATCATAAGAATACCATTTGGTCCACGTGATAAGTATCTCCCGAAAGAACTCCTTTGGCCCTATGTTCAAGAATTTGTAGATGGAGCACTGGCTCACATCCTCAACATGTCAAAAGTATTGGGTGAACAGGTCGGTGGGGGGAAGCCTGTGTGGCCTTATGTAATTCATGGACACTATGCTGATGCTGGAGATAGCGCTGCTCTTCTTTCGGGTGCCTTGAACGTGCCCATGGTGCTGACAGGCCATTCGCTTGGAAGAAACAAGCTTGAGCAACTTCTTAAGCATCGCCAATCAAAGGAGGACATCAATTCGACGTATAAGATGATGAGGAGGATTGAGGCAGAAGAGCTTTCCCTAGACGCCGCAGAACTCGTTATCACTAGTACAAGGCAAGAAATCGACGAGCAGTGGGGGCTTTACGATGGATTTGATGTCAAGCTTGAGAAAGTATTGCGTGCTCGAGCCAGACGCGGCGTCAACTGTCATGGTCGATACATGCCAAGGATGGCGGTAATATATGTGTTACGGAACTGAAATCGACTGTTTTTTATTGAATGATTCAATCAAGTACTAGCTCTTCCTTCAAACTTTCTCCAGGTTATCACGCCTGGTATGGACTTCAGCAATGTCGTGATCCAAGAAGATGGCCCTGAAGCGGATGGGGAGCTGGCTCAGCTCTCTGTTGTTGTTGAAGGATCTTCACCAAAAGCAATGCCTCCAATTTGGTCAGAAGTGAGTAACTCATCCTTCTATACACATCTCACATTAACTAATTACTGTCGTTGGACTGCATATATCTGACAGCGTTGTGCAGGTGATGCGTTTCTTTACCAATCCTCATAAGCCTATGATCTTAGCCTTATCGAGGCCAGATCCAAAGAAGAACCTAATCACTCTTTTAAAAGCCTTTGGAGAAAGCCGTCCCTTGCGTGAACTTGCTAATCTTGTAAGTTTGACTTTAATTTTGAACTTTCCTCTTGGCAGATTGTAACGTTTTTTCTTTTTCTTTCTTTCTTTCCAAACAGACGCTTATAATGGGAAACAGGGATGACATAGATGACATGTCTTCAGGGAATGCTAGTGTGCTCACGACAGTGTTGAAAATGATCGATAAGTACGACTTATATGGACAAGTAGCATACCCTAAACATCACAAGCAATATGATGTTCCGGAGATATACCGATTCGCTGCAAAAACAAAGGTATGTTGAAGTTTACTTTTATATAGAACTGACTTCTTTTATTCTTAACCACTATGAACATCTAACAATTTGAAATCTCTCTCTCAGGGAGTTTTCATAAATCCTGCTTTGGTGGAACCTTTTGGTCTTACATTAATTGAGGTAGGATTTGACTAACTAGCTAGTTTGCTCCCACTGTTCTCATTTTACTGCACAAATGATCCAATTCTTTTCTCCAAACTTGTTCAAACTCATGCAGGCCGCAGCACATGGGCTTCCAATGGTGGCGACTAAAAATGGGGGACCAGTAGATATTCATCGGGTAAATGCAGAATTAGCTTTATATTAGTTACATGCTCCCTCCCTGTGAGGACCTTCCTACATGCTTCATTGTGAACTATTTATTTCTTAGATAAAACAACAATAACCAAGCCTTCTCAAGTGGCTTCATGAATCAAATAATTCGCCGTGTCCTATAGTAAACGAACTATATATTATAAGATAGCAAGAAAAAACAAAAATAAAATAAAATAAACATTGTAATGTTAACTGCAATAATCATTTTTCACAAAGGTTGTTTGTAGATTCCAAAGTCTATTTTACCTGTTATGTTTATTTTTTTTAAACTCGAGAAGGATCCAAGTATGCACGACATCCTCTGCTTTAAAATGACTCCTTGTGATATGTTAGGCCCTCCACAATGGTTTGCTTGTGGACCCTCACGATCAGCATGAAATCACTAATGCACTGCTCAAGTTGCTGTCAGACAAAAACCTGTGGCATGAGTGCAGGAAAAATGGCTGGAAGAATATACACCTTTTCTCGTGGCCCGAACACTGTCGCACTTATTTGACTAGGGTCGCAGCGTGCCGGATGAGGCATCCGCAATGGCAAACCAATACTCCAGGGGATGATATAACCGGTGAAGACTCCTTCGACGATTCACTCAAGGACGTGCAGGACATGTCCCTTAGGCTCTCAATTGACGGGGACTTGGCCGCAGCAGCGAGTTGCGGCGGAGCTGACATGCAAGACCAAGTGAAGCGGGTCCTGAGCAAGATGAAGAAGCCAGATTCTGGTTCTAATGATGCTGATGCCGGGAATAAGCTGCCGGCGGAAAGTGCAGCCGGGAAATATCCTCTATTGAGGAGAAGGCGTAGGTTGATTGTCATAGCACTTGATTTCTATGACAATAAAGGAGCTCCTGACAAGAAAATGATCCGGGTCATGCAGAGTATCATTAAGGCTGTTCAACTAGACCCTCAAACTGCAAGAGTTTCAGGATTTGCTCTGTCAACAGCTATGCCATTGCTAGAAACGATTGAGTTCCTTAAATCAGGAAACATTCAAGCCAATGATTTTGATGCTTTGATATGCAGCAGCGGGAGTGAAGTTTACTACCCTGGAACTCATCCAGAAGACGGGAAGCTTTCGCCTGATCCAGATTATGCAGCGCACATCGACTATCGTTGGGGTGTTGAAGGTCTAAAGAAAACCATTTGGAAACTCATGATGAACACCGCTGAAGGTAGAGAAAACTCTTCCAGCCCCATTGTGGAAGATTTGAAATCAAGCAATGCTCATTGCATCTCATACAAAATAAAGGATATTAGTAAGGTACTCGAAATTCAGTGCTGTATTTGAATGTTGGCAGTGGCTATGGCATCTGGTTTTATCGATTGGTAATTCATTCTCTTTTTTCAGGTGAAGAAAGTTGATGATTTGAGGCAGAAGCTAAGGATGCGAGGCTTGCGTTGTCATCCTATGTACTGCAGGGCGTCATCTAGGATGCACGTCATTCCGCTCCTTGCATCCAGAGCACAGGCACTAAGGTAACAATCGACATGGCAAGGGGCTTTCATTAACAACTCTTAGTAAAATTGAAGCCTCTGATGGTTGGTACCTTACATGATTCTGGCGTAAGGGTTTGGGCTGCTAACCTCTTTTCTAAAGAAAACAAAATATTTACTTAGAATCTTTATATTATAATTTCAAGCAATGCTCTATATTCAAATAGTTGACTGTTTACTATTTGTTTGTGTTAGGTATCTCTTTGTTCGTTGGGGGCTGACTGTTGCAAACATGTACGTGATACTCGGAGAAACAGGGGACACTGATTATGAGGAATTGATCTCTGGAACTCACAAGACCATAATCATGAAAGGAGTGGTTTGTAAGGGTTCAGAACAAGTGCTTAGAGGTCCGGGAAGCTACCAAAGAGAGGACGTTGTACCCAACGACAGTCCCCTTGTTGAATACATTAGTGAAGCAACAGAGGACAAGATTGCTAGTGCTTTGAAGCAACTATCTCGGCCCGGGGCAGTGTGATGGGCTTACACTGCATAAATGATTTGTTTTTTGCCTGAATGAAACATGTATTAATAATAAGTTAGAGCACAATTTGGAAAATGGATGTATTTCTCTTTTTTTGGTTGACTGTGGATGTATTTCTCTCTCTCTCTCTCTCTCTCTCTCTCTCTCTCTATATATATATATATATATTTATTTGTACGTTTTAAAAATAGTCACCAAATAACCACTCAAATAAAGAAGCAAACATTATAAAATAGAAAAACAAATAATGTGATAATGTTTGATGATTATGTTTATTTTTTTATTTTATAATAATACTAAACTCATACGTGCATGAGACACATAAAAAAATGTTTGGTAATAATGTTTTTTTTTGGTTATGTAATGATTATTTATTTGTTTGGGTGACTTTTGAGTGAACGTCTCCCTAATTTATGAAGCACATAGTCCGGCCAAAACATAGCAGCTACATTTATTGGATTCTTCCGTTACTAAATACTTTTGTTGTTGGTGCTAGCTAGGATGGTACCCTAATGGTTTGGAACCATTGGATGGTACCCCTCCTAGCCATAGAAATCAAATTGTTAATTCACATATAGGCCACAATTTTTATTATTTATTGCATTTTGCCTCCATCCTACAAAACTTTATTATTTGCACATTGAGCCCCGATAGGTACAGGCAAAATGACCAAAATTCCCTTATCTCCTCCCTCTCCTCCTCTCTCTCTGTTTATCTCCCTTTCCTCCTCTACCCATAGGCTATCCTCACCATCCCTTTCGGGCCGACCCTCTCCCTACGGCTAATGACAACTTTGTCCCCTTCTTCTTCAGCAAACAAGCAGAATACATGGACAATTCTGAATCTTGTACAATAAGGTCGCCATAAGTAAACAACTGGATTAAATAAGTTTTTGATCCTTAATAATTTTTTAATTTTGATATTTGTTTTTCATAAATAAAAAATTCACATTGCATCTCTAATAAATTTGATTTTAGTTTTAGTCCATGACATTAAGTTAGATCTACTCGTTAAGCGCTTTTGGTTTGGCTCGTCTAAGGTCTAACCTATTTAAACAAGCCAAGTCATGACTTCTAAAAATGCATTTTTAGGTAAACAGATAAGCCATAGGCTATAAAGAAAGGTCTATAAGGCCTAACCATTAAAAACGTTAGCTCAAAATAAAATCAAATCTTATGGTATTCCTATAAACCAAATCAGATTCAAAATCTCAACCAGCTTCTCATCATTTTTACTCCCTTAACTACCTCTTCGTACATGGGTGTCACCACCGTCTACACCTTCTCTTGTACAATCTCATTGAGATCAAGTTTTCATCCCTATATTTAATTGTATTAATTATTAATTTATTTTCTCTTGTCATATCACTTTAATTTTTTTTATTTTTTATTTTTTTTAGTAATTATAAAAGAACATCACAGTCTAAAAATATGCGGTTTAAATACTTAATTGATATATTTTGCACAATGTCCTCCTTATGCTTAAATTGTCGAAATGTAATTAAAGACGCCATTTTGAATGATTTTAATTATCCATGCATTTAATCTCTCGTGTTTGAGTAGTTAGAATCACAGAGAATCAGATACCGGTGTGATGTTTTTCTTTTTGTTTCCTCATAGTTGCTAAGTTGGGGCGTGACATCATAGTTGCTTCATTCTCTAGCGTCAAGCCAAGACTTGTCGTATCAACCTTGGTTCCAAGGAAAGAAGAAGGGGTTTCGAGAGATACATTAGCAACATTAATAGCCCCGCAAACAGTGTCAATGTTCTATAGTAATGTGTTAAAAAGATATTCCCGAGCACGGGGAGAAAACCTTGATACACATCAAACGTCTCAGAATCTAGAACGATTAAATCTTCTTAGAGGAACTGTCGATGGGTGCCTTTGCCCAAGTCAGGCTATAGATGTAGTAGGTAAAGTATAGCGAATGATACATTACCTTGAGCTTGGGTTTATTCACGCATGGCTAATTAGTATTAGTTGTTACTCCAACGTACTTGGAGCCATATTTGGAACTAGGGGTGTTCAAAACCCGGACCGGCCCGCCGGCCCGTCCCGGCCCGAAGGGTTCGGGCCAAATCGGGCCCGATTTTTAAAAATACTAAAAAAGAAAAGACCCGGTCCTAATACATATCGGGTCCGGGCCTTGCCTCGGGCCACCCGGCCCGGCCCGGCGGCCCGGATACTATATTATTATATATTTTTTATTTTTTTCCTTGATAATTACTATTTATTTCCCAGGTTCTGGACTACTAATCTAACAATTTCCAATATTTTTTCCATGTCTTTAAGCCCAATTTCATTTTTCTCAGCCCAGTTTTACGAAGCAGCCCAAATGCTTTCTTCGGTTGTAAGCGTAGCCCAGTAGCCCTCATCTCACTAGGCCACTTGCCCAGTAGCCCTCATCTCACTTTTCTCAATTTTCATTTCTCAATCTTCAGAGACTCATAGTTCAGACTTCAGTCCCTAAACCCTCCCCTTGCCGCGCCTCCCTCCCCGCGCCTCGCCTCCCTCGCCTCGCCTCCCGCGCCTCGGCNCGCCTCGCCTCGCCTCGCCTCGCCTCGCACTCGTCGTCCCTTGGTAAGCCACTGTTTCAGTGTAATTTGATTGCTTTTTTTTTTTGTTTCCCTTTTTTCTTCGTAATTTTTGGATTCTGATGAGTGATGATCAATGATTGCTTGGATATGAGGTTAGCTGTGGTTTATACTAGACTTACCATTTCCGAATAATTTTGCTAGATCTTTAAGATCACTCCATTTCGGGTGGTGGTGGTGTTTTATTTTGCATCTCATGTAATGCACGAAGTTATGCTGTTATGCTGTTTCGGTCTTTTACTCCATCTGTTATGCTGTTTCTGTTTTTTCTTGTGTTGTTACTGCTTCGGCTGTTTCTGCTCCTGTTTTTGCTGTTTTTGTTGTTTTTGTTTCTGCTGTTTCTGATTTTTTTTTAAATTTATTTTGGCCCGGTTTGGCTCGGGTTTTTTACTCGGCCCGAATATGATCGGGTCTAGGGTCGGGTCCGGGTCCTAAAAATTGACCCGGTCAAAATATAGGGCCGGGTTCGGGTCTAGGCGAACCCGGCCCGGC
Source organism: Nissolia schottii (assembly GCA_003254905.1). Classification (NCBI taxonomy): domain Eukaryota; kingdom Viridiplantae; phylum Streptophyta; class Magnoliopsida; order Fabales; family Fabaceae; genus Nissolia; species Nissolia schottii. The sequence goes on along the minus strand of QANU01101148.1, from coordinate 695,146 downwards.
CCATGAACACCCCTATTTGGAACCCAATTCTTCTCTTATGGACCTTAAGTTATCAATCCATTTGGGTGTTGGAAATTTATCCTTTTGGGTATTAGGAATTTATCTTGTAACACATGCTTTTATCTAATTTTTTTTTTATATGCTGTAATGACTTACTCCTCTCTTCATTCCAAGCAGCTTTATTTATTGATAGTTCGCGTTTCAGTTTAATTTTTCTAATTTTTTGTTTATTTTCCGAATTTAGTCCTACTATTTGTTACACCGCTAAAATTGACACTTGTATACACCCAAAAAAAATAAACATTACAAAGCACAAAAATAAATATTATAAAATAGAGAAATGAACATTATAAAACATATGAGTATTCATGCATATAAAAAATATAAAAACAATTATTATCAGACATATAAATGAAAAAAATATTAAACACAGACATACATATATCCGTGCATGCATAAATGCTCGATGACAATATTTGTTTTTTTATTTTATGTTTATTTTTCTATTTTATAAGGTAAATAGATGTATCAATTTTTCTTTCCCTAATTTTTGCCTGCTTTTATCCGTTTGCCAGGTGATGGCTTACTCTCAATGTTGTAATTAATAGCTTACTCCTCCATCTTCGAGGGATTATGAACCCTTATTTAATGATTAAAAGGGGAAATCTTCTAGGGTATAGTTTCCTTCTTCACAATTAACTTATCCCAATTTCGGAAAGATTGAGCATTTCATAACTAGTTACTAGCAAACAGGACATACTATATTAACATTCTGTATGTGTTGGCCACATAATTTCTTGAATAAAGATCAAGATATGACAAAGATGAGGTACATAACCCAACCCAGGCCCCAAATATTCGCTAACTATATAGGTTACACGCACTAAATACTTAAAAGAGTAAGAGACCTACATATACCAATTACCAAACCACAATTTATTTATTTATTTATTTCAGAAGCCAAACCAAAGAGCAGTATTAAAGAGTGCTAGAGCTAGTAATTTTGTTGGCCTTGGTGGTGGGTCCCAGTTCCAGGAATCTTGTCCTTGATCTTGTCCATTATTCCTTTCTTCTCGTATTGGGGCTCGGCTGCTCCATAACCAACAGGTGTGGTGGTGGAAGTTGCATGAGATGATTGATTATGGTGGCCCCCAACTCCTGGAATCTTCTCTTTTAACTTCTCCTTCATCCCCTTCTTCTTCCTTCTCACTCCATGTTCATCCTCCTCCGACTGCAGCATAAACAAACAAAGTAAATCAAGTGAAACCACTATTATAATATATAACATATAATAATTAATGTATTATAAGGGGAATTCAAATTTGTCACTTTTTGTGGTTACTAATCTGATGCTAAAAATTTATCATCCTACGCTACTATTTTATTTATTTATTATTTCTTCAAAAATACAACCAAAATTTTTGGTAAAAATTAAATGCCAAGATAACGTTACGTTTAACCTAACTCTAATTACCCTGTATTCTATTAAAAACTCTGGATTACATTATTCAGAGTAGACTGTATAAAATTACTTTATTTTGAATATAAGAATTTTTAAAAGCTCATTAAATATTTTATAAGTGAAATTAAGAAAGTCTCGGTTGTTAAACCTTTTCTATTATTAAATAAACTCATATAATTAAATTGCAATAAAATTGATCAACGCAGCGAAAAAAATAAATGTACCCAAACAAATGAATGTATTGATTTTATTAAAAGTATGTATGGATATGAGATATTAAATATGCTTGTAGATCTCATAAAGTAGCTAGAAACTTATGTATTTACCGAGCTAGAGCTGGAACTGCCAGAGCGATGGAGGCCTCGAGTGGTGGTTGCGGTTGTTCCATGCAGGCCAGTAGAGTGATCAACTGGGTTTGGATTGAGATTGGGATTGAGAATGGGGTTGCCAAACTCGTCGGTGGCTTGAGGTTGGCCTTGACCATATTGGTTGTGACTTTGAAAGTGTGACATTTTGTGTCCACTAATATCGGTCAGTCACAATCGTAGGTAGGTATATTATGTCTGATGAGGATGATCATTAATTGGAGCATTGGTCTTCCCTATATATAGGCACTACTAGTATATCCACTACGTGTGGATCAGTAACAAGGGTTCGGTGCCACTATCTTGTAAGTTTGACACGTCCTATCTGCTCTTCGTGCACCTGCCACCTGCATGGACACGTGCAGACATCTTTTCAGCTTTTGCCTATCGTGTCAATTCAACTTGATGACAATAAATAGACATATAGCGGATAATGATGCACAGTCAAACATTGCTTAATTTTGTTAAATTAAATTTATATTAAATTTTCGTAGAATAAAAGGGTTGTATATGGATTAATTTAGGTTATTCTTTTAGGAAAAAATTTAGTTAATCTTAAACAATAAAAATTAAGAAATTTTTATTTATGGATGTTGATTTTAAATAGAACTTTGAACAATTGATAAAAATAATTTTTTGTATAAGAAATTTTGGTAGATTAATAATTGTTGTTAATTTCCTTGAAGAGTTCAATTCTCATTAATGTTTGATTTACTAATTACACCATTGTGTTACTGGTAGGAAATTTTAACTTAATAAAATTACAATCGCAATTTTAGTTAAGGTTTTAGCCAATATAATAACTAGTCTTCTATAATCATGGTTCCATAAAGTTATATTAGCTTCAGTTCCAATTGCACAATCTAGTTTGTATCAAAATTACTCAATTTCTTATGTTACCAAATTAGTATAATTTAATTAATCAATTAAACGTTCCAAGTTTAGCTTAAATCATGCATGATATGCACATTGGAATATCAACATGGAACAAACTACTAGTTATATTATAATTAATAATCATTAATTATAATATGACTAAGAGTTTGTAGGAGGAAATAGAATCATATGAGAACATAGTCAAAGTATAAACAACATCAATCATTAGAAAAACTTACACAAGGTAAAAGAAATTTAAGAGACATAATTTAAACTAAGTGAGGGTAATTTATTCAGCTAAACTATATTCTAAGAAGGGACAATCCACTCTCTGCCAACTAGCAACTAAGTGGAGAAAAATCACTTTGCTAATTAGAAACTAAGTGAGGAATAACCACTCCGTTAACTATAGCTTAATCATGGGGATTAACTGCCTAATTACAACAAAATAATAAATGAAAAATATAAATAGCACATAAAATAATAGAAAAACTACAAGAACAAAAGGTTTAGAGAGGGAAAACCGAGCTAGAGAGACATGGGAGCTCAGCTTGGGGCAAGGAGCAAGTGAAGAGGTTGAGCTCTTATTTATAGGCCTAAATTTACTGTTTTTCTTTGCTACAGCAAAGGATTCTTCGTTGTAGTGAATAGTGCCACAGTAGAGTACCTTTGAAATGACTTAGCGCTGACTCAAAGCTGATCCGAAATATGTACGTCAATGAGCCTTCGCTACAGTGAAGGTTTGCTCACTACAGTAGGTTGTACACTACAAGGGGACGTTGGTCCCACTATGTACAAAGGAGAATGATGGACATAAAAAGATAAGAAGGATGTTGCCTGATAGAAATACTTGACAGGGCGCATAAGAGAACACCCAGATCCCTTCATGCATGATATATGTGATGTATGTATATGATAATTATCTATGTATACGATAAGGCAACGTCGAGTGAAAAAGGTTTCACAAGACGGGCTCTACAATGTTATGAGGTATGAGAGTACGTGATCCGATGTCACGCTAATTAAGCGAATAAGATTAGTAAGCACGATAATTTTTCCTTTTATAGGTAAGGCTAAGACTAGAATTCCCTGATTACCTAGTAAATTAGATAAAGCTACTTAGGACTAATATGGATTAAAATAAGTAGGAATTTTAGTATACTTTGACACCTATAGACCTCCTGAGTGGCCTGTATCATAAATGATTCGAAAACGGCCACATGGTGAAATTATCGGCCACGTCAGCGCCGTCTAACCCAAACTGACGGCAGAGACTAAAAATGAATAAATTTTTTTTATAAGGGCTAAAAACGAACAAATTTTTTTTACAGGGTCTCAATTCAAACGAAAAATTTTAGAGGGACCAGACACAAATTTTTTTTATATTATAGGGATTAAAAACTTATTTAACCCTTGATTAAAATAAGTAGAGATTTTAGTATATTTTTACAGCTAGATACCTCCTAAGTGGCCTGTATCATAAATGAATCGAAAACGGTCATGTGACAAAATTAACGGCCACATGTCAAACTGACGGCAAAGATTAAAAACAAATAAAAGAATTTTACCAGACTAAAAATTTTATGGAATGATCAAACACAAATTTTTTAATATTACAGAGATTAAAAACTTATTTAAAACTATTTTTTTTTTAATACTTACTAAGCCATCAGAGACCTTCACGAATAACCTAATACCCTATTTTCAATCCCCACAGCGCCTCCACTCGTCTCCTCCTTCAATCCAACACAGGCTGCCATCAGCTCCTCCTCTTCTCCGGGCATTCCTCATCTCCAGGGGAGAGACCTTCAGAGGCGGCGCGACGGTTCCCTCTTTTTTTCTGTCACGAGACTCACAACTCACAAGCGACTTCGTCTTCTCTTCTTCAAGTCACGATCGAGCCGGGCCCACCGTCTCCTGCGACGCGACCTCTGTCTCCAGCTAGTCACCGTTCCCCTTCTTCTCCGTCTGCGGCGCAACTTCTCTTCTAAGGTTAGCTTTGTTCCAGTACCTATAGCTTTCTTTTTGTTATTGTTATACCCTTTTTTTTTTAACATAGGTGCTGATTATGACTTGCGTTTATGATTGTTGCTGTTAGAGCTTTCTTTGTGTCCATTTTGTTAGTGGAATTATTTTGTTTTTCAATTTCTTTTTTCAACAGAGGTGATTTGGTATGTTTCTTTGAATTTGAGNTATATATATATATATATATTTATTTGGTGTACCTGTACTGGTACGTGTGGAACTTAGGTGACAACTCCATTGAAATATTTTTGAATATTTGTGTTGCACCATCGTGGCGTCTTCTGAGGACGTTGGGATAATATTTTTCCTATCAACGAAAAAGATTTAGTTGGAACTAAATGCAATTTCCTTGTCTTAAATGGAGGAGAATTTAAAAAGAAAGAAACTTGTTGGGTTGTGAAAATAGATTTTGTTTTTAAGAAAACAAAAGAAATTGAAAGGAAATTAAAGAAGAGAATTGGTTGGTTGGAGTAATATGGAAGAAAAAATAATTGATTGCTTTCTCTTTTCTTTTCCATTTTTCCTGTTTCTATCCTTATTATGTTCCCAAACACTTCATAAAGCTCGTTTCTTTCTTTACAGATTCAAAGCAGAGGCTATGAAGGTGTTTAATATAAGTGGAACCACTCTTTCTCTGTCACTCTACAGTGACGTCACCAATTCTAAGTTAGTTTCTTTCTCTTGCACTCTGATTATTCTGCAAAAGTCAAAATGGTAACTAAATGTTCTGGAAAAGTAGCTACATGTTATAGGAATGTTAACTGTTATTCTAAGATTCTGTGGTCAACTTGTTTGTCATGTAGTCTTAGTTCAAATTATTGAGAATTTTCTCATGTGAACTGTCAAGGAGGCGTTGTTGTTGTTAGTAGAGTAGTGTTTAAATCATGTATTTTGGGTTGACTTCAATGGTTGAGCACCAGTTTGTTTCCTTGTTATTGCATTAGGTTACATAGTTATCATGATGCATGAGTACTTGAGGAAACATTAAAGTTGCTATCAATAGAATACAATTTGTATTTTATTTTTATTTCTTGTTGATAATTACATAAATGACTCCATGTTTCCATTTTGTTTTATTTTTTCAAGCTTTAGTGAAGAAAATGGTGAGAAACAAAAATTTGAAAACAAAATACAGAATGGAAACTAGCTAGATTCTTGTAATTAATTATGAAAACATCTCAACTGAAAATGATCCCAACGGATCACTACATCTCAAAATTCAGATTCTCAGTAGTTAGACTTTAGTTTGCCTCTTTATTTATTGTGAATTGTGATAACACGTAAAAACGTTTAGTGGTAAGTAGTTCATATACAACAGCAGGTTTATGATAATTGATAACCAGTTGCTCCTATCTAATTGTTTTAAGATGGTATTTGCAAAAAGTCTTTGCTATTTATGTCATTCAAGCATATGTAAAAACAAATATATGGCATACATTGTAAAATAGTTTATCTATTAATTTGTAACTGATTTCAAAGACTGGGAACGTGCTGACCTGATGGAATTCATGTTCTTACAGGGAACTCTTAGAAAGTATGCAAGCTGGGACATTGGAGCCAGAAGTTGCGTTCCTCAATGCTTTACTTGTATGGTTTCTTATATTTGTTATTTATGTCATGTCCAACACCATTCACAAGATAGTAAGCATGATGCTGGTGCTTAAACTATCATTGATTACTGGTATACACATCTTTCTAATGTTACAACTATTATGAAATGAACCAGATTCCAGATATTTTCCCTGTTCTAGCTGCTGCACACAAGACACTTGTAGCCAAGTCACGGGATTCTTTGACCACACGAACTCTACATTCAGAGCTTGTTTACAACTACTCAGGGTCCAAACATGTAATTATGCATTAGTACTTAACCTATAATGATTCATTCTTCGAATTAGATATGCTAACTTTGGCTTGTATTGTGTAGATTACTGAATCTTTGAAAAGATGTGGCGTCTCTGATAGTACAACATATATCCTTGCCGCTAAATTTGATGCTACCCTTGATGAGGTGAGATGATTTTACAATATAGTATGACANGCCATAGAGAAGCTCGTAATTGGAAAAGAGATCGACCTAGATGAGCTAGAGGGTAGAGCAAACCAGTCCCAGATACAAAAGGTTTGCAAGGGCACTAATCCAGATCACTTTGTATTGTTATGTGCTAACTAACATATTCAATAACTTGTTCTGTTTCAGCATTACAAGATTTCTTCCTCGGAACTTGGAATATCATCACTTGCGGATGCAATAACTTGCCGAATTGCTTCTCGTGATGCATTGTGAGAAGAATGACTGTGATCTTCATGTATACTACCAGTTTGACTGTCTCCTTGATCTCCCGTAGAATATGTCATGCAAATTTAAAAAGAAAGCTTTTAGCTCCCGTAGTAGGTGACCTTTTGATGTTTTCTAAATTTGGTATTTATTTTTAATCTTTCATACTTGAGCAGCTTTTCTCACGGATGTTTGAATGTTAGACTTTTGGGGGTATTGGAAACTCAAAACATGTTTCCTAATGTTAAAATGTATGATTTGATGTGTTTTTTTTTTTTAAATTTTTTATAGAGGTATCAAAATAGGTACGCCCGGCCCATTTGGGTTAAGCTATTTTGGATGTTATTTTTGGGTTAGGAAAATGATAGTCCATTTCTATTCGAGTCATTTTTGGGCTAGCCCATGACCCATATTTTGTCAACTTAATTTTTTTTAAAATATATGCACACACATGTATACATAAATGTGTACTAATTTAAAGCTGGTAAAGTTTGGTAATAATGTGTAATTAAATTTTATTGACTAAATAAAATAATTAGTCTATATAATGTTGATATTATTTTGACTTAATTTTGAATTGATTTGGATTAATTTTTAAATTTCAAATGTTTGAATGACTATACAACAAAGGAAATTATGAAAATGTAATTTGCATTTAATTTAATTAATTTGGTACAACATATTAGAGCTATTTACAAAAGTTTTGTAACTATCTTTTTGTTATATAAGTTACGTAATAATAAGACTATACACTCTTTTTAAAAGTTAACAAAAAGCACACACCATTTACATTAAGGGTCAAACACTTAAAATTAGATAGACTAAATTTATAAGAGTAAAATTTACACGAATGTAGTTGTTTTACTCTAAAGTATTAGTTAAATTGCTTTAGAAACTCGGTAGTCGTGAGTCTCTCTTGCATTCACTAACATTTCCAGTTATGTCATTCACATTAGAGAGTTTCTTAATATTTGAATTTATTGAACAAGTGCACATGTAAGGGAAAAAATATAAGTACACATCATATTATTATTATTATTATATATTAAAATAGGTGTTTGGACCATTGGGTTGGCCTGATACAAAGAAGGTTGAACCAATTTGGGCTAGGCTAAATTGGGTTAGTTTAAGTTGAGCAAAGTCATTTTTTTTCCTTCATACTTCTTTAGTCTAGAATACCCATATTTTTGGGCCATTTAGGTTGGTCCATCGAGTTTAGCACATTTGGACAAATCTAATGTTTTTATACTCTATTTTTACACTTACACCATCTCAAAATTAAAGTTTAGGTCTAGGGATAAACTTATCTAAATTTAGGATGGAGGCACGTCTTTGACTTTATCAAACACTTATAAAAGTATTTAAAGGTCATCACACTAACGAAAAACTTAAAAATCAAATTGAAGTTATGCAGTACATAAGCGGAAGGTTGACTAAGTGAGTTATCGTTTTCTAGAAAATATATTTTTCTAGTTAAAAATTAGGCAATTTACATTTTTTTTCTTCTAATATTTAATTGTTATTAAAAAATGGGACAATTCTTATTTTGTTTGAGGTCATTAATTATTTAAAATGAATATTTTGGTCTCTAAACATATAAAACAAGGAAGTTGATCATTTTAGGTTAATACGAGAAACCAATTTTGCTAAAATTGGTTTCCTTCATTGATATTTGCTAGTAGTATACTTTTTGGTGCTTCTGTAAACTAAACAATTGCCACTAAGGCCTTACAAAGAGAGTCCCATAGGCATTGCCTAAAATCACATTGCTACTCCCAAAAGGAGGTTTTGGCCGAAGCTTGAACTGAACCTGCTCCTTGCTGCCCTTCTTCGCCATCCAATTAGCAACAAAGTTTGCTTCCCTGAAGGTGTTCCAACTAAAACACACCACAGATCACTCATCATTGTTTATGTTTTGCACAATGTGTGTGGCAAATTACATGGTGCATACTTCTTTCCTTAGCAAGAGAGAGAACAATCCCGATGTCTTAAGTTATCTCTCTAATGCATCTTTGAGAGCTCGTTAGATAAAGATAATTAGATAAGATAAGAACAGATAAAATAAGGATTGATAGGATGGAGATGGATAAAATAAGGGCATGCTTTTTTATTTTATTTTATTATTATGATTATTATAATACCTAATATTATTTTATTAATAATAATAATAATATTATTTTATTATTATTATTATTATTATTATTATTATTTTATTACTAATATTATTATTTTTCTTCTTCTTATTATTAATATTATTCTTATCATTATTAATATTACTATTATTTTAATTTTAATAATAATGTTATTACTATTGTGATTAATAATAATATTATTATATTATTATGTGTTAAATAAGTTTTTGCACCATGATAAATTGCGAATTTTAATTTTGCACCCTATTAAAAATTTTTCTTTGGTTTGAGTCTTGATAAATTCTTTTATTTGATTTTAGTCTCTAATATTAAGTTTGACCGTTAAAAGATGATGTAAACCGAAGTTAGGTGAGTTACAAACATGGTTAAACCAAGTTTTAACCATTGTCAAATTGGTCAAACCTGGTCAAAATGAGTTTAAAACGTGGTTAAAATGGTCTATGGTTAAAACTAGTTTGACCGGTTCGATAACAGTTAAAACTTAATTTTGGAGCTCACCTAATTTTTGTTTGTCATATCATCTTTTAACAGTTTAACTTAACATTAGAGACTAAAATCAAATAAATTTTTTTATCAAAGACTCAAACCAAAGAAAAGATTTAATAGGGTGTAAAATTAAAATTTGCGATTTATTATGGGCAAAAACTTATAGGATTTAATTGAAATGCACTACAGTGTAAAGTAATTTTACATTGTCATCTAATCATATATCAAAAAAATCAGTAAACATGGTTGACTATCACACCGACTCCTTGAAAGGTCATCCAGATAAAATGAATTGATTGGACGACCGTGTAAAATCTTTTACACGTTAGTATATCAAAATTAAACTCAAATTTATTTAACCTTATTATTATTATGATAAATATTATTATTATTTTATTACTAAGATTATTATCTTAGTACTATTCATATTATTATTATATTATTATTATTATTATTATCATTATTAATATTATTATTTTGATGATTATTATTATTAGTGTCTGCCAAGGCACATTTTTTATTTTTAAGAAGATTGGTAGTTTTATTTTGTGATAGAAGTTATTGACATATAATACACGAGATAAAAGAAAGAGTGTTAGGATAATTTTGGAATAAAAAAATTGGACACTAAAAAGTTGATTACCAAAGTGTATTCTTTTTATATATTTTTATATAGGTAATAGATTATTAATATTATTATTTAGATTAATTTATCTAATTTAGTGTGTCCGCCAAACATTGAATAAAGTAATAGTAGGCTTGATACTTAGCCTAAGAGCCAATCAAGTCTGAAAGACACTGCCCAAACCGGCCTGAAACTTCTCATGATTAACGCTCCCATCAACATTGATAGCTCCCATCGGAAGTCCATTCCAACCAATCAAGCGAGGAGTCGACATAGGATGGGGGCACAATGAGTCTTGGTGACATCAATCACCATAAGCCGAATTTTAGCCACAATAGCAAACACTTCCCCAACCTACCCATCGTTGCTAGCAGCACATTGAGCTCGCCACAGCCACAAGCATGCCACCAAAAAACAGAATAACACGGCCCCTTTTCTTTTGCTAGTGGTATTGTGAACGTTCTGATCCGGCACATCTTTGTATAATCATTTGAATATATAATTGAACACATGGGAAAAACCAAAAGTGCCCCTTTGGCACTTCTACGACGTTGTGTCAATGTGACAATACATTGCTGCCTTGGCATATATTCCTCAAAGCAAGAAATTTATTCTTCGTGAGGCAAAAGAAACAGGGAAAGCCAAGCATTTGTTGTATTGGGAATTAGGGTTGTTGAATTTGTGGGAAGGTGAGAAGAGGAGGAGTGTATGTGAAACAACAATCTGAAGATTGAATGATTTTGTTCAATACTTAAGTTTATATAACCTATGAGTACTATAGTACTATATATAGTGCAACGGAGATAAATGCATGTCTCATTTTAACATACGTTTAATACTTAAAGCTATTTCTTAAGACACATTACGTGATTATAATGCCTTGCCTTTTACCTTTATCAATGCATTACTAATCACTTGACTAAATACATTTAGTCACATGTTTTATTCTTAACGAGGATCATACTTGGTTTCTAGCTAGGATTCCTTCTACAAGAGCACGAGAACATGAAAGCCAAGCATTTATACGTAGAAGCTCGTGATCTAAGAGACCCCAAGACTAATTTTAATTTTATTTTTCTTCTGATATATATATATATATTCCTAGGGTAGTGATGCAAGTGTTGAGATTTGTTCCTCTCCTTGAATCTCTCTGATCCCATAGATTAAGTGATTGTACAGCTATAGTGTATATCCATTGTTGTTGACTTCTTTTAATTGGATCCAAGCTCTTTTGGTTTTGGGATATGAGCCTGGGAATTCGTAGTGATAGGATATGTGGCGTCCACATGCCTCCCTATCCGCTCGACCCCTGAGTCGCATTTATGAGACGTGGTGGTTTTCATGATAGTGGGGCATGTGGTAGAATTGGAGAAGACATTTGTGGAGCTAAGGAAACCTCAACCGTAGATCTCTCGTATGGTAGATGCCTTCATGCTCGTTGGTTACCTTGCTTCACAATTGTCGATCTCACACGGGATTTTTGAGAGGGAAAGAGTTTAAATAGAGATTAGGAGGGACAAATAAACTTTCTAACATTTCTTGCGTTTTCCTCGGAAACGAAATCTTGCCCAGATTAGAGAGAGACCTTCTTGACCCTTTAAGTAAGTTCATTTTCTACCTCCTCGATGTCATGGTGAAACTGTCCAAGTTAGTTCCAGAGTGTGCCGATGGGAACTCTGGGGATGAGGGAGAAACCCTCAACGCCTACGAATTGGTAGCCTCAAAGGTAGAGAGTCTAATCTCTGTTTACTCCAATTGTGAATCTTTGGTTCATTATCGGAGGAACTAGATGATAGTGGCCTAGGAATATAGACACGATATCCCTTAGAACTGTTCGGTTAAGATTATATAACAGATTTTAACAAAGACTCTGGTTAAGGCATGAACCCTAACGAAGGGTAGGTTCTGGCTAAGGCAAGACTTGGTACTTAAGATGTCCATTGTGACGCACCTCTCTTACTTGGGAATCCTGTCCTAAGTGTGGGACCTCAGTCCTTGAGCCCGGATTAATAAATAAGATTAATCAACTAGGACATCCCCTGTCATAATCAGTAGACTTAGGTCTTAACAACTTTGGTAATCAAGCTAGTTTACCTAAAAGACTTTATGAATAGTAGATCATAGGATAGATAACCTAGAATAGTAGGGGTCAATGACCTCGTAATCCAAACTCAGTAGTAGATAGATATGAGCGCAAGGCTCTTCAGATTATGGCATGCGTGCCCTTCCAGATTTAGCAGATTAGGTGCTCAAGGCTCTTCAGATTAGGGTTGCGTACCCTCACAGGTATCCGGGTTGCGTGCATACCGGAACCACCTGGATTTATCCTGGTGAAGTAAGGTCAAGCCAAGGTTCCCTTCAATCGAGGATCGAGAGGCCACTCTCCTCACGTCCCCTCCGCTAGAGGAAGCAGGGCATATGTACACAGTTCAGATTTACCTTCCAACAGTTTATTTAGTTTATTCAATTTATCCAAATTTACCTTACAACAGTTATTCAGTCTTGCTTTAGTTTCCATGCTTTAATTATTATTTAATTATCTACTCATATATGTTTCATGATATTATATGCAATATGTGTCATTTGTATGGTACCGAGGTATCCACCACTAAGATGACAAACTTACCCCTCTGTCGATAACATTTTCAGATTCGGATGAGGACAGTGAGAACGTCCCCCTCTTCCAGTGAGTGAGGCTTCAAGCGTCAGTAGTAAGCTCCGTTTCGCAGTGGGATCTACTTGAGTTGTATAATTATGCTCTAGATGTCTAAGGCAGGATCCGTATTTAGCATACCAGCATTTCATTTTAGTCATGATATTATGATGTAAACTCGGTATTGATTTTCATATCAGTTATATGGAAATAATTATACAGATGTTAATTTTATAAATGAAGTTATTTATTTATCTTTATGAGCATTTCATGCATGTTTAGTATGTCATGCCAGAGATTTTGTAGAACAGTTACCCTACATGCGGTCACGTCCTAAGTTTGGGCGTAACAGTTCCTATACCTGAATTTCAAAAAAGACAACTACCCAAGTGTTCAAGAAAAGGTCCCTTGATTCATGTTGTGATTGAGGATGGCGCAGGGTGGCCGATATTCATGCTTGGATGGATAGGTAGTGGCAACTCCACATCACTCATATCCTCTCGGAAGCCAACACGTTTGTTGATTTTCTTGTAAAGGGGGTTCTGCTGATTTATTGAGAAGTGCCCTTAGAATCTTGTTAAGAAAGCAAAATTAGTAACTTTGTATTGAGAAAAAAAATTATTGTATGTTTTAAGTGACATTCAATATTTTATAAACTTATCATTTTGGCTTCCTTAGCAAAACCTTAATAATAATAATGATAATGGATGGCCTCATCTAGTTTAGTAAATTAAAACATGAGGGATCCTCTTAAATAATCGAGGTTTTATGTTTATGACTGGTGTGCATGCTACTTGTGTCTGCATTATTGTCACAATTATATATTCTGTGTTCTTGCTGGTGTGGTATGATCTACTCTTTCAAAGTAGATGATATCAGAGGAGAACCAGAGAACCGGGGATGAATTATTAAGCATGGCTTTGCCCTTTATTTTAGCATCCGGTAAAACATGGGCATGTGATAGCTATCTGAATAAGAAATGAGATTTCTATGCCGCTTGTATGCATGGCAATTTTGTGTAATGCTCTTGCTAGATGTTGTATAGAACACTACCTTTTCCCTTGTTCTACAGCATGCAAATCATCCTAACTTTTTTCTCACAGGATCCTAACTTCTTGGTGCATCTAAAATGTTGGTAAACAATCACCAACATTTTGTTTGTAAGGGCAGTAACTTTGCACCTATAAGCCAGCATGCGAAATTCATAGCATATGGAGCTTGTTTTTATTACATATAGTTTCTTTTTGTGGATGTCGATTATTTTTGGCCTTGGCCCCCTTGGGATAGGGCTTAATTATAGGGGAGGACCGACTCGACCTTTGTCAACCTGACATCTGCGACCTTGATGATGTGTTATTATTCTTCAAATGTCTCCTACAATACGCATTCATCAACAGGTAACAGTGCACCTAAATTCAAAGGTATTTGGTTCGCAAAAATATTTAGTATCTGTATGTAAGATAGTTTGGAGAGTGTAAAACAGAACAAATCAACTTAATCACACATTCACGTATAGAAATTCAAGTTCATAAAAGTTTTGAGTTCGAGCTCTAAATAAAATCCCAATCAAAATTTTCCTTTGCAATTGCAAGTGGAACTGTGACGTGGATGGCATGTGTGAGGCCATTTCAATGCCACCGAGTTGCTCACGAAAGTAAGCGCAGATTTTAATATAGCAGTGGTTCGTGGAACTTTAATCCCTTATACCTATCTTTCAGATTGCTTTCCTTATGTATGATTGCAATGCACATGACATGGCTACGAATCTAGTTGCCGATTGTGGAGCATCTTTATGACTTTGTCGTTTGTCTTCCTGTGTAAAGAGTTGCTAAATCCTACGTAAAGGATTAAAGTGCTTGCTATAACACTTTTTTTGTTCCCTTTTTCTTTTTATTGCAGAACCACATGGAACTCATTATCTTATATAAATCTCCATCAAAAAGCATTATCTTCTAAAAAGTTGTTTTAAAATCTCGTTGAATATGGGGAAAAAATGGTTTATCCATTTAACAACGGAAAGAAAAATATGATAGCATTTGCATCATCATCATCAAGTAAAGTAAAATAAATGGACTCTTTATTTATGTGTTGACGTTATGCTTCAGTTCCCATTCCGTCAATGAAATAAAGCTTCGTTTCAAAAATGAATAAAAGTAAAAAAAGCTGCCACCTTGATATTTGCATGGAAATTTCATAAAAAAACGCACCACCGTACCGCAATGACAATAGAGACTGATTCAAACAAGAAAAACTGTGCTCACTGACTCTAATTCGCTCCCCTCTCTCTCTCTCTCGTCTTCACTTGGTTCCCTCACATGGACGACTTGCTCTCTCTTATTTGCCCTAATTTTCCATTCGTACGCATCTCTTCTCTCCTTAGTTTCTTCTTCTCTCAATTGAATTATATGCCCTTGTTTGTCTCACAAAGAACCAACACTAATTACATTTCTCTGTGCCAACTATCATTTTTTTCTTTTTGGTGAATTTTGAGCTCTTTACTTGTGGACTCTTCAATTCTAATTCTTAACTACACTGTGTCGGACATGTATTCATTTTGAAGTCAGCCGAAGGGACTGTGATTATTATTTTTTTAAACTTTTTTTAATTATTGAACTAAGAACTTTCAAACTATATTTGTTATGACATTTTGAACCAGAGTAGTCATGTTCTGTTTATTGCTATATCCTTGACCTGTGCGCTTCTCAATGGTTGCAAGGCGCAACAAATTTGTTGGAATTTTGAGATTACTTTTAACTGAAGAATCATGTGCTTCTGGATCTTTCTCTGCTCTTCGGTTGAGTTCAAAATTAAATTTACTAGAGCAGCTATTCTTTTCTGGTTTTTGGGGAATTGATTCAAACGTAATGGGATATAGGATTGTGCTTAAAGATTACAACATGCAAGATCATAATGGTTCATGCACTCATGACTTGCACTTTTTTTTAACCCTGTTTTGCAGGTACGGGATGGAAAGGGATTCTCCGAGTGTTTTGAAGACATATATCTTTATTGTTTTCGATATTTTTGTTTTCCATTTCTTCGTACTGACAAAATTGTTTTTTTATTTTTTTATTTTCAAGTAAATTGATTTTCCTTAATAAAGCATACTGCTTTAGGTTTTGGAGTGAACATAGTGACTACTATTATGATAGTTGTGCTTGGATTTAAGAAGAAGATTGGTGGAGGAGTTCGGATATCAAATGTGCAGGTAGTAGCTGATCTTAAAAGTTTATTACAAGCCACTACAAAACCACCGCAAAGAAACATGTGAACTATTCACAGCCTATAGTATCAAATCAATAGTGGCTTCTGTTTAGTTTAGTGTTTACTGTTTTCAGAACAATTATTTGCGAGCCTTCAATTGCTTTCCTCTAGTGTTACCCTGTACGGTTTTCTCTTCAGCTCATTGATTATTCATTAGTTGTCAATCTTTGTTGAAAGTTGCATGAATCAAGCAGGACTGTTATGTTAATATCCCCACTTATGATCTTTGTATTTAAAGCAATAAAACATATATCTACGGTATCTCATTTGTTGACACTTTTGCAATGAGTAAACAGCTGACCCTTCCAGAGAAATCGGTCCTGGATTTTCTTCCGGTTGTTGGAGCATGCCTTTCAGTCTTGGACATAATTTTTGTGTGGCAGAAAGAACATGATAGGCACTTATTTGAATATCATAAGTGGTTCTATGGCTGTTCTGAGTTCATTGTGTGGGTAAGTTTCCTAATTTCTAGAGTTTAGGCGTTTGATTTCATGAGATCTAAATATTTACATATTTCTATATGTAGACAAATGTCATTCTCTTCTCAAAGTGTGCCAGCAGTCATTACATAGTCTTCAACCGTGTTTTGTGCTTCTGGTGGATTCTGAAACCAATTCTAGGGGTCTTCCATTTGATGACCATGTTTCCATCATTGGAGGTGCTGGTGTTAGCTATCTTTTGAGCGTGTCAAGTTTACCTTTATTACTAATATTATTTATTCATTTTTCAATGAAACTTGTCAGCTCATTAGATGTGAAAGGTTTGGCATAATGTTCATTGCAGGTTTCAGTAAGCATAATGGAAGGCTTGGTAGTTCTCTTGAATATCACATTTGGCATAGCTATCAATGTGATTAGGGTAAAGAGACTATCTTCCAAAAGCAGGTATATAATGGCCTGTCATACTCTGTCACTTTCTTTTTTAGATTTGTGATAAGCATTGATCACTAGATAAAATTTTAAAAGGTGGCATAATTGATTTCTCTCTCTCTCACACACACACACACGTGTTACTTAAAATCCATTTACTTCCCCTATAACCCGTTTGCTATGCGTTATGAATAGGGTGCATTACGTCTCATTCTGCTTATCACTTTTTTAAGTGAATTGATCCAATTGTGATAACAAGCAAAGTGCACTGGTTTTATTGTCTACGTTTGTTCATTATATTGGAATGAAAATTATATTTTGTTTCTATTGTACATTGATAAATCTTTGCTGAATTTTAGTTTATTGGAAGATCCACTTCTTTCCCATGATGCGGACCTTGAGGAGGGTGGCCATTGTGACCTTGTAAGTGTGTTTCATCAATTGTAACTCTCTTCTCAGACTTGTGCTTACCCTCTTAAGATCATTATTGCATAATGCACACTATTTTGTCAAAGCAATTGGATAGTGTTAAAATTAAGGGGCAAATGCACCAAGCCCTGTTAACTTACATTTGGGGGTTTGGCAATTATAGTCAGCAACTTGCATCTTTGGCAGTTTACATCCTGTAATCTTGAAAAATGTCCTAATAGCTAGTTTATGCTAAATGAAATTAGTAGCTTTTGGAAATTCTGGTTTGTAAGTATGAATTGTTAATAAGCAATCAATGTATGAATTGATGGTTAAAAAGTTTTAACATCATAGTTGTGTGAAGATGAGTTGACTAAATACTTTGACTACTCGTGTCTAGTACCTACCACAACATGAAGAAAGAGGGTGGAGTGTATTTCTTTATGTTGAGAATCTGCCTAAGACTTTGTTGGAAAATTATTGTGATTTTAAATTTTATACTTTAATTTTGTATAGATAATTACATGCATGGCTTAATTCTGAAAGAAAATCCTCTCTCTTTTAATGCTGTCTAATCATCAGCCCATTTTTATTTACTTTATTTTTCAGATATTTAAAAGGTTATTATGATCATACTAGTTGATGTTTTTTAACTTTCTTTCTAAAGGGAACTAATGGGAACTTATGGAATTTGATGACTTTCAAACTCATAAATCCAGTAATGAATCATGGGGTGGTAAAGCAATTAGACTCTGAAGATCTTCTGCAGCTACCTACTGATATGAGTCCTTCTTCCTGTCATGATATAATTTTATCCTGCTGGCGAGCTCAACTGGCTAATAATGCTTCAAACCCATCCTTGTTTAGAGCACTCTGTAGTGAATATGGATGGCAATATCTCCGCCTGGGATTATTGAAGGTATTGTACCATACAAAATCATGTTTTCCTCCCTGTGCTAGATAAATCTAAGTTGATACAAAATTGAATAATGCAGGAAAGATTTATTTTATGACAGGGTAGATAACTTATAGCATATTTCACATGTATATAGATATCTTTATTAAAAGACGTTGATTCGTATTTATTGTCGGATAAGCAGTGAGAAATTTGAATGGTTTGTGTGTAGTGTCCAATATCCCAATTTTAATGGAGTTGATGTCAATGGAATTGATTGGCCAAATATCAGTTACAGTTAGCAAATAGAATATCAGTTGCAGATTGGTCATTATTAGCAGAATACCAGTTGCAGAATATTTGGGCATTTTAACCAGCAGAATATGTGTGACTATATAGCTGTAATTATGTTATTATCTTCTTAGTTATGATAGCCCAGCTGTAGGATAGCAATTTAGCTAATTTTTAGGGATGTAAATCAGATTGTATTTACTATTTATATCAGAATTCTCCAGCAGGAGAACACACAGTTTTACCGTACCATTTTCCAGAGTCTAACAGTTGATACCTTGACATGTTTTAAATTTATAGAAGCTACAACCACAAGAGTTATCATGTTGACTTCAAAACTTAATTACTTAAATACAATTGCATGGATTATCATTTCAATTTTAATGATATTGACACATATCCATATTTACGTATTAGTTTACTAGTGAGGAAACCGAATGCTTCCAAAATAAACTGAGTTTTTTCCCTTTCCTTGTCCATGAAGAAATCAAATAGTTTAATCAAACTATACCATTTTTTTCTTTTTAAATTTATGCTCTACAACTACAAAATATTTTACTTCCTCCAGGTGATTAATGATTGTATTGGTTTTGCGGGACCATTGCTTCTCAATAAGCTGATCCAGTTTCTTCAACAAGGTCTTCAACAATGAACAGTTTGTCTTTAGCAATTGTGATCATTAAATTGTGGCTTGCATATATAGCCCCATTTATACTCTTTCTTCTTGTAGTATGGATAATTATTCTGAAACTATTCTGACAACATATTGACTTTGGCATTACCCTTAACATTTACTTTTGCAACTTCTGTTCAAACCATATGAATCACATATATCTAAACAAGAAAAGTACATGACATTCCTAAAAGAGTTGTGGCTAGACACATTAAGCCGCAATATATTAAGTGTAGACAACTTATTGCGATTATGCTTCCAACAATAAGATAAAAATATGAAATTTTGATTATTCTTATCATAGTGGGTGGAAGAATTCAGATCTTCTCTCAATTTATGCAATATGGAAAATTACAACTGATTTGTCTATATCATGAAACAGGGATGGCAATTCCATACTTTTTCCGAAATATTTCTTCTTGCTGGTTAACAGTCAATTCAACAAAAAAATATAACAAAATTTGATTCCACTTTTTGTACAGGTTCAGTGAATTTGGATGGGTATTTACTTGCAATATCCTTGGGTCTCACATCTATAATTAAGTATGTTTCATGTATTTATATAATTCAACAAGTTTTTCCTTTTTTTTTCCCTTTCTTGTTCTGTATGTTTGTAGGCATGCTCTACTTGCCTACTTCTCATTGCTGTTATCATGTTTTATCCTTAACTACATGAAACAAAAGTAAAGATTATGGGTAGATATATTCACAACTCATTCAAAGTTTAAATAGGCAGGTACTAGTATCATTGTAATAATATAGCTTATCAATCTAAAAATGTTACATAAAAATGTATGACACAAACCTGTAAAGATTAATTAAGTGCTCATTGTTCTCCCATTATTTATTTGGTACTATGCCTACGTAAGTGCATAAACAGTAAAAAAATTAAGGATGACTGAGAAGTGAAGAACCATAAAGTATGCATTATTTCTTTAAAGGAAGAAGAAAGATTATTTGTGTTTGTGATACAAAACTATTCATAGGCTTCTACATAACAGATTGAAACTTCCGGAGACTTAAAGACATTGGGAGTTAAGCTTCGAGGGGAGTGGTCAGAGTAAACCAGTGAGACAATAAAGCCTACAGACCAGAACAAACATACTGAAAGAAAGAGAGAACCAATGTGGTTAAAAATGTAACAAAATCTCTCACTAAATCTATAAACCCCTTTATGCAACCGTGTAGAGAACAACAAAGACAAATGACACGCTCACTGATCAGATAGGCATGTCTTTGTATCTTTCAGTTTCCTTGAACTTTGAGTAACTTATTTTTTATAATTATGGATTTATAATTTGTATGACTCTTTATTGCTGTATTTACAAGTAACAATTAATAAAACAATATTCTTCCGGTTTAGATCCTTTTTAGATACACAATATACTTTTCATCTTTCCAAACTGAAGCTGAAGCTGCGATCTAGCATCATGACTCTAATATATGAGAAGGTATGCTACTCTTTTTGTTTTTTGTAAATGATAAAATTATATATTTTTATCACAATGATGTATGATTATTCTCTTCTTTATTTTTACCCTAACGATGCTATTGATTTGTGGCCTTCTATGATTTGGTTGATGATCACGCTTTCATACTAAAAGCACATACATTGTTTCATGTGTTTCAAGTGTCTATGCGTGAACCTAGCAGAGCGTTCAAAATTCACGAATGGAGAAATTCAGACATTCATGTCAATAGATGCTGACCGAACTGTCAACTTATGTAATAGTTTCCATGATGCATGGAGGTATTCCCTTCATTTATAATTTTTTTAATGTGAACACATTACATCTAGCTATTCCCCCCCCCCCCCTTTATCTTTTTGAATATCTCTTGTCCAACAGACTTGTCATCTTGTAAAAGACTCCTTTTATGTCTTGCAAAAATATTGTGGGTGTTCAAGTTTAATATAATTTCCATGAATTATTTTTATTCATGGTTAAGTATATGAGTTCTGCTTTAACCTACTTCTGTTGCTGTTGAGGCCCTACTTTACACGATGCCATTGGGTTTAACATAGACGTATTTGATTTAATTTATATTGAATGCATCCTTTGTAGTTTAAAATTGATGTCAAATCATGAATATAATGTTTAATAAAGATTCTTATAGATCCTAAGCACCGTGGTTTTATTTGTTCCAGCTTGCCTTTGCAAATTGGAGTGGCACTTTATCTTTTGTATACTCAAGTCAAATTCGCCTTTGTCTCTGGATTAGCTATAACCATTTTATTGATACCAGGTAGGATTATCACCCGTACAAAAATTTTAGTGACAGAGAAGCCACACTTGTTAGATAATCTTTTTCAGTTAATTTTAATTGTCTTTCACCAACTTGAATGCATCATTAGAATTACAGTAGCTAGAATGTCAATAGCTGAATTTATTTCCTAAATCCTATGAAGGAACTCTTTTTTATTTTATTAACAACAACAAACATGTATTATTTTACTCACTTTCAAATCCTACTGCTTGTTAATTTTGTTTTTCTTTATCTTGCTTTGTCCTTCTGTAGCTGTACTGTTTCTGTAATTGGCTGTACTTTCAGGGGAGGCTGCCTGATATTCTTTTGATTTAACAATATTTCAGCAGGCAGTTCCATTTTATTGATTTTCCAGAAATGTATACTTGACCTTCAAGTTTATTATTTTTTCTTCACTTTTATTGAAAAGTAATCTTTGTTATTACTAATTTTGATTGATGCAGTGAATAAATGGATATCAAAATTAATTGCAAGTGCCACTGAACAAATGATGAAAGAGAAGGATGAAAGGTAATCCATTTATTGCCTTCTCTATTGCTTTTACTGAGTGATAAAGGGATTTTTGGAGTTTCTAAAAGTGTTGAGAGTGAATCTATTCATACTGTTTAAAAACATGATGCAATATTTTTTCTGCTGTTGCATGCTTCTTTTAAGACATCCATGTTTTCATTTTCTGCCATCAGGATAAACAGTTTACTTCACTATCTGGTGCCACAATGGGTTAATATATATGAATCAAAGCTGCTGGTGCACTGTGCATAGTCACAGTATTAAAATTATGCTTCTTACAGGATTCGTAGGACAGGAGAACTTCTGACTCATATTCGCACTTTGAAGATGTATGGATGGGAACTTATCTTTTCTAGTTGGTTGATGGAGACAAGATCTTTGGAAGTCAAACACTTGGCTGTAAGACCCTATATTTTGATTTTACTTATTTAGAGCTAAACTTCGAAAAATTTCTTGGAAGCCACATAGCTAGTGTTCTAGAATGGCATAATTTAATGGATCACTTTCATTTTCTTCTTGTTTGATATTGATTATCACGTTTCATCCATGCTTTATAGACGCGGAAGTACTTGGATGCTTGGTGCGTATTCTTTTGGGCGACTACACCAACGCTGTTTTCTTTTTGCACATTTGGACTTTTTACATTGATGGGAAATCAACTTGATGCTGCAATGGTATTTTCAACTTGTTTGACCTAATCTTACTCAAGTGTTTCTTCTTTTTTTTTTTCTTTCATTTTTCATTTAATTATTTTTCTGCCATCGTCAAGAAATTTGATCTGGTAAAAAACCCTGCAGGTTTTCACTTGTCTTGCTTTGTTTAACACACTGATTTCACCACTGAATTCATTTCCTTGGGTGATTAATGGATTGATTGACGTGAGTATCCTATGTTCCATGAAGTTCTATGGATAAAGTTGGCTTATACATACTAGTTGATGATTAGAATGAAAAGATTCTCTTAACTTTATTGTAGGCCTTTATATCCTCTAGACGGTTGAGTAGATTTCTCTCTAGTCCTGAACATAGACTCAAAGTGGGAGAGTCCAGTTCCTGTTCATCCTCATTACTGAGTAAACAACCTGATTCTTTACAAGGTTTGGCTGTCTTTGTCCAAGATGCATCTTGTACTTGGTCAAGCAGTGATGAACAAACATTAAATTTGGTGTTGAAGCATGTGACTCTAAGCCTGTCCAAGGGTTCGTTTGTTGCTGTTATTGGAGAGGTCAGATCCCCATTTGAATTTCATCATGATTTCTTTAACCAATCAAATAAGAACTACATCATATCATATGGTAAAGGAATTTCAATTGATATACACCCATCAAATTTCACAATCACAACTCTTTGAAAATGGGTATGTGAGATCCTTTGTTCATAATGTTTAGAATAGGGTGTGGTCCCTTTCACTTAGTTTTCTCTATATCTGTTAGTATCATCAGCATTTTAATATTTCACAAATCAATCCGATAAATGGAATGTAAAGAAATATGTGCTTCATCTAACATCTGAAGCCCAATTTTAGTTATTTCTATTTCACTTCACCAATTGCATATGTTCAGGTTGGTTCAGGTAAATCATCCCTATTATATTCAATTCTTGGAGAAATGAGGCTCGCTCATGGATCTATTTATTCTGACGGATCCGTGGCTTATGTACCACAGGTTTGTAAGTGATAATGCAATATACTTAGCCCTGTAAATGAAATTTCTTATGTCTTTCCCTGAAATTGTAGGTCCCCTGGATTTTATCTGGCACTGTACGTGACAACATACTATTAGGGAAAAGCTATGATCCTGTAAGGTATAAGTCCTTCAACAATGGGATTACTTCCCCTCATAATTTTGATCTGATTGAAGCTTAGACATTTTGATCTTCTTGATGCAAACTTGATCTTTAGAAACATTTTTTGAACCTAAACTAATGCTCTTCTTAATTCATTATCTCCATGCTATAAACAGGTATACAAATACACTGCAGTCATGTGCGTTAGATGTTGATATCTCATTGATGGTTGGAGGTGACATGGCTTATATTGGAGAGAAAGGAGTAAACCTATCTGGTGGACAAAGAGCTCGTCTTGCTTTGGCAAGGTGATGGCTTCATGTTCTCCTTTCACTATGATAAGATATAAAGCCATTCATGTGCCTTTACGTAACGGTTTAAACTTTAAGGGACATGGTATTGGAGTCTTTATGACATAGTGGTCTAGAGTTCAATACTTGTTTCCTCTATTCTTATAAAGAAAATAAGTTTAATTTCAACACAAGCTGGGTGGACTTTGTGCTGTGTGCATTGTCTATGCCTCATGCCCAAAGAGCTCTCACATGAAAGGGCATGTTATGATATAAATGATTCAAATGCTTTTTCCCAACAACTTAAACTTTTGGGAAAGATGATTCATGCCATAATCTACTAGTCTGTTTGGGTTTATTATGCCTTTATTTTTATCAAGAAAAATGTTTTAATAGTTGAAAAATTAACAGGGCAATGTATCAGGGGTCAGATGTTATTATGCTTGATGATGTCCTGAGTGCAGTTGATGTACAAGTTGCTCAGTGGATCTTACACAATGCCATTCTAGGTCCCCTTATGCAGGGAAAAACTCGATTGCTCTGTACCCATAACATGCAGGTTATTATGTACTCTCTTTCACAATTGTTATCCATTAACTTGATTACTATGGTTTGTTCAAGCATTTTGCAAAAATTCTTATCAATATGATATTTTTTTGACACTTTTGAGCTATAGTGGAGGAGAGTTATATTTTGTATTTTTTTATAACATTGTATTTATATAAAACGTGTGTATAAGTATTAGCAGATTGATGTATCTAATTTATATGCAGGCAATATCTTCGGCAGACATGATTGTTGTAATGGACAAGGGGCATGTAAAGTGGTTGGGAAGTTCAGCTGACTTTCCGATTTCTTCATATACAGCACTCTCTCCATTGAACGAAATTGATTCAGCTTTACCAAATTGCAGAAAAACTTGTAGCACAAATTCTTTGTCCAAACCCAAGGAGCAGTCTCTTTCTGATGAAGTAATTATGCATGCTCTGGAGGGAGAAGAAGAGATAATTGAAGTTGAGTTAAGGAAAGCGGGAAAAGTCGAAATTGGAGTGTATAAGTGAGTAATAGACACATACATCATTGATATCAGAGATGTACCGGAAGCTTATGTTTTAGATCGACTGTTTTGGTCTTTGGTTAACAATTTAGTGCCCTTTGCAGGAATTATGCTGTCTTCATTGGCCAGTTCATCACAGTTGTTATATGCTTGTCAGCTATTCTAATGCAAGCTTCTCGAAATGGAAATGATTTATGGCTATCATATTGGGTTGATACAACAACAGAAATCGGTCAAACAAGATACTCTGTGTCCTTCTATTTGGTGAGGAGCTGATCTGCACAATTAGTTTTCTGGCATGAAATGTCTAATGCAAGTAGCACAACCTTTTGTATTTATTAACTACAAATCAATAGCTCTGAGTAATGTCATGTTGGAGAACGGGAGTAGTTAAATGAAACTTGTAGTGATTCAGAAAATTTCAGTATTAATATTAAGCATAACTGAAAGTCCATGCTTTGTTTACTGTATTAACATCGAAGTTACCATTTGTGTTATGTTGTACATTGGATATTACCTATTCATTTACCAAGACCATCAGGTACTAATATATGTAACTTTCTAATTTGTTTGCGATGACAATTAATGCCACAGGCTATACTATGTCTTTTTTGTGTTGCGAATTCCTTTTTTACATTGGTGAGGGCATTCTCTTTCGCTTTTGGTGGCTTACAAGCAGCAACTAAGGTACACAATAGTCTGCTTAGCAAGCTTATCAGTGCACCTGTGCAATTCTTTGATCAGACCCCAGGAGGAAGAATACTGAACAGGTTAGAATAAGATGTCTTCACGCCATAGTAGATTTAAACTAATGTGAAGTTTTGGTAACATGTTCCATGATTTATATTGTTTTATGCAGGTTATCTTCAGATTTATATACTATTGATGATTCTCTTCCGTTCATTATGAACATTCTCCTAGCTAATTTTGTAGGCCTGTTGGGTATTGCAATAATCTTGTCATATGTACAGGTATCTGTCCATGTTTCTTATTTAGTTAATGAGGGTGCTATGAAATTTTGAAATTTACATTAACAATCCCCATCACCAAAATGTTATTATTCTTTTGTTGTCTGCAGGTCTTCTTCCTAGTCCTGCTATTGCCATTTTGGTATATCTACAGTAAGCTCCAGGTATTCATTGTTTTTATTATCATTTTCTTTGATTTAACCACTCTCCTTATTTTAAGTTCTACCTATTAGAATTTTTTGATGTTATTGTACTGTATAATTTGAAAATTTTCATAATTATGGTATGAAGTAGAAGTTTTTATAATACTACAAATTAATTATGAGTTGTTTACAATCAATGTCGCTCTGAGTTTATGTTTAAAACTGCATTGTCTTCTTTGTTTTAGTGTGTTAGACAACATTCAACTGATTATCAAGTGGCTTCAGTTCTTCTACAGGTCAACATCAAGAGAATTACGTCGATTGGACAGTGTTTCTCGTTCTCCAATATATACATCTTTCTCCGAAACACTTGATGGATCTTCCACTATTAGGGCATTTAAATCTGAGGTAAATATGAAAGTAATAATCACAGAATGGCTTTCAAATCATACTGCTACCATGTTTTGAAAGCTAATTTAATTTAAAAGGGGAGTAGCAATCGTTGAACTGAGAGAGGGTTTGTACCATGTTGAAGAAGAACACCATGTTGAAGAAGAACTCAACTGAGACATCAAACTGAAACTAGGGCAAAAGGGGTACTTGTAACTTAACATATCACATCAATAAGTTTGTAGATGGGGAACACCTCCTTTACTGCTTGAAACACATCAACTTAAATTTTTTCGATAGAATTTGTTGTCCTTGTTTTGCTTTGGTGATTTTGTTGCATCTTTTCGTAATTTCTATTGTACTTTATTATTAAATTTTTTTGTTTCTCCAAGTGTTTTGAAGGGATTAGCTTTGTTTCTGTTTTTATTTTAGCGACATGCTGAAGGGATTAGTTGCTTGCCTGTGTTACGAATTATATACTAGCCTTGTGGCTATAAGTTTATAACACAACGGTTATTGTGAACAGGACATTTTCTTTGCCAAATTTACTGAACACATCACATTGTATCAGAAGACTTCCTACACAGAGATAGTTGCAAGTTTATGGCTTTCCTTGCGTCTTCAGGTATGTCCCTGTGTCAACTATATTTAACAACATTTCAAGAAAAGAAAATGCAGCAATACACCTACCGCTTGCAATTTATAAGGTTTATTCATACGGCACTAAAGTACGTATTCAAGGTTGGGTTTGAATTCTCAAAATCTGGAATATCAACTGTTTCTAATAATGAATTTCTTCCAGTTATTAGCTGCATGTATCATCACATTCATAGCTCTAATGGCTGTTGTCGGATCTCATAGCAATCTGCCAATCAACTTCGGCACCCCGGGACTGGTCTGTCTGTTACCCTTCTATTAAATCTCTGTTTAGATCAACTGATTAATACAAAAATTCATCCACCCACTTTTTCTACAGGTAGGATTGGCCCTCTCGTATGCAGCTCCTATTGTATCCTTGTTAGGGAGTTTTCTAACAAGTTTCACTGAAACAGAAAAGGAAATGGTTTCAGTCGAAAGAGTTCTTCAAGTATGAATAGGACTTACTTCACTTTGTAGAGGCAGGTTTAGACTTGTACATGCAGAAACCTAACATTCATTGAACTCTTTACTAGTACATGGACATTCCTCAAGAAGAACAAGATGGATGCCTACATGTGAATCCAGATTGGCCAAATCAGGGAGCTATTGAATTCCAGCATGTCACTTTGAAATATATGCCATCTTTGCCAGCTGCACTCTGTAATCTTAGTTTTACAATTGCAGGGGGGACACAGGTTAGTGCATGATACTTAATATGCAGTGAAGTTTTCTTGTATTGTTACAGACCTGTTAATACTTTTTACATGACATGTAATCAGGTTGGGATAATTGGAAGAACAGGTGCTGGAAAGTCTAGTGTGTTAAATGCCCTTTTCTGCCTTACCCCGTTATCTTCAGGCTCCATTACAGTTGACGGCATGGACATTAAAAATATTCCTGCCAGAGAACTACGTGCACATTTGGCTATTGTTCCTCAGAGTCCCTTCTTGTTTGAAGGATCATTAAGGTACTCTAATGGAATGTTTTTGAAGTTAATGCTTCTGATGCAAATTCTGATTAGTTCCATTTCCATTATAATATTCTTACTTTATCTTTGGGAAACCTTCTCATTAGCAATTATTTTGATTGCACCTACATTTTGTATCTACTTAATACCGCGTGTTTTGCACACCTTTCAAAATTCTAGGAGTAACCTTGATCCGTTTAAAATGAATGATGACTCAAAAATTTGGAATGCTTTGGAGAAGTGCCATGTGAAAGAGGAAGTCGAAGTAGCCGGAGGGCTGGATATTCCGGTTAAGGAAGGTGGGATGTCATTCTCTGTAGGCCAGCAGCAGCTTTTTTGCCTTGCGCGGGCACTTCTTAAATTTTCAAAGGTAAGAATGATAGTTTAAGAGAAGTTTTCATACTGTAAATTTCCATCGTACAGTAATTTTGTTGTTGATGACAGTATCTTTCTTGAGCAATGACTTCATTATAGCCCATTGTATATCATACACAGAATATGAACATCAATATCTCAACATAACATCACACGTCTCTTTCCAGATCTTATCATTGGGTTATTGAGATGTTCTTGCTGTCCTTTTAGGTTCTCTGTTTGGATGAATGCACCGCCAATGTAGACGTTCAAACTGCTTCACTGCTGCAAAGCACCATATCCAGTGAATGCAAACATTGCGAAGGCATGACAGTGGTCACAATTGCTCATCGGATTTCGACTGTTTTGAATATGGATCACATTCTGATTCTAGACCACGGGAACCTGGTATGTTTTATTTTCTTTAACTTCTCAGATGTCAAAAGAGTAACAAACAGCTCAAGGTTATTCTTTATTATCCGCTTCGTTGATTTATTACTGTGCTTAAGCCACCACCACGACATAACATCATTTTTTTCTCTCGCTGGATTGTGTCCGTGTAGGTTGAACAAGGAAATCCACAGGTTCTTCTTAAAGATGACACCTCTATATTTTCTAGTTTTGTTAAAGCTTCAGCACTGTAACCATCGAAGGTATTGTTGAGGCCATTATTTAGCATAACACATCATGATCAGCAGAGTGCGAGATGATTCTCCGTGGCGATATCATCTCGTTAGGTGTTTTGGATCTTTCCTGTTAGTAATTTCTTGTGAAATATAGGAACTGAAATTAGCTTGTATCTTGTGTCTAATGCTAACAAAGTTCCTTATCAGTACGAACTGATAAGCTTGTTTTACTTTTAAGTTATAACCATTTTGAGTTAAAACGGCAAATCTCACCGATAACAATTTTCAATTACCAAGTCAAACCCCTAGCTAATAATAATATGTACCTACACAAATTATCACATCATTTGACACAATATATCTTATATAAAATTTAGCAAGTATTAATTTTAAGAAACCAATTGGCGAAATCATGTCAGCTGATGTGAAAATTTCTCATTCGTACAAGAAGATTTGGCATTGTTCCTATGTTGGCAATATTTCTACAAGTCTTGTTGAAAATTGTAATTTCAAGAAGTAATCCATTCTCTTACTTCCCAAAACAACCTCTTATTATGTTATATCACACAAAAGTTGCTCCGTATAATTGTGGAATGTAATGTAATTTTATCCCTTTAGTTTTGACATTATTGGTGTCATAACCAGCACAATGTATGGGTGAGTAATTGTTTAAGCCAATTAATTTTTTTTTAAAAAGAAATGAATGTTGTATTCATATGAAAAGAATAATAAACTTTAAAAAATTGTATATAGAAAGAGTCAATCAGTGTTCTGAAATATTTTTTTATATACTACATTCATCGTCGAACCTATTCTTCAATAATATGCTCAAGTCCTTCTCACTTTTGACTCTTGATAGGGTTACATATTATTGTCCATCACTAAATACTAGTCTTGGCAAGTACAATCCAATGGTTGACAATGTTTTCCCTTTGTGACTTATTGATAGTCATAACAAAAGATACAATTATTGGGAATTGTCTCATTTAAAATCTTACAAAAAATGTTTTGTTGTTGGGAATCATGTTCAGTCTCGATATCAAATTCACTTCTCCAATCTTGTTTCCTATAAGAGTTTGGAATTCTATCACATGATTACCCATCCTTCTTACTTGTAGCCTCGTTCCATTGCAAAAACCATTAGATTGGTTTATGTTTCATAGAAACAATACCCTATATTTTACTACTTGTATATTTTACTATACAAGTCTTGTTGAAAATTGTAATCTCAAGAAGTAATCCATTCTCTTACTTCAGAGGTGCCAAATTGACCAATTCAAGACTATATTTCGGTGGATGGTCAAGGAGAAAATGACTAAAATTGAAAGTGTTGTTAAGTGTGTTTGGAGAGACTAAATGGAGGGAGGGAGATGGCCATAGAGAGACAAGGTGTCCCTCCCTTGCCACTCAAACTTCTGGTCTAGGCCTCTCCACTCTTTACCTCCCTTCTATTCCATTAATGACCATTCTTTTCCATCATTTAAAAAACACACAAACATAGCCTTCATCAATTAATTAATGAAACATGGGGTTCTGTCTTAACAACTTCATTATTTCATTTTCCATGTCAATTCTAAAACACGAAGTAGTTCATTATTTCATTTTCCATGTCAATAATTCTAAAACACGAAGTAGTTGTTATGAAAATGAAATGGATGAATTATATTATATAAATTAACCAACGCGTTCATGCATACTTTTAATTGTTTAATTTTATTTGTTTAATTATCGATCTGTTCTTTCGGGTTGAGCTTGATAGTCTAAATATGTCGATATGCACAAACAAACACACACACCAGTGACAAATAAAAGGTAAAAAGCCTAACCTAAGTGGAGAAACAATACAACCCTAAATTAAAAATCCCTAGCTACATACTATTCCTAACCAGCCACCTCTGCATTCCTTCATCCATTATTCACGCCACCACCTCTCTCCACCACAACAACTAAACACGACGGTATGCAAATAAAACGCGAGCTGGTACGCAAATTCATAGGCAGGTTGATCGGATTATGTTACTTTGCACCAGCTAACAACTACTTTAGCAAGAAAAAGAAAGGAGCAAAAAATTAAGCAAAAGTTGCTCTGTATCCTTTGAGGATGCCACAAATCACAAGCATGGAAAATCGAGCAAAAAGTATACATTAACAGGAAACAAAGAGAAAGATAAAAATGATTGATAATGGCTGGGATGATCATTCAACAACTTGAATTATTTTAATAGTTTATATGTATGCTCACTTAGAGATGACCCGAACAGCAGAAACATCAATGCCAAATCACCTAGACAATGCATATAGATCCATTGAGAAAACTTGTTTTTTCTCATACCCTCTGCATTTGGTTCTAGGTTTCGACAGAGATTGTGTGGTACGAGGCAATTTTGAATCCACCCATATCATCTGCTAGCTTGGTCATTTGTGAGTCATCTTTTCTGGAGCCGTCCTACGAGTTTAGATATTTTCAAAAGAGCGTTGTCGTAACGATTTCTACCACATGTTTTGTATGGCTTGATGTGATCATTTTTCCTTTACTTTGTAAATTGTTCTCATGATATATGATTCCATCATTGCCTTTTTGGATTTCGAGTATGGTATTGTATTTAGGTATACCATGACATTAATGTATTGTTTTTAATGATAAATGTATGAGGTTAATTAGATATATAACTATACACGTCGTTGTATAGGTTTGTATGTCGTTTCGTACACCCTTATGCACCTTCACAACTTATCTCTTATTAACATTTCGCAATGTATGGCTCATGTTTTCAAAAATCATTTTCTACAAAAGTTCAAAATTCTCTCATATTTTCCAAATAATTTTACAAGCTAAGTCTAAAATTAAGATAAAGTTAAAACATAACAATTAGTGAGCCTTAATTATAACCCAAGTGTAGTTAGCCAACTAGAGTGTTACAGCGGTAGCATCAACATTGTGAAGTCCCATGATTGATCAGTATAAAATAAACAAGGAACAAGGAATAAGCAAGGAATATAACTCAGGAAAAATATATTGTATTACCGAGGATTATAATTTGATACAATGAGAACTGTCTATAAATAGGCTAAGAAACTGAATCAAAACATAAATATAAAACTAACATAAATTGAAAGTAATCAAACTAAATAAACATTTGATCAATTTAAAATAAATCAGAGATATGATGATATTCTTAACAGTTGACAATAGCGTCCACGCTAGTGGTGGTGGCAGTGAAGGTCGATGTATCTCCTAGATTTTTTGGCATTTTTTTGAGATTATTTTCTTTAAAATCCTATTACCAAATCTCCTACATTCCTAGTTATTTATGTAATATTAGTTTTTAGCTTTTGTATTTGAATGATTCCCGGCTGTGTGTTGGATATTGTTTTGGTTTTATTGTTGTTGATGGTGAGGGTTTTGGATTCTAGGCTATTTTGTTGATGTTGGTGATGAATGATGGTGAAGTTTCTAGTTACATTTTGATGGCTAGGGCATGCAATAGTGGTGGTTCTGATGGTAGAGGTGATAACTCCGACGACAAGGTGGAGGTGGGGTGGCGTCAACGAGGGAGGAAGGGGGTGGTAGGAGATGTTTTTGGATAGTGACATGATAAGAAAATTATACAAGTATTAAAGGATATAATTGGTAAATCAGTTAAATATATCACTAAAATAAAAATATAAATTATTATATAACTATTTTTACATATAATTTCAACTGTTTATGATTTTTTGAATGGTTGAAATTTAGAGACCAATTTAGTCGCTTTTAGCTCAGTCAATATAAGTCGAAGCCTTTCCTTCGACTGCATTCCTAGCTAAACAACATTTTGTAAGAGCTACAATAACCTCTCCATCATTATCTTCATACAAATTAAGCTATTTTCCAAGATCCTAAGTCTTTCTACATACATGTTATAGAATATTCATATCAATGTTCATTCTTATCATTCCTCACGCACTTACTACTGTATTATATTTCTATGTTATTACTTGCTATCATTCCCACCCCCTAGACATTAACCTTATCCTCAAACAAACTTAAAAAGAAAACAACAATTATAATTCCAAATAAGCCCGCCCAATACATTAAAAATATTGCTCTAGGACCCCGTTGGTTGAAGCTTATATCACATGCCACTGGTGCTCTCTTTGTTGTGGAAGGTGTAGCTTTCAGACAAGCAATCCTTTGCGATTTGGGCTTGGCCCAAATTGGTGAAAGCTAACCCCATCTGGCCTAACTCTATTCAATTCTCCCTTTCCTCTTCATCTTCTTCTTCTCCCTTGGAACTATCGCATCAGAAACTGTGAATCTTCGTTCCCCGTGCACACTACAGCAAGTGACGTTTCCCCTGTTTCCTTGCTGGCTCCATGGATCCGAACCCGAATCCGATCGTTGAGAGTGGGGGTATCGTCACCACCAATTTCGACTGCCATTCTCTCGAATCTGCCTCCCTCGCACGAGTAGGAGATGCCGAATTCCCTAATTGCCTGTGGTGAAGTGGTTGGGAGGTGATGTAATGGTGGAATTGTGGATTGTTGATTGTTGATTATGTGGATCTATTGGAGGAACTTTGGAAGTGGATCTTGTTGGCATTTTCTCATTTCTTTTATTTTAGGAGAGGTGGTTTGGGATGCCCTATTTTTGTTGTCTGACTCCAGTAAACTCACTTTCTCAACGACCTTCAGTAACCTCTCTCAACTTCTCCCACGTTTCTTTACTTCTCACTCACCAAACTTTGTGATAGCCAGAGTTTATAAAAGGGGTATGTTGCTCTTCTTTGGGTTATTGAACCTACAGCACTATTACTGAAACAAACACCATCAAGTTGCGAGAATTTAGAAAATTGAAGGAACAAACAGGAGAGAAGAGAAAAGCAATGGCGAGAGAATCTTAATTCTATTTTCGTTTCCGCTGATTGATCTATATGATTTTTTTGCCATGTTTAGATCATATTAAGTTTAAGGAAAGAGGTCTTTAGGATGAAAAAGAATTGCAATTTTTAGGGGTTTTTTGTTGAATACATAATATTTTTTTTTCACTTCAAGCTTTTGAAAGAACAGAAAAAAGAAAAATGATATGATTCAACCTCAAACCCATTTGAAATATAAAAACTTAATGTGATCTAAACATGTCAAAAAAATATATAGATCAATCAGAGAAAACGAAAATAGAATTAAGAGGACCAACCTCTTGCCATTGTTTTTCTCTTCTGCTGCAAATAGTCTCGTTTGTTCCTTCGGTTTTCCAAACCCACACTTACTCTCAACTTGATTGTGTTTGTTGCAGTAGGTTCAGTGACCCAAAGAAGAGCAACACACACCTTTTGTAAACTCTGACCATCACAGAGTTTGGTGAGTGAAGAGTAAAAAAACATGGGAGAGGTTGAGAGAGATTACTGAAGGTTGTTGAGGAAGTGGGTTTACTAGAGCTAGAAAATGGTCCAAAAAAATAGGGCATGTCAAACCACCTCTCCTAAAATAAAGGAAATGAGAAAATGCTAACAGATCTTGCTTACAATGCATCTTGTCGAGCTTGGCCATTTGTGATGGTGTTGGCAGCACGTTGTGGTGCGTTTGCAGTGGTATCCATGGTGGTGGGTCGAGAGAGTTTAGGGATGAAAGCATCAATTTGTTACAGAAAGTAAAAACTGGTAAGTAAATAAAAGAATTAAATAAGGGATAAACTTATACTAAACTAAACTCTTCTAGAACTTTCTCTATTTTCTGCATGTTACTCACACACAAATTATAAAATATTCCTATCAATATTCATTCTTATCACTTTCAGACAGTTACTACTATATGATATATCTATCACGTAAAGAAAAAACTATATAATATATCTACATTATTATTTCCTATCAGATATCTAACACTTAATAAAAAAAAAGCAAAATTATTTAAAGAGTAGTGTTATATAATGTAAAGTGTTGCCATAATTTATTATATTTATTATTATTATTATTACTATTATTATTATTATTAAGCAAAACAATTGAGTAAATTAAAAGAGGATAATTTTCATACCATATTATTTTTATACAAGTTCTGGCAGATTGTTAACTATTTATTTTTCTTCAATTATGAATTTATACTTCCTTACGAATCAAAAAATAAAGTAACAGTATAGCAATTTAATTTATCGGAGGATCAAGAGAGTCACCTATCTGAAAAGAGTTCTGCTAAATGTACACTAAAAATCATACACCATACATACACATCGTACTTATATACACAAAGTTTGTATTTTAACTTATGTAATGTTTGTGTACTTAATTAAGTACAGTTGAGAGTATCATTTACAAGTTTGTAATGTTTGTGCACTCGTGAGAATAAAGTTTGTGTATTACTAATAGTGTATGTATAGATGTATGAAATTGGGTATACATGTAAGATTTTTATCTGAAAATGAAGCCTATACTTTCATTCAATCAATTAGTACAACCTTTGACCATTAACGAGTAGTCATTGTCATGTATATCCTTCGTTGTTAAGAAACTTTGTGGTGTACATAGTATTTTGCTTTGCTAACCCCAAACACAAACGGTTGTACATAGTACCTTTTATAAAAAGGATGATGCGCATAGTTTTGATGGGTATAATACGATAAGATGGCCACGTAAAGTGATAGATGTGCTCATAAGATAAATTATTAGCGAGTACCACTGAAAATGCTTAATATAGGACTAGAAATACAAAATCATGCTATTAGGTACACAGATCAAACAGATTTACAGATACAGAAATTAATGCTATTAGTCTAAAAAAAAGGTTAAAAAAAAAATAACACTATTAGTCTCACATGTTTTGAATTAATTTTATCTAATGGAATTTTTTTTTCTTCTATCATTTCACACTTGAGAAAACTTGTACAGTGGACATAGGTATCTTTTCCAAGGTATCTTTTCCAAAGATGAAATTAAGGTCACTCAACCTTTGTAAGTTGTAACGCGTTGGTACACATTGACGAGGGAGCTTCGTTAATGAAAATCAGACACAAGATTTAGTAATCAAATCCATGAGCCACTATCTACATGCATAAAAACAATAGATGACAATCCCTGTTGCATTTGATGACAGTCCCAAAGCAACATATCAAAATAAGTGGCGCAGTTAGATGGCTTCTTCAAATTCTGAATCAATTCGGGGCAATCCGATTCAGCCTTCAAGTTCCGAAAACAGTGGTCGCTTACTTACAAGGGAAAGACCAAACCTCATGCACATAGCAGCTTATTATTTCCCTCTCATTGTTGTGGCTAGAATATTTCCCTCTCCATCTCTAAAGACATTAACTCCCAGGCCCCATAATAATTCGTGGCCTATCACCGCTGCATCAGAATTCATCTTTACTAATGTCCCACTTGGAGGTTTCCACATCGCTATGGTTGATGCCACAGTCCTTGTTAATGGATCCTGGTCCCTATTCAAAAGACCAAAGGAGTTGGAGAAAGATGAAGTAGCTTGCGCCAAAACTACTTGGTGAGGGAGAAAATATTCCTTCTCAAACACAAGAAAAATTTCTCAAGTTGATTCTTAAAGTTGATTTAATCATACTGCGGAAAAAAGTATGGTCCCTAACACAAACCCGAGTCTCAAATAAGGTACTAGAGAGATTTAATCATCATTTTAGATCGAAGAAAAAAAATACAACAAAATCTTGTCCACTGTGTGTGTTAGGTTATATGAATAAGATGATATCATATTAATATTTTATTAAGGACTATATTTACATTTAAATTATTAACCTCTAAATTTCTTTTAATAGTTTAATTTATAATTTTTTTAGGTCTTTATCTGTTTCTAACTAATAAGTTATCTGATTGTTGATCTACTCTCTTTACTAAGATTTTCTTAGGTCTTCTTCTCATATGTTCAAACTATCTTAAGAGAGATTTTATCATCTTTTCTACGATACCAACTTTTTGTTTAATACTTATTCATAATTTTATCTTGTCTAATATATTTATACTCATCCAATACAACATTCTCATTTCCACAACATTAAATTTATTTTCTTATTAGATTATTATCACTCCTCACTCAGTTTCATCTAACATTATTACTCTTCTAATTATGTGGTAAAAAATTTCATTAAGCTTAAATGGTACTCTTTTACCACATATATAAATAGTTGGTGCACTCTCTAGACTAAAATTTACATCCCTCTCTCTCTCTCTCTCTCTCTCTCTCTCTGTTTGAACCTTATAACTTATCTGTGTGATACAGTGTAGTCCTTAATTTTCACCTCAAAATTGCATGAAAGAAAGTATACCCAAAAGAAGAATACATTGGGGTAAGGACAAGAAGGGTTTGTACGGCGAGGCGTGGATCTCACGTTGGTCACTCAGCGCGTGGTACCGAAATTCAGTTGGTGTTCCTGTGCAGCGCACCAAAAGGGCAAAGATATAAGAGAAAGAAGAATGAAAAATTAAGCAGCCTTTTTGTTGTTCAAATACTGTTCAGTTCTGAGCACTCCTCTTTCTTCCTTTCCAATCCTGCACTTACATCAACTCCGGTTGAGATGAGGAACCCATCATCGTCACCGTCGTCATCGTTGCAAGCAAGAGCAAGAGCGGCAGCGAGTAAGAAGAAGAGCAGCGGCGCTCCGACGCCGTGCTGCAGCAAGGTAGGGCTGAAGAGAGGGCCGTGGACGCCGGAGGAGGACGAGGTGCTCGCCGGTTACATCAAGAGAGAAGGGGAAGGGCGGTGGCGGACGCTGCCCAAGAGAGCAGGCCTCCTCCGCTGCGGAAAGAGCTGCCGCCTCCGCTGGATGAACTACCTCCGCCCTTCCGTCAAACGCGGCCAGATCGCCCCCGACGAGGAAGATCTCATCCTCCGCCTGCACCGCCTCCTCGGCAACCGGTACGTACCTACATTACTCATCATATATTTAGATTAGATCGCATCTATCATCTCATATATATGCTAATTAAAATTGATTTACAATATATATTAATCTCACCATCCACTGCTGCTTTAAGAACAAGAATAAAGATTGATCATATGAAGAAATCCGTTACCCTTTAACTAGGGTTTCTCTTGCTTTTATTTATTATTGACCGTGCTTAGGGTTAGCTAGCTAGCTGCGGTTACCATATATCTATATATACTTGTGTTGATGTAATTAACATATATACATGCAGGTGGTCTCTGATAGCCGGGAGAATACCAGGGAGAACGGATAATGAGATAAAGAACTATTGGAACACACATCTGAGCAAGAAGCTCATAAGCCAAGGGATTGATCCCAGGACCCACAAGCCTCTCCCCTCCGCTGCTATTACCACTACCCTACCTTCTAATCCTTCATCCATAAAATCATATCTTCCAACAATCACCAATGCCAACTACAATAACCCTTCTATTCCCGATCATCTCGTTCTTGAAGCAAACCAAGAATTCGATCCCAAGATTAACGCTACCACCCAACATGATCACTTGGACAATGCCTTTGACATTAATCTTGATGCGCCAGCTGCTTCTGCAATGGACCACTCCATTATCAAGAGCGACAACAACGTCGTCAACAATATTGGGGATTATGATAATGATGACATGAACGACGTATTCTCCTCCTTCCTCAACTCCTTGATCAACGACGATGCTTTTGCTTCGCTTCAATCATCGGAGCCTCCAAATGACATTGCTATATTGCCTTCTGATCATCACCATCACGATGCTTTCATTTCGATCTCCGCTGCTGCATCATCTGCACCGCCAGATTATGGCCTTGCTTGTTCTTGGGAACCGCCGCTGCTCGTGCCTGCTGCTACTTTGACCCGAAGCGACCCCAACGCCAAGAGGGGTTGATCATGGTCACCACAAACAGCACCATTTCTCATGTATCTGTTGCATGTTGAGTGAATGCACTTGCTTAATTTTTTCATCAACTATTATGTATGTACGTATTTGTGATGTCGTGCCATGCATATATATATGTGTGTGTGTGTGTATGCTGTATTTTAGTTGTGGATGTGCTGTATTGTGGGGGACACGTTTGCCTCCTTCTTGTTGTTTTTGTTGCATACAAACCAAACCTGTTTAGTTGATGTGTTCTAATATTGTATTAATTGGTGATTGCTAAGGTATCTTGACATTTGAGAGTGTTCCAATATCCTTTTTAGTTGACACCATTTAAAGAGTGACATGTGTTGAAAAATCCCTCTTTTGTTATTGACCCGCAATCCATATCAGCTCAAATGGTTCCTCATGGTCATTATGCTAAGGTCGGGTGTACGGCCGCAAGTAGAGTACAAGGATCGCGGTGGCTGGGAATGGCAATTTTACCTGCACTTGTAGATAATACTTGTGTCAGGGCAAGTATGGGGGAGAAAGTTTTGCCTCCATGGATATGGGATGGAAACTTTCATCTCCCACTAATCTTTGTCAAGTTGCCTCTTTTCTACTTGCGGCCGCACACTCAGCCTTCATATAATGCCCATGAGGAGCCATTTGAACTAACATGAATTATGGGTCAATGACAAAAGGATTTTTCAACACATATCACTCTTTGGGTGGTGCCAACTTAAAAAGGATATTGAAACCCTCTCAAATGCCAAGATGTCGTAGAAATCACCGATTTAAATTTAATGTTTTGTCTAGCTATATAGGAGGGAGCAAGATGTTCTAATGCTACAATTAGACTTCTCCAGTTAGTTGTTTTTGAAAGACAATTTATATAAATACCAATTTTCCCCTCATTAATTCAAGGGGGAAATATAACAACTATAAATATTGATGAATCATGACTATTATATTTATCAAAAATGCTACATGTATATGCAATTTCATACACCCATACATACACCACTAATAATACACAAACTTTATTCTCATGAGTGCACAAACATTACAAACTTGTAAATGATACTCTCAACTGTATTTAATTAAGTGCACAAACATTGCATGAGTTAAAACACAAACTTTATGTATATAAATACGAGATGTATGTATGGTGTATGATTTTTGGTGCATGTGTAGCAGAACTCTATATTTATTGGCTCACTTAAATACAAGGCTCAAGTTTACTAATTATTTACTACATATATAATATCGTAGTTGAAAAAAAAATAAAGATACATCACACTAATATTGAAAATGAGGGCAAGGAAAGCTTTCATCCACAAAATAGGCACAACATTCGAAATTATATAATGCTTTATTTCTTTGCTCATGATCAAAGTCTTCCTAATAATAATGTGTAGGAAAAAAATAGGCATGTTTCGTGAATAGCAACAATACATGTTAGTATTTTATTTGAGTGATAAAGATATTATTTTGTGTGATCGTGTGTATTCAAGTTTAGAGTATGAGATAGACTTTTAATATTGGTGAATGTATTTTTAACACAATTTATTGAATTAGGCTTAGGCAGGAAATTTTTTTAAGGTAATGGTGGAAAAAACTCAAACATTTAATTAATATAGATTATTTTAGTTTTTCTTTTGGTATTTGCAATATATGAGAATGTTGATTTTGAATTAGGACAAATTTAGTGGGTGAAGTAGAATAAGTTTAGTGAAATTTAAAATATAATTTAGATAAGATTTGGAGAGGTCAAGTGAAATATGTGCAGAAAAATCTGAAATTTAAATTGTGAACGATTTAGTGAATTCAAATGAAGTAGGTTTAATGAAAGTGTTTTTGGCCATAAAATTCTCGTCAAAATAGTAGTAGGAAGAACCTAACAATATAATTAATATAATATGGACAAATATTTTCATTTTATTCAATCTTTTAATTTTCTTTTTCATCTGTACTTTTAAAATACACTTTAGCAAAATATATTAAACTATTTATCAGAGCTAACAGTCAAAATTACAATCTGATAATATATTTACTGCCTCGTTTTTTTTTTACTTGTGAACTTTGAGTTGTGTGCGGGTATTAAATAAATGATTGAAAATTATGAAAGTAAAGAAAAGTTGATAATATTTTATACAATTATCCTTATTTAATATAGAGATAATGAGAATAATTGTAGTTATTGGTGGTATATAAACATGAGAGAGAGAGTATTTATTTAATAGGAGTATGGTATAAAAAAAATAGTTAATGTGGTATAAATTTAGAAAGTGAATAAACATTTGTAAAAATACAAAAATAGAAAAGTAGACAACTAAAATAATAGTGGGAGTATGACATTGAAATTCAACTTGATTGTCATTACTACAAAAATTGTTCTCTACCAACAGATTTTATTGGGGGATTTACCGGCGAATGATTTTTTTTAACTCGGACCATGAAATATGCCAAATCAAATTTGTCACTATTTTCACCAATAATTTGTAACGTCAAGTGACCACAATTAATTACTGGCAGATATATTCATCGTTAATTATTATTTTTTAAAAAAATTTAGATAGGACATTATCGATAGATATATCCACTAATAATTTATTAATTTAAAAAAATAAATAAATAGAACTTTATTGACAGATATATCCATTGATAATTTATCAAAAAAATTTAATTAAAAGATAAATTATACTTAAAGAAAAATGACATTTTCTTTTATTTATTTCTCTAAACTTCTTTTCTAAGGGACAAGTTAAAATAATTAATAGATATGTTAACTATATTTTAACGTAATATTACTTTTAAAATTAAAAATAATAAGCTAAAGATTTTAGTTATAAAGCTCTTTACCCAGAAGTGTGTTTGGATTAATTAGTTACTTGAATGACAAGCCACATGACTTGGCATAGTTAGTTAAAGTTGGTTATAGATTAGTTAAAGTTTGTTACAAATGATCATATAATGATCTATAATTTAATTTAGCATTTATTTCATTTTACATTTGAATTTCATTACACTTGGATGTATATAAACTTCCTTCTTGATTCATTGTAATGTGAATTAGAGAATACATGTGACAAATTCAGTTTCTTTTCTCTTCTTTTCCCTCACTCTCTTTTCTCTGATTTCTCACCATGAAGCTCGAGCTTCTACACCATGATTCACCATGGTTTCTGCATAACCGTGCATGTGCATAATATTAGTAGTATTTTAATTATTATTGAGCATTTTAAATTTTTTACATAATTATTACTCTACAAAGATTAAGTCATTGCAAATGTTATGATATATATATATATACACACACCTTTTAGGTTCTTCCTTCGACACCATTTTTTAATTAATTCATAAGTTTTATTACATATCAAAATGTAATCAATACTCATAAAGATTAATATAATTGGTTTACTCGCGATACAATTTTCTTTTGTACATAGGCAATTATATCCTTAATCCTTCATAATGTAGAAGAACATAAATTATTTTTGGATATATAAAATGAAAAGTTGACATTACATTATAAAAAAGTAAACATAAATGTTAAAAGACGATTATCAATTTTAAGTAGCATTGTAATTATAATTAGTCTAAGATTAATGAATAACTAAAATTTGAAAGAAAAAAAAAATAAAGAAAGAAGCTCAATATATATATACACACACATATATATAGCACCATTAGAACACAATAATATGCCGTGGCCTAATGGTTGGAGCGTATACTTCTAATGAATAAAAACATGCGGAATACATACAATTGTAAAAAAAAAAAAAAAAAAACATGTGAATCAGCTAGCATCGTGCTCAATTCAAAACTCAAATTTCATTTTATTTGAATTAATTACTGACGAATTAATTCGTTGGTAATTGATTCCAATAACAATTTCAAGTGTTATGTTACCGACAGATTAATCCACCAATAATTTGGGTTAGATAAAATATTCTCTGTTAAAGAGTGTTTTTTCTAGTAGTGTGTATTCTCATTTTAAACTACGTTCTACATGAGAAATATTCACATGCAATTTCCACATGCTAGCACTAACTAACACACTATTAAAACGTTAAGGTGATCACAAAATAAAAAATTGTTATTATGAATTATTTAATGTTTAGTATTTTAATAATGTATTAAAATAATAACAAAAATTAAAGCATTACAAACTAAATAATATAAAATAACAACTTTTCTTTGCTTTAGAAGCAACTATTTTCTTTTTCCTTTTTCATTATCAAAGAATAGTTTAAC
Organism: Nissolia schottii; assembly: GCA_003254905.1. Classification (NCBI taxonomy): domain Eukaryota; kingdom Viridiplantae; phylum Streptophyta; class Magnoliopsida; order Fabales; family Fabaceae; genus Nissolia; species Nissolia schottii. Next base: position 651,799 of record QANU01101148.1, on the reverse strand, counting down.
ACATTTATCTGGAATTTGCCATTTGATCGGTTGAATCGGATTCATGTTGCATTCACAAAAAATATTCACTTAATTGTTATTTTAAAAAATATACCAATTACTCAATGAAAATGGCTTGGAAGACATAATAATTCATTAATTTATTTATCAACTGACTTACTTTTATGAGTCACACTTACACTTGTCATCTTTATTCATATTTTGCTCCTAAAAGTATCAAGTATCGTTCATAAAATTAGTGAGTAAGTTGATAATTAAGTTGACATGGTTATGGTGGATGCCGAATGGCTTCTAAAATTTTCTAACCTCAAGGTACGTGGCTTAAACTGCGCCTTGAAGAAGCTGGCACAAATATGGGCCCAAAACCATTTCAGGTCCCTTGAAATGTGGTTCTCACATGAGGGATTCTCTAAATTAGTGGAAGCTGATTGGAAAAAGTTAGGGAGGAAACACATTCATGAGAAATTGAGGTTGCTGCAGGAGCCGATTCGGGTATCGAATAAAAACGACTTTGGGAAGATGGATGATAAATTAAATTAATATTATTGAGAGTGGAAATGTGGATGAAACGGCTCTCAGTTGTAAGTCATCGTTAATGTCTCAACAACATAAATGGTATGGTAGGAAGTAGGAAGGATGATTATTGGAAGCAGATGTCCAGCCAGAGCTAAGTTTGCTAGGGAGATGGATCGCTCGCTACACTATATATTTTGATACGTTGGCTACATCTACACATTAATAATTGGAAAAAGCTCATTCTCATTGAAAGTAGGCAAAAAAGAGTTCAAAAAACCAAGCTTAATAATAATAATAATAAAAAAAAGAATTCATAAATTTCTTTAAAGATCTCTATAAAGATTATAAGGAGGACCATGTATGAACATTCTCTTGGGCCTATTGACCATGTTATTTGAACAACAGGCAGAGCATTTAGAAATAATTGCTACAAAATTTAAAAAAAAAAAAAAAAAAATCATGTATGGACGTGTAACCCTACAAAGGCTTCGGGGTGGATGAATTCAATTTCAAATTTTCTTCAAATGTGGCCAAAAATTGAAGATGCTTTTTGTAATGAAGTTTTGGACTTTTACATAAATGCGAGCTAAAAAAACTGCTAATATGACGTCTGTGTTATTATCTCCCACGATTGATGGGACATGTGAGATCACTGACTTTTTCCCAATTAGCATGGTTGGGTGCCTCTACAAGGTCATTTCTAAAATTTGTGTTGGGAGGCTAAAAACTATGTTACCACATCAGGTGAATGAAACACATAGTGCTTTTGTAGCTGAACCGACAAATTTTGGATGGGGCCCTCATTATGTGTGAAGCTGATCAATGGCGTAAAAATTACAAAAAAAATTAGCTATATTGATTAAACTAGATTTTCATAAAGTTTATGATATAGTAAAGTGGTCGTTTGTCGATGATACGCTGCAGAGTGTGGAGTTTGGGTTGCGATGGAGAATTTGGCTTCGAATTTGTTTCTTATCTGCATCTATGCCAATGTTGATAAATGGGGTTTCTACTTGTCTATTTCATATGGAAAGGGGTGATAACTCTCCAATAAGAATTATCTTTAGTTGTTTTCTTCAGCAATTAGTTACGAATTTATATAGTGAAGTGTGATTATGCCTCTAATTTGGGTTACAAAAGTGTAAAGTCGTGTTAGACTACATTGAGTTGGGTTTTGAGTGTTTCAAGACCAATAATCAACTAAAAGTGATGGAAAATTCAACACAATAATTCGATAACTCAATCAGAGCTATATGCAGCGGATAATAATTTTCCCTCCTTGCAAGAATCTATGAGGAGCAATAACAAATAATGGCAATAACAATAACACACAAAAGGGACACGGGAATTTTAACGTGGAAAACCTTCTCAATGTGAGAAGTAAAAACCGCGGGCACAAGCCAGTCAATCAAGCTCCACTATGATCAAAATAAGGGTACAAGAGAGTCTCAATCATAGCACAAATCGCGCTCAATAATCAGCCAATGAAACAAGGCAAGAATGATGAAACAGAGAATAAACGAAACCAGAAAACCCCAACCTCGTTGTTACTGTGCGTGGCCAATTTTTCACTGGTCATACAACTTCTCGACGATCCAACCGTCCAGATTGAAGTATCACTAGTTACAAACCTGCTGTAAAAATTTCAGCCCGATCCAACAGTGAACAAAGCGGTGGCGGCCGATCGAAATTTGCTGTGCAGACAAAAAACGGGAAAAACCTTTTTCTTCTCTTCTCCTTATTTTCTCTCTTTTCTCTGCCTCCTCTCTTAACCCTAAAAACTGACCCCTCTCCACTATTAAGTGAGAATAGTGGGTTTGCAAATATTGGGCCTTTCTCCACATAGGAAGGGAGCCCAACCCAACAAATCTCCCCCTCACAACTATGTGGAGGTGATCGACAAACCGGCGATCTCACAACAAGTTTCAAACTTGCTTCTCGGTAGTGTCTTAGTCATCATATCAGCACAATTATCATCTATATGAACTTTTGCCAACTCCAGCAACCTAGCCTCCAAAGCATCACGTATCCAATGATACCTCACATCAATATGCTTTGACCTAGAGTGAAAAGTTGAATTCTTACCAAGATGAATTGCACTCTGACTATCACAAAATAGCAAGTACTTGTCTTGAACAAAACCAAGCTCCTGCAAGAGTTTCTTCACCCAAAGCAACTCCTTGCATGCTTCTGTAATGGCAATGAATTCTGCCTCAGTAGTGGACAACGCAACACACTTCTGTAGTCTAGAGTGCCATGCCACAGCTCCCCCTGCAAACTTAATCATGTAGCCTGAAGTCGACCTTCTGGAATCTATGTCTCCAGCCATATCAGAATCAGTATAGCCTACAAGGGTAGGCTTATCACCTCCAAAACAAAGCCTCAAACTAGTAGTACCACACATTCTTGCCAAACCAAATCTTGTCTGGCACCTCAGCATTCAAGGCAACTGCAGGACTCAGATTAATAACATGCACTGCCGTGTACAATGCCTCACCCCAGAAATGATTAGGCAACTTTGCTTCAGAAAGCATACATCTAACTCTTTCAATCAATGTCCTGTTCATCCTCTCCACTAAACCATTCAGCTGAGGAGTTTTAGAAGGAGTCTTTTCATGTCTGATACCGTGCTGCTTGCAATAGACATCAAACGATCCACAATACTCACCACCATTGTCAGTACGAATGCATTTCAGCTTCTTACCTGACTGTCTCTCAACCAAGACATGGAATTCTTTGAATTTCTCCAGAACCTGGTCCTTTGTCTTCAAAGCATAGACCCAAAGCTTCCTGGAACAATCATCAATAAAGGTAACAAAATAAAGTGCACCACTAAATGACTTTACCTTCAATGGGCCACAAACATCAGAATGCACCAATTCAAGCAACTCTGACTTCTTTGAGGGAGGGTGCTTCTTGAAGGATACTCTGGTCTGCTTACCAGCCATGCAATGAGAACATTTCTCCAACTCGGCACTCTTCAATCCTGGAAGCACATCCTTTTTAGCTAAACAATTCAACCCCTTCTCACTGATATGACTAAGCCTTCGGTGCCACAAAGAAGCCTCCATATCCATGGCGTTCACACTGTCTTTAGCAACCAATGCTTTTGTCCAATACAGTTTACTGATTCTCTCCCCTTTAGCCACAATTAAGTTACCTCTGGTGAGTTTCCATTTTCCTGAGCCAAAGTGATTTCCATAACCACCATCATCAAGCATCTGCACAGAGATCAAATTAAAGCGGACATCTGGAGCATGTTTGACTCCTCTAAGTAACAACTGCACTCCCATGTTGGTCTGCAGGCAAACATCACCAATACCAACCACCTTAGACACACCATCATTACCCATCTTCAACACTCCAAAATCACCAGAAGTGTAAGATGTGAAGAACTCCTTCCTTGGTGTAACATGCAGTGTAGCACCACTATCAATTATCCACATGCTCTCATCTGATACAAGATTAACTGAATCATGGTCACGGAGAATAATAAGATCATAATCGCAAGTAGCAGTAGCAACACGATCATCATTGTCATGATGCTTCTCTTTCTGTTTCCCTTTCTTATCGTTGCTCTCCCTTTTCCATTGTAAACAATTTCTCTGTATGTGCCCCATTTTGTGACAATAATGACACTCCACATTCTTGTATCTGGACTTGGACTTACTTCTGCTTTTCTCTCTACTCCCTTTCGGTTCCTTTTTCTGACTTCTCCCCCTGTTCTCAGTGACAAGTACCTCGGAATGAGAAGAAGTACCATGAGCCTTCCTTCTCATCTCCTCATTAAGAACACTACTCTTAACATTTTCCAAAGAGACAACACCATCAGGGGATGAGTTTGTAATTGAAACCCGAAAAGTTTCCCAAGAATCTGGTAGAGTATTCAGTAGCCATAGTCCCAACACTTCATCATCAAACTTGATGCTCATTCCTGACAATTGATCTCGGAGCCCCTGAAAATCATTCAAGTGATCTGAAATAGAAGTGCCCTCCTTGTACCTCAAATTCATCAAGGAATTCAACAAATATAATTTATTATTCCCTGAACTAGAAGCATACAAAGTCTCAATCTTCTTCCACAAGGATTTTGCATTTTCCTCATTAGCAATGTGATTATAAACATTGTCTTCAACATACTGACGAATAAAACCACAAACCTGCTGATGCTCAAACTTCCATTCCTCATCAGTCTTGTCTTTCGGCTTCTCAGTAGCAAACACAGGAAGATGCAATTTCTTCACAAATAATAAATCCTTCGTTTTTCCTTTCCACAAGTGATAGTTAGTGCCATTCAAACAGACCATCTTATTTGTATTTGCCTCCATCATTCAAGCAAGTCAAATAACCCCAACCAAGGAGCTCTGATGCCACTCTGATGGGAAATTCAACACAATAATTCGATAACTCAATCAGAGCTATATGCAGCAGATAATAATTTTCCCTTCTTGCAAGAATCTATGAGCAGCAATAACAAATAATGGCAATAACAATAACACACAAAAGGGACACGGGAATTTTAACGTGGAAAACCTTCTCAATGTGAGAAGTAAAAACCACGGGCACAAGCCAGTCAATCAAGCTCCACTATGATCAAAATAAGGGTACAAGAGAGTCTCAATCATAGCACAAATCGTGCTCAATAATCAGCCAATGAAACAAGGCAAGAATGATGAAACAGAGAATAAACGAAACCAGAAAACCCCAACCTCGCTGTTACTATGCGTGGCCAATTTCTCACTGCTCAGACAACTTCTCGACGGTCCGACCGTCCAGATTGAAGTATCACTAGTTACTAACCTGCTGTAAAAATTTCAGCCCGATCCAACGGTGAACGAAGCGGTGGCGGCCGATCGAAATTTGCTGTGCAGACAAAAAACGGGAAAAACCTTTTTCTTCTCTTCTCCTTATTTTCTCTCTTTTCTTTGCCTCCTCTCTTAACCCTAAAAACTGACCCCTCTCCACTATTAAGTAAGAATAGTGGGTTTGCAATTATTGAGCCTTTCTCCACATAGGAAGGGAGCCCAACCCAACAAAAGGAACACTATTTGGAGTACAATTTTCACCACAGAAAAATAGAAGGATTAACTCACGTGAGTTAGAAGGTCAACTCGCGCGAATTGGTGTCCAGGGAGCTCCAAGTGTAACTGAGGAGTTTTGACTAGCGCAAGTTGATGGCAGAGCAAGGATTTCAATTTTTAATGTCCCTAAGCTCACATGAGGTATAAAAGGGATTTTTTTTCCCAATTTCATAAGGCGCGCCACACATAGGGGACGATTGAGGCAACCCTAGGAGAGCTATCAGGTGCGAAGACGGAGACTCCAAAGGTGTGACGCGATGAGGGAGAGATCCCAATTTATCCCCAAGTCAAGTCTCTATCATTGTTCTTTCATGGAACCTTTATTTTTTGGTTTTTTCTTCTTCTTCTTCTCCTCATCCTCCTCTTCCTTCTTCTTCCATTATGAACTAAGTCCCTACTAGGGCATTTGATATAGCTATTTCTTTGATGATGTTATCATAAAACCTCTTTGTTATTAAGTTTTTCTATCAATGTTAATTTAGTTTCTATGAACTTTTCTTAATGATTTTGATTAACTGGCCATTAATTGAATGAATTATTGTCTTGCATGAATTTGAGAAAAGGAATGTGAGAGTGCTCTATTATAGAAATCATAGGTTGAGCAACAACCCAAGAAGAATAAACGCAACCTATGTGGTCCTGTGTGAGGAATTCATAAATCATTCATGCTTTTAATAGATTAGGTTACGCCAAAAGATTAGATAGTCATTCTAAGTAAATATAATCGTTCGACCTAGAGAGAGGCTTGTGATTAGGATAAGAACCCCGACCATTAGTTAACTGGATTAATAATTGAATAACAATGTTTTAGGATAATTGTCCGTGTTTGTCTATGAACACGCCTGAATCTAGAGTAGGTGAAGTCAATTTCCCTATTATCCATCTCCATAACCTTTTCTATCTTCTATTTAATTGTTATTTATCCTTTATTATTTATATATTTTGTTTTATTATCTTCAAAACCAATTTTCTAAAAGTCTTCCAATTAATTAAATCAAATTATTTGTTAATTAAAATCTAGTGTAATATTATCCTTATGGGTTCGATAATCTGAGCTTTATAATATTTTTTATTATTATTTGTATGAGCTAGTGCACTTGCTAGCGTTGCAAAATTCGCATCAAGGGGTCTTCATCAAGTTGACTCTAATCACTTTTTCTATTTATCCTGAAATGCTAAATAAGATGATAAGCATGGCGGTTGTAGAATGTGACATTCAGAGGTTGTTGATTGACGCGGATAATATACATTTGTCTCATCTTTAGTTTTTTTTTTTTTTTATGATACTGTGTTATTTTGCCCAACAGAGGAAGCAACCATTAACTATATGCCTCTGTTGGAAGGTTTCTGTGCTATGTGTGGGCTCCATATTAATTATTAAAATAATGCTTTGATTCCTATTGGATGTGATGACATATTGGTGGATAATATTCGAAGATACATGCGGTGCCAAGACATCTCACTCCCTTTACATATCTTGGTATCCCTGTTGATCCTAATATGTGACGTGTGTTCACCTGAGTGTCGGTGATAGGGAATTCCATTAGTGAAATGGAGCCAAGTTCAATTACCAAGAGAATCTGGTGGTCTTGGCATGACGACTTGGCTATAAAAACACTATCCTGCTGTTTAAATGGTGGTGAAGGTATAAGAATGGAGGTGGGTGATGGCAACCAAACTTTTTTCTAGTAGGATTTGTGCATTGGACACGAGGCTTAAAGATTCTTTTACAAGATTGTTTACAATTTCAACTCAAAAGAATTGTAAAATTGTTGAATGTGACTTTTGGGATGGTCTACACTTTGTCTGGAGCTTTTAATGGAGGAGAAATTTGTTTCAATGGGAACAGGGGCTTTTGAATAATTTGCAGACTATGCTTGAAGGTACCAATCTATGTTCTGACAAGGTGAACTCGGTTGAGTTATGGTAACAATGGGGTGTTCTCTGTTAAATCCTTTTTGCTAACCACTGAAAAATTGCAGCTCAAGAACAAAATGTTAGTTGTTTAAGCTTGCCTGCTAGTGTGCGGAAAGGGTTGGCCCCTAGAGTTGTAATTTTGGCATGGTTTGTGATGGGAGGATAAACGCAAAGGATCGCCTACGAAAGTTTAACATCATTAAACAATAGGATATGCTATCCTATGTGGTCGTGAAAATAATAACATTGATCATCTATTTTTAACTGTGATTTCTCTCGGTGTCTATGAATTATGTGGAAGCGAAAATGAGGTGTCTTCTAGGTTAATACAGGTGTAGGTAGAACATGCTTACTTGGATGGTTGTAAGTGTCAAAAGGTGAAAAAAGGAGTGGCGGATTGTGTTCTTTATAACGGGCTATTTGGCTCACAAGAAATTTTCATATATTTTATGGTAAAAATGTTTGTTTACAAGAAACTATGCGAATGATGGAATTCTAGGTAGGTAAATGGGGGAAAATGCTAGCTCTATGATCTATCTACTGCAGCAATGGAGTGGACTATTGATGAATGTTATCATATTAATTTCATGTGATCGGTAAGGTGACCTTGGGTGCTCTTTAGTACTTTATCTGTTACAAGTTCACTTGTATTAGAGGCTAGGGAGTTTTCTAAAGAAGGTCAAAAGTTACTTTGTTACTACGTTGCTTGTGAGTGGTTTTGTGAGGCGAAAAAAGGAATTGTCATTTTGTTACGTTTGGTTGGTATGTGTGTTGGTTGTGATCTCTTTTATTATTTTTCTTTTTCTTTTGCGATCTCTTAACCTTATTGGTTGATTTAGTATATATTTTTTCCCAAACAAAGGGTAAGGGTTTTTTTGACTAGATGAGAATCTTTAGTGAGACCTTTTTTACATTGTCGCCGATATGTCGGTGATTTAGGATCTATATAATGGTGTTCTTTGTGATTTTCTCACGTATATTTTTCTTTATTTTGAAATAAAATTGACTCTCACAATTATTGAAAATAAAATTACTCTTATTCAATTAGTATCTGAACCGAAAAAGAGAAAAATCGTAATTAAGCGCACACAGTCTCAGCTTGAATAGACATTCTATTGCTACCACATTTGTTACATATGAGAGAAATGTTGATATGTATATAACATTGTTCATAAAATATTATGAATTACCTAATTTGGAAGAGTCATAAAATCTGACCATCCTCCAAAGATGGAAGGAGACGACTATTCTAACCCCAAAAAAAAAAAATCCTCAACTCAAAGTCTCAAGCTACCAGTCGTTGCCAACTGTTTTGAGCATTTAATTGAATTTTTATTTTCATTTTCACTATTATGTGGCTCCCCTTTCAAGTCTCACCTGCGCTCTGTATATGCAGAATTGTATTATGACAGTTAAAGTTTAAGGAACGATTTATGTCTACCATAAAGAATTCCTTCAGTAAATTTCAATGTCAGAAAAGCACTATAGACTTTTGATGTACACGGGACAATAGCGTTAGTTTTTATGCATACGTATTTTTGAAATAAAATTAAATTAGCTGTTTTCATAAGCAAAATATCATACAGAAAATATACTAACTTCATGGTATTTTCCTTTCCACTGGTCTTGAAAATCGTGCGATGGCTTTCACAGCATGTCAAAGCCATTTGTACCAAGAAAAGAATGGTTTTTTATTTTACGGTTATAAAATGGTAATAGTTTTTTTTTTAAAAAAAAATTTTACTTGAGAGTGATAGTGTATTTTGTTATTGACTTGCTACAAACAACTGACACATTTCTCTGCGTAAATTGAAAAAAAAGAAAAAAAAAAAAAGAAGAAAAGAAAACTTGGTACAGGTATTTTCTTTTTAAATGTCTAATGGATATGGCCCAAAGAAAAAACCGGATTTGTAGTGGGTCTGATTAGCATTATATACAGCCTGAAACGGATGACAAAAAACAAAAAGAGAAAAAGGAAAAAGCTGAACAGTTAATTTTTTTCTTTTAAATGTTTGAATTACACAACCATTTAAATTGCGTAGCAACAAGCAACAAATAAACAAAAAACAGGTTAGCATCAAGCCCGCACCACTAAACACCCTTGTTGTGTACCAAAAACAATCAACAAAAAATTAAAATAAAACTGCGTAGCAACATTCATGAGAATTTGATAACATGATATCGTCGAACTACTCTCATTATGTGATGACTTAACAATCAATGTTTGTGTTTAATAAACAACAGAGTGACTTGTCTAGTTTATGGCATTTCTTGATCTAATTCTATGTGAGACACCAATCGGTCAGTTTCTTTCGATGAAAGTACTCCGGGAACATAATTCTAAGGACCCGCATAAACTTAATAGTTCTAAATTAGTTGATTCACATTGCACATTTTGTTATATTCTATCGTGTGAGAAGAGAAGCAGAAACAAATAACGATATAAATTGCAGGAACATGTAGACATGCATCATATTGCATAAATATAATAGGATATGGTGGAGGCTTACCCGAAAACTTGTAACCAGGGGAAGGATTGCGTGCATTTTTGAAGTTCACACACATCTTCACTTCTCTGCAACATGTTTCAACTTGTGTTTTTTTTTACCCTTTCACGCGCTAGATACTGGACCAGTCAGTGTTGTGTGTTAATTCACAAGCAATGATGAGGAAGGAGAGTTAAGGAATGGTGAGTTTCTTTTGTGCTAATTTGCCTCTTGACGAAATGCAGCGAAGACATATATGTATGTGTTGGTAAAACTAGAGGGTAGTGGTTGGATTGGAGGAGGAGGAGCAGCAGAAAATTTGTGATATTATTACGGCTTAATTGGGTGTTTGGGTTTTTGATTTGACCGTTAGATTTGGGGATTCCTAAACTAAGAATGTAAGATTCAGGGACCAAATCTGTGTCCGAGACCAACCAAACGTTCTTGGGACATGACCAACCATACCACACTTTCCTTTCAGCCTTCTAAGTCCAACAGAACACGGTTTCTGTAGCTTGCGCAGTGGCAGGGTCTATGACTATGTATAAAAGCAGCAATGTAACAATAGAAAAAACAAAACGTAAGGCGCCTTCTAAGTTAAGTTCATATGTTGGAACAGGATATCAATTACAATTATTTAGTCTTAAGAATCGATCATGTAATTTGGAAACAATGTTTTTTGGTTGAAATTTTTACATATAACTAGTATAGTATCAGTGTATTATACGAAATTATTTTGATATATTTGTTTTCATTTATGTTCATTAGATTTAAGCAACAATTTTGTTTTATAATGAATAATTTCTTTTAGTAAATGAGATTAATTTTAAATAAAATATATTAAAATTAGAGAGTTTGTTTTATAAAAAAACATAATTGAATAGTGTTTGTTATAGAAGTTAGGGAATTTAAAATTTGAATTTAAAAATAGCTGAAAAGATAAGTTTAAGTATATTTAATAAAATAAGTTTAGGAGATAAATTTTTCACCGAAATAATAATGGAAAAATCCCAAACTTTTAATTAATATAGAATAGAATTATTTATGATAGCAAGCGGATAATTTTGTTAAGAATAATGCATGGATTAAATATATTCAGCCTTGAGATTAGCATTGTTATTGGAAATGATATTGGAACAATAGGACTCTTAGGGAATAGTTTAAGGAGTTCAAGTCTTTATTATTGTTCTTGTAAAAATAAACAGCATTCATTTCTTTTTATTTATAGATATCTAAATATTGAGTGCAATTTTAACCAAGCTTTGAACCAAAAAAATGCTGCACATTGTTCTCTCACACACTCCTTCTCTTCTATTTTGTACAAACTCAACAAATGCTATATTAGTAATTACCAATGAGCCAAATCATTTTAGAGCCCTATAATTTAAGAGCATTGCCTGTGAAGGAGAGTGGAAGTGTCAATCCCCCTTTTTACTATTGTCAATCCCCACATCACAGGACAAGCTCAAAATTTCTCTTCGAATCCCATGCAAAATCTTTCAGCCCCAAACTTCCTCCATCCAAATGATAACCCTGGATGTATGATCGTTGTTGTGACCCTCACTAGGAGTAAATATCATTCTTGGGCACTGTCTATGTGACCAACGTTCAAGGCAAAGAACAAACTACAGATGTTGATGGCACAATGCCCATGCCTCAAGGGGATCATGTCAATTTTCAAGCTTGGGACCGTTGCAACACCTTCTTGGTGTACTCGATTAGGAATTCATTGGATCTAGAGATTATGAAAAGTGTGCAGTGGATTGAGGTTGCATCGAAGCTATGTAGAGACTTGCAATAGAGGTATCATCAAGGTGACTTGTATAGAAACCTATAGGTGCTAGGAGAAACCTGTAGGCCCCATGGCTAAGCTATTCAGTTTTTGAGAAGATTGAAGGTATAACATCTCATTTTTTTGTATTATAGAATATTCTCTTTTAGTACAGTAAACAGAGATTAGTATTATATTTTTAACTAGGTATATGTTTGAACTATACAGCTAAATAATAAAATATAATATCTCACTCAGCTAATAAGACAAAAATAGTCTAGTTAGCTAATAGGACGAAACAACAGTTAGTGTTAAAGACCGATCAACCATCAGCTAGTCTGGCAGCTAATTGCCAGCCCAATTGAGTTAGCCCTTAGACTAGAGACCCACAGAGGGGTCTTAGGTCTAGTTTCCATATATTTTAGGGTGTCTAGGTTATGTTCATCCTTGTTATGTGTTGATTTTAGAACTTCTAACTGCTTGTCAATCAGAGTTACGGTTTAGAAGTTGGGTTCATATTTGCTAGTCTACAAGGTCCACTCTGTCTCTGTCTGAGGTCTCACATGGAATAGACACTCATGTGGGACCCATTCCCTCAATGTTATAAAATAATTGATTGTTTTATTCCCTATACTACATAGAAAAATTGACTGCTCCTTGCAACTGATCAAACAAGTTATCGATACGTGGCAGAGGGTAACGATTCTTTGCTATAAACTTATTTAGCTGATGGTAACCTACGCACATCCTCATAGTTCCGTCATTCTTCTTAACAAATAGCACTGGGACACCCCACGTAGAGTTACTAGGTCTGATAAAAACTTTGTCCAGTAACTCTTGCAACTACTTTTGTAACTCTCGGACCTCGGCGAGAGCCATCCTATACAGAGTTATGAAGATGGGTTGGACCCCTGGTTCTAGTTTTATGGTGAGGTCCACTTCTCTTTCTAGAGGTTCGGCTGAAAAGTCTCTGGGACTTTCTCCACTGCTTTTTTCGAAGTGATTATTTCAACAATTCATAGTAGATGGGTACTCAATGATTGAGGCCTAGAGACGAAGGTGAATTCGAAAGAATAAAAAAAAAAATAAGGTGTGAAATGTACGTTGACGTAGTTTTGAATGGGGGAACCAATCCATCAACAGCTAGGAAACAAATAGTCTTAGCATCATCTTTTTTTAGAGGTTCTAGAAATATGATACAAAATTATCAAGATGCCATGGCGAATTTTAGATCAGTTAGATACCCTAATCTTTTTATTATATTTACTTGTAATCTAAAATGGCTTGAGATTCAACGTTTTGTTAGAAAAAGGGATTTGAAATTAGACCTGACATTGTCATAAGAATTTTTAAAACAAAACTTAATTAGATGATAAAAGATATTTGGAAAAATCAAATATTTAAAGCAAATACTTTTCTTTTCACACTATCTTTCATTAAAATAGAAACTACAATTGCAAGTAATAAAACTTGACATTGTTTATTTTTGGTACCTAATTCTAGTTACCTATACCATCGAGTTTCAAAAATATGGCCTCCCACATGCAGACATTTTGATATTTCTTGCACTAAAAGACACACAAGATATCAACAAGATTATATATGTTGCAATCCTAGACATAATGGTTGATATTGATTATTACAACACGATAAAAAACTTCATGATACATGGACCATGTGGTGCTTCTAAGAATGACTCCCCATGGAAGGATCCAAAGGCAGACCTAGAGGAGTAGTCGTCACCGTGCAGTGACAAGATAGCCGTCTCAGGGACTTTTGTACGGACTAAATGGGTAGTACCCATTGGCCCTTAGATATTGTAGTTATTTTCAGTTCCTGGTTGTATGCAAAATTATGTAAGAACAATGCATATTATATATATGTGTGTGTGTGTGTGTGTGTGTGGATGTTGATGTTTTTAGATGGACCGTGCATATGTTGGACCGCTTTGTCAATTGCATGATAAACAAGTATTGAATTCCCTAAATTGAGGAGTACTAAGCCATAAGGCTCTATCGTTAGTATTATACGACTGCAACATGCATGGCTCCTAACTTGTAACAAAGTAAAGAGATGACAAAAGTTTTAAGTTGGTCTATATTTTGAGTAAAGAGATATTTTCAAAAGTTGACATAGGACCATATGTATTCCAACCAAGGGAGTAACAACCTAGCGAAGCATGGGTTACTACTTAAGCGTAAGCTAGCTAGCTAGGGTGTTATAGCAGGCATACGTTGTACATATCAAATTTATCTTTCAGTAGTTTATTCAGTTATTCATATTTACTTTACAGTAGTTATTTAGATTTGCTTCAGCTTCCATGCTTTATTTGTTATTTATTTATTCAGTATATGTGTATCTATATTCCATGACTATATGCAATATATGTTATGTGTGTTTTATCTAGGTATTCACTACTGAGATAGAAAACTCACCCCTTTTTCGATATCATTTTTCAAATACAGTAGAGGACTATGAGAACGTCCCCTTCATCTAGTTGTAGCAAAGATTCAACGTCAGTGGTAAGATTCACTTCGCAGTGGGGTCTACCAAAGTCATTAGTAGTTATGCTCCAGATACCTAGGGTAAGATCTTCCATTTAGCATTAATGTTTTAGTTATATTATCATAACAATATTTTCAATACAACATGTAAATTCAGTTATTATTTAATAAAGCAGTTATTTATGAAATCCGTTATTTATTATTATGTCAGTTATTCATTTATGAGCATTGTATGTACGTTAGTATACTATGTCAAAGCTTCCATAAGGCAGTAGCCCTACGTGTGATCACGTCCTGAGTTGGGGTGTAACAAGATCAAGGGAGAGGCCACAAACTTTTGGATTAAGATACAACAAAACACCAAGTACAATGAGATTGAAAACAAAGAAACAAGAATTGAAAAGATATTTCTGGGAATTGAAATTACAGAAAGCAAGTAAGTGAGAAATTATTTGGTTTCCTCTTTTTACTCATGCGTCTCAATGACTTGTGTGTGAGAGGTGTTACTAATGTGAATTCCGGAAACTAATGCTTCACTAAGTGTGCCTATTTATAGAAATGGAAGTCTACGTGCATGTTCGTGCCTTGTCCTTGGTGCGGTTGAGGTCAGTGATTTCCACTACATGTTGATGAGTGCCCATTCTTGAAACTGCCAAGTAGCCATCTTTTGGTTAACTACTTCATTTTGGCTCCAAATAACTTCCACGCATTTAAATTTAGAATGTAAAACATGGCACTAACAGTTATTTTTGCCACTGAATCACTCGTCGTCTTTAAAGTTATTATTTTGATCTTGCTTGCCCTAAAAATGGTAAGTTCTTGAATTGGTCTCTCCTTGATTATTGCTGAATTAGTCGCTCTTCTATTATCCCTAAATTGGTCACTCCTACTAAATAGGTTGACAGTTGTTTTCTCTTGATTGCCCATTTTTCTTAACATTTCAATTTGTAAGGGTCGACCGCACTAGTTTCTGTTAACAGGAAGGTCGCCAAAGCTACTTCTAATCCTTTGATCACTTTCAAATCCTTCCTTTACTAAAATACCCTTATGAGGTGGGTCTCTTTTGTCTCTTAAACGTCGTCGACTCATTTTTGGTACAATAATGAGATCAGTTAACATCTTTAAAATCGTAAAATTTTAAGATTTTAATATTTAAATTAAGATTTGAATCACCTTAATCATGAGCATTATGTTATTGGTTTGTTTGGATTTGTTTATTTTTTAAAAAATAAAGTATTTTTTACATAAACATAAAATATTTTTTTTCTGTTATTAAAAAAAGTATTTTATTAAAAAGAAATCTCTAAAAAAAAAAACACTTTTATTATATTTTATTATAAGTTAGTCCAAACTAGCCGTGAGTTTGGTTGGATGAAATTAAGCTATGCTACGTGGTGCGCGGTTGAGCACAGGACTACGAATAGAAAACGGAAGCGGTGAATAAAATACTCGGTGGAACTGAAACTACGTTTCTTACAAATACCATGGCATTGTTATCTACCGCCGCCGCCACCACCACCACTCTCCCCCGCTACCCAACACCGTTGTCGTACCCCAAAACCCTTTCCCCCCAAATCAAAGTTCATCCTCGCTTTCGATCAAATATGATTGTCGCATTTTCTACCTCGAAATTGAATGACCAAATTGCTTCCGAATCAAACAACCGAATCGCAGAGCTCCAGGTTGAGGTTCAAACCCGGTAATCCTTCTAACCTTTCTAAAGTGTGAATCAAAAATTTTATTTTTATTTTATTTTTTTCCTCTATTTGATCGTCGTTTGGAGAGTAATTTCCATAACATTCAGAGACTAATACGATTAAAACTGTGCCATTTACTTTTAATTTCTTTTTCTTGTTGATACCGTGGAAATGAATATTTTAGGTTTGATACTAAGTTCTCATATGTTCGTTTTCTTCTTCTTCTTCTGCCTGGCTTGTAGCACGTGGAATTGGAGGGGTTACTCTATTCGCTATCAATGTTCTGGGAACGAAGGCCCTGCACTGGTTTTAGTGCATGGTTTTGGAGCAAACAGGTCTACATTGTTCAAATTTTGCTTCTCATTATCACATATGCCCTAGGTATTAAAATTAATTGCACAAATTTCTACTACTAAATTGCTCTTTGCATGCAAATGTTTCAGTGTTTGTTTTGAATGGTTGTGCTTTCAAGTTTGGGACTTATTCTCGTTTCTAAACTCTAAACTTGCCTTCTAGATAGATATCTACAAATTTGTCTTGCACCGATGATATTTGCACACCATTTTTATTACACATTTCTTCGCACTATTTCCTTTTCAGGTAATAAAACAAAAGAAACACAGGTATCAACACACACACACACACACACAGTCTATCAGTTTTAATCCCTAAACATGCTGTAAAAGAAAGGGATAACAAATCGGTGTGCAACAATGGTTTTCCTTTGTCTTGGAAACTTGGGTACATGCTCTGACACTGCAAAATGAGCATGCATATGCATGTTATATCAAGTTTTTATTTTATGTACATTTTATTGTCTGCCGTTGTTTTTGACTGTGCCCCAAAGTAATTGAAAGTAGTACTCTTCATTGCAGTGATCACTGGAGGAAAAATATGCCAGTTCTTGCAAAATCGCACCGGGTATACTCTGTTGATCTTATTGGATATGGATATTCTGATAAACCAAATCCTCGCCAAATTGGAGATGATTCCTTTTACACTTTTGAGACATGGGCCACCCAATTAAATGAGTTTTGTCTTGATGTTGTTGAGGATGAAGCATTCTTTGTATGCAATTCTATTGGAGGTAAATTTTGTTTGAAGGGCCTTGATAATTAACCACTGCTGGGTTTATTTGGAATTAGTTATATCTCTTTATTGTTATAAGCTGAACCATCCATTATTCCGATGTTCTAGATTTCACGCTATTACTCTAGATTTCATGCTATTACTAAGAACTTGTTTTATATTTTTATTTTTATTTTTCGGCAGGGGTTGTTGGTCTTCAGGCAGCTGTGGTAGCACCAAAGATCTGCAGGGGCATTATCCTTCTCAATATATCTCTCCGTATGCTTCATATAAAGAAGCAGCCCTGGTATGGAAAGCCTTTCATCAGATCATTCCAGAGATTGCTTAGGTAAAATTGAAACAAAAGTTTCTTTATGTGGACGTTGTAGATTTCAAGCCTTGAGCAGAGCGCATTTACCTTTGCCATGCTTTACGTTGTAGGGATACAGCTGTAGGAAAATTCTTCTTCAAAGCTGTTGCAACGAAAGAATCTGTCCAGAACATTCTTTGTCAGGTACTCCTCTTGCTTAACATTTAGTTTCATCTCTTTAAAAACTCGTGCTTCAAAGAATGTTGGGTAGACAAACAGAAGAAAATGCCTGAGGATGAGACTATTAATGGACTAGAATTAATTTGAACGAATCCAAGGCATACCCTGCTTTGTACATTGAAAAATGAGGATGCTCTTACCTGAAACTGTGATGATTGTAAATGAATTGCTTTCTACAGTGCTATCATGACACCTCTACGGTGACAGATGAGCTAGTGGATATCATACTTAGTCCAGGAATGGAACCTGGTGCTGCAGAGGTCTTTCTTGAGTTTATTTGTTACTCAGGTGGCCCTCTTCCTGAGGATCTACTACCACTTGTAAAGGTAAGCCACCTCACACCCTTAGGTGCAGAAGCGCAAATGAAACAAAATGATTGTAAGTTTGATAAACTAAGTCCAACAAACATATATAATATGTGTAACTTTTCTTGTTTCAGTGCCCAGTTTTGATAGCATGGGGTGACAAGGATCCATGGGAACCAATTGAGATTGGAAGAAACTACGGAAATTTTGATTCTGTAGAAGACTTCATTGTCCTTCCAAATGTGGGACATTGCCCCCAGGTTTTCTCATATGTCACCCTTGCTTGCTCTACAGGACTTTTGAATTAGCATACAAGTGATGTCTATTTCCTTTTCCTCACCATGTTTTTTTAAAACTAGTATCAACTTCAAGTTGACTTGGGAAATACATATTGCAAACTTTTTTACGCCTTTACCTCTATGCTAGCAGAGAGACAGAGAGAGAGAGAGAGAGAGAGAGAGAGAGAGAGGAACAAGGGGGAGAATGCTGTCAGTTGAAGCTTATTTTACATCTGGGTCTACACATTTGTTTAGATAAGATGTCCTTGTAAGATGATGAGCCTGAAGGATTCCCACTTTTCCTCAGCTTTTCATCTTTATATTAGGTTCTTTACCAACATTGAATGGTCATAACTCATACATTATCAAAATGTATACTTTGAGGTTTTCAAACAAGTGCCTAAGGAAAAACTCTAGTAGACTATACTGATCAACCAATTGACACATCATTTTATATCAAGTAATTACATAGTTCCTTGTGGCAAAGAATTATTTTTCATTTCGGCTGGTGATGTGTTTGTTGTTCATTTGTTTAGTTTACACAACTTGTGCAAATAAGACCCAAAGAATATTTTACCCTAAAGAAACTTAAGGGGACATTCGATATACTTTGTTAAATGTTTATAGTTACTTAGAAAAAAAAAAAAAAAGAAGAAAAAGAAATTGAGTGGGGGCTATAAGGCTATTACCACTCCCAATTGTGATAATGAATTCTCTTATGTCAAAATTTCACATCCCTTTATCTTGGGCAAATTCTCTTATGTGTCCTAGATTTTCAATAGGTAGGGATCTCAAGTGAACTTTCACATCTTAAGGAACGGTTGTCTCTCAATATTCTAGCCAAGGACCAAAATGTGTATTTTGTCTATTTTCTATTTTTGTTTCATTGACCAATGCCTCGAGCATTTCTCATAACTTTAAGAAATACTCTACACTCTTGTTTCATTATTTGTTCATTTTATGAAGGATGAAGCACCTCATCTTGTGAACGCACTTGTTGAGTCATTTGTGGCACGCCATGCTAAAGACTCATCTGGTACATCAGCAGTTAATTAAAAATCACTTTGTTGATGCTGGACGCTTTCATTGAAATCCTGTACATTTTATCCAATTGCTTCCATCAAGATCATGTTATATCTTTTGTTCAATGAATTATGCCATTGTATATATGGTCATGAGTTTGTACAAGTTCATAAATGTGAGAAAATTTATGCCATGTATGATGCGAATGCCAGTCGTGGTAGTTTGTATCATTGATAGTTTCGTGCTGTCCATCGAGAAAATCATTCCATTTGTGTTTGTATTGTAAATAGCAGGACAAAAGCACCACATTTTGCGGGTCAAAGGGCTTCCCGGTTCCAACGCAACCCGTTCTTGATTTACATTTATCCAAAAAACAAAAATGGCATTTGGATAATACTATTTTTAATACGTTGACGTTATTATCCATTAGTTAAATTAAAATAGTTAGTTTTTGTATTTCTTATTAATTGGTATACTTGTTAAATATATTTGGATTATGGTTGTGGTTAGGACTGTGCAATAAAAAATAAAAAAAAAAACGATTTAGGAGAGCCAAACCTGAACCGAATCTAAACCTCTGATTTTTATTTTTTTTTATGAAACTGGTTATAGTAGAATCGGCTTTATTAATTAGGTGGACTTTTTATAACTAAAGAGTTTCTAAATAAATAATTATAAAGAAATAACTAACTTCGTAATTAAAGGCGTTTCTAAATAAATCACTATTTCATAAATAAATAAATAGCTGATTATTTTCAATAATAAGGAAATGCTAATTAATAGATTAATTAATAACTACTTTCATAAAAAGAATTTTCTAATAATAACTAACTTTATAAATACATAAAATAAAATACTCTGTATCAAACCTTCTAGGATCTCCTAAAACATGTATAATATATATAATTTTTAAAATAAATTATTCTAAAATAAATAACTTTTAAAATAAGTACATGGTTTAAAATAGATTATGAAGAAATCCCTTCACGTGAAATGGCTGATCGCTAAGGAGTACTAAGCTGAGAGCTTCTGACACCTTACGTAGAGGCATTGTTTTCCCACGAGCAGAAAATGAGAGGGAGAAAAGAAATAAAAATAACTCGAGCAAAAAGTCTCACAAAAGTGGAACACAGAAAATAAAAACATTCTTTTGTGAAAATAAAATAAAAAATAATAGAAAGAAGAATGGGTTAATTAAGTTTTTCATCCCTGTAATTTGGGAAAGTTTGATTTTGGTCTCTATGTAAGTTTTAGTTTCTGTAAAATATCAAAATTTAATTTTAGTCCCTGCTAACGTTTGAGACCTGACGGTGCTGACGTGGCCGTTAGTCCCGCGGACGTGGCATGCCACGTGAACTCGCCACGTGGCATAACCCGGTTCACCCACCCATCAACCCATAACCCGATTCACTTAGACTCGACCCGACCCGTTTTTAATTAAAATTTAAAAAAAATAAAAAAATAAACAGCCCCCAGCCCCTCCTCTCACCTCTCTCTAGCCCCCCCACCGGCCCCACCACTGCGTACCACCACCATCAATCCACCCATCC
>QANU01101148.1:580683-630272 GCA_003254905.1 Nissolia schottii | reverse complement strand
AAGAACTGGGTCGGGTCTAAGTGAACCGGGTTATGGGTTGATAGGTGGGTGAACCGGGTTATGCCACGTGGCGAGTCCACGTGGCACGCCACGTCCACGGGGCTAACGGCCACGTCAGCACCATCAGGTCCCAGACGTTAACAGGGACTAAAATCAAATTTTGATATTTTACAGGGACTAAAACTTACATAGATGTACTAAAACTAAACTTTTCCAAATTACAGGGATGAAAAACTTAATTAACCCAAGAAGAATTGAAAGAAAAGGAAAGGCATAATGATCACCCATGAGCTTTGTGGTTCCTACCACATAAAGCTCATAGCCAACGAGCTTGTTTCTAGCGTAGGCTCTCTTCAATTTATTACCAAAAATCTCATTAATTCCCTATCCTCGAAGGAGATCCTTTTGGAATTGGGCTCCAAAATTTGAACTGGGTGAAGCTGCCAATACAGGGGGAATAACTTATCCCCCTGATCTTCAGCAGCCTAGCTCATAAAGAATGGGCCCTACCAAGATTGAAGAACCTCTCCTTGAATTTCTTGAAAAAAGAAGAAAAGAGAAGGAAGATTCTACTCTTACTAACACTATTTAGGATACCCAATAACCTTTCTTTACTCCCTTCGCCTGAAAAAATTGAAAAAGGCCTCGACAGAGGGATCTGACTCGAGGTGTTTCATCAGAACCTTGAAACACCTCACAAAAGCCCAATAATTGGTAGGTATTTGAGTGGTACGATGTTTAGGCGACGCATGATACCCATCTCGAATGGAGTGAATGGGAGCCTGATGCCTAGTTACGAAAAGAAGCAATCATAGACATAAATCCCATGGGCTAATTTCCTATTTAGGACTAGATGGAAAACTCAGTCACAAGAAGAACATGACTCTACGATGATAGTGGACTCGTTGTCAGCTACTATCCTCTGGTTCCTACAATAGTAGACCAAAGAGTCACAATTGGAGTAGACAGACACATGACCCTTTACCTTTGGGGCTACCCAATCATAGGCATTAAGGGCTTTTCCCTCATCCCCAAAGTTCTCGTCAGTACACTCTAGAACCAACTTAGACAATTTACCCATGACACAGAAGGAAGGAGCTGAACTTACTCAAAAAATACACTCTTTAATCTTAGCAAGGTTATGGTTCTAAAGATGACTCAGGAAGTTTAGAAAGTTCAGTCATTCCATCATCACCTCTATTTAAACTCTTCCCCTCTCAAATAACCTACGAGAGATCAACGGTTATGATGCAAAGCAACCAACGGGCATGAGAACATCAACTATTCACAAGATCTACGGTTACGATTTTCTTACCTTCATGGATACCTCCTCAGATTCAGTCATGTGCCCCCACTATCATTATAACTGTCATATCTCATAAATGCTCCCCAGGAACCATGCAGGCAAAAGGACATGCGGATGCCATGCATTTTGTCTCCTATATATTCCCAGGCCCGAATCCCAAAATCAAAAGAGTTCAGATTCAATCAAAAGAAGTCGGCAACTATATTGAGGAGCCGAGCCAAGACTTAAGGTCGAACAATATAGAGAGAAGTTTTAAGCTCGGTACGACAACTACAACGACGACTAAGCTTAGGAGCTATCTACTGGCCCAAATGATTGGTCTAATAAACAGGCCCAATCTAGAGATGACCCACAGAATATGGATTGAGCCCAGGAGAGGGATGATGACATAGGAAAGATGAAATATAGGCAATCGTTCCAGATGAGAGGAGATAGACAAAGTCGTTGACAGAATATCTTAGGGAATCCCTCGATACTCAGAATGGGGAACCTCCCTTAATCGATCAAGGCAAAAAACCTAAGTTTACTAGCTATAAAGGGGGAAAGCAAGGTCAATCTCAGGTATGTTCTAATTCCTGCACCTCACATTCCACAACCTCGTTCTGACTTGAGCATTAGAGTGGCTAGTAGGCCCACCCCTCCTCCTTCCCTAGTTGTTCTGAGGAGAGGAAAGAGGTCGAGAAGAGCAAAGAATGAGTTCGAGGCACAAGGGCACGTGACCCCGTGTTTTCGTAGGATGGAACAATTTTTTATTCTTATCTTTCTTTACCAATCCTCATAAATATTTTAGAATATACATTTAGTCCTTGCTAATTCTAAAAATTCCATTTTTGGTCCTTTTAAGAGGGATTCGAAGCCAAAAACTAATTTAGAAATATTTTTAAGTACTTAAAAGAATATTTAAGCTTATAAAAACTATAGGGTTAATAGCAACATACCCATTATACTATATCTATTGTGCATTTAACTCCCTAATGTTGCAAAATGTGAAATTCGATCCCCTAAACCTTTTAAACAATGCAAATAAGACATTTTGTCACTTTTAACATATAAAAGTTCCGTTAGTACACATGTGCCTATCACATGATGTATTGTAAGGACATAATTACCCTTTCTTTAATAAAAATAAAAGAAAAACTATTTTTAAAAAAAATTAGAACTCAATTCCCTCCCAGTCTAAACAAAACCCAATGGTACAACCCTTTTCATGCACCACTTTCGGAGACTTTGTCCACCTCCTACATTGCCTCCTGTGCCACCTTTGCTCTTTGTTTATGTTTTTCTTCGGCAATTGCTTCTAATTTTTGTTCTTGTCGATGTTATTGTTCTCATTGTTGTCCCTGGTTTGTCCTAAAAAAAAATTAGTTTTCCTTTTATTTTTATTTTAAAGAAAGGGTAATTTTGTTCTTACAGTACATAATGCGATAGACACATGTGTACTAACGAAACTTTTAGACGTTAAAATTGAAAGAAGATTTTATTTGCACTTTTTTGAAATCTTAGGGGGTCTAATTGCACATTTTGCAAGGATAAGTTGCTATTAACCCAAAACTATAATATATGCTCTAAACCTGAGAAACATATATACTTCATGAGACAGTTGTGTCTCAGTCTTTGACACACCGCAGAGGCCAAAAAATGAAGAGACTCGTCTAACACGTATTTCATGTGTTCAAAAGCATCAAAATAAAAAAAAAATCATAATTAGTCGTGTCCAAGCGATTCGAGCTATATATGAAAGTTTTTTGAATCGTGTCTGAGTAAAAAAAATATTTCAAATATTATGGACCTTTAGAAAATTAGTAAGTATTAACACATGACAATATCTTGAATATTCCATATATTTTAAAAGGGATTTGAAATGTATTACAAATTAATAATTTGATATCAATAAAAATATTAGGATATTATTATAAATATTTAAATGTATACCTATATATGTTGTGTCTATGTTCTATAAAATTTTAAAATTGGGATATCACCCTATCACGTTTCGATGCTTCTTAGGTATGAACTTTAATCACTCAGAAAAACTTGGATTGCTCAAAATATGTTTGGGGCTACTTTCTTTGATCATAATGAAGTGGAGCCAAATTTATTTGAATTGACACACACAAAAATATCCAATTTAAAGCCATATTAATGATTTTATTTGAATTGAGATATTTTAACAAGAGTCCTCTCAACTGAAGATTTAACATGACATTGTCACGTGCTTATCTCAATCGTTCATAATTATCAGAGATCTGATGGTTAAAAATAAAAATGATAAGTTTTACCTCTCAAAATTTAATGTACCACTTAAGACATCCTTTTTCTTCTCTTCCCATTCCTTAACACTGAAAACCACCATTGCTTAGCTCAATGCCACTAACAACCGCCCTCATTGCCTCCATCATCTCCATGACTCAACCCCCTGTCAACTCGCCTCCCAAGCCACCCCGACTCTACCAACGCCCACTGCAGGCTCTTCTCCACCAGTTTCAACTGATTTCGATTCTGTTGTTGTCGATCACCTCCACTCAATGGTTGAGTCCTTGAAGCCCATCTTGGTGGCACTCATGCCGTTCCCAATGCCGACCATCTACACCATCAACTACCACGTCGCCGCTAGGTTCTATCCAGCCATCTGCCACGGCTACATCGTCATGAAGAGCAACCACCACTGCTTGTTGCGTGCCGCCTACCTCTGATCTCACACAGCTACCGGCGTGCTCTTGACGCCATCGTTGGTCCTTACTGGTCCTTACTGAAGCTGCCGTTGCGCACCGACGCAGAGTAAGAGGATGAGGCCACTGGTCTCAGGATCACCTCAACCAACAATACTCAGTACACAAATGTAATACTTTTTTTTGGGGACAGTAAGGGGCAATTTGGGTTTCATCGATTGGGAGGGAGAAGACTAACGGGAGGAGAGATTGAAAGAATTTTTTTTAGTGCATACACTCCCTTTTACTTTTGAATGTTGATCATTGAGAGGATCTTCTCCCTATTTTAGCAGTTTTCACACTCAGACTCGATGAATTTTAATTTAACAAATTGTAAATCAGTCCAATTTCCAACCATCCTCAAGTGAATAAAAACCAAACAGTAAACGAAAGCCTTCCAGCCAACCAATAACCATAGTCCACCTGGCTTCATATGTAGGTGATGAATTCATTGATTTTTTGACAGAATAAATTACCTTAATTGCAAATAAAATAAGGGAGTTTGAATGTAAAATTATATAACTCTCCACTTAAGTGAGAGTGCGAGGCATGGTGATAAATACCACTTGATGCGGCCAAACCTACTAGGACCATGGAATCCTTTCCCAAGTTTCTTAATACCCTTATCCAGATCAAAAAACCAACAAGGCCAAGTCAAAATTGTTATTAACCCAACACCCTTTTGCTCCAGGGTACCCATGGCATGTACACAACCTACAATAAAATCGCCATCTCTTAACTTCAGGATATATACCGACACATCTTTGATGGTGCCGTACTAATAATCACCATCCCTTTGAAACTTCATCTTTTCTTCATCAAATACAGCCGTGTGTTTCCTTTTCTTGGATAACTTAGTTGCATTTTGAAACCCATTTGTTTCATCGCTAAATTGTGCAGCCGTACGTGCTCTTAGTTCTTCCAAACTCTCACCTTCTTTCGCTTTCTCTATCACCTGAAAGCAGTAAGGGCCATTAGTTGGATGTGTGTAAAATCCAGACCCTCTAGACACGAGAAAAACAAGGGGAAGGGAGTGGTCCGTAAGTTGAATTCACTACAAAATTTTGCAAATCCATAATTTAGTTTCACTTACCAGATGCCTGCCATAAAGATGGCTGTTTGAAAGTGCTTTATGTGCATTTTGTGCCTCCTGCTGAGTTACATATTCAACAAAAGCAAACCCTCTATGACTTCCAAACTTCATTGGCAACCTTAAGCTTTTAATCTGCATGGTTTGGATTCGTCAGACATGAAGTAAAGAAAGCACAGTATATTTACAACAGAACTATATATGCATATTTCAGCTGAAATGAACCAGCAGTTTTGAAGTGGTATATTAATTTTTTAGGGGCTGAACAAAACTCCCACTTGAAATTTAGCTAAAATAAGAAAAATTAAGAGTGAAATAGCTCAAGGTTATATATAATATGACTAGTTCATACAAGTAACCAAAACCAATTAACAGATTATCTTAATTTTATATATAATCCAGCGAGACCATAAGGCCCATTATTCTCACTTTAAGAACTCACTTCAATAATGTAGGACACGACTGAAATTGTTTTGATTTTAAATGAGGTAAGTGGACAAATCATGTGGAACTCTAAGCCACCATTCTGAAGCCGCTTAACATAATTGCAAATATATTTTTGCCACAAGCATGGAATCGATAGAGCTCAAATGTTAAAACTAGTCTAAGAATGCTGTAGCAGGTTACTGATTGCAAAGACCTTAAAGATGTTTTTATGGGATTCCTAGACCAAAGATAAATATTAATTTTTTGGTAAAAGGCCCAAGTCTTATAAAGGCCCTGGCGAAGAAACCCCTGGTGGGGCCCCTGGGTGGCCCTGCTAATGGGCCGGGAAGGGTGTGAGGAGGAGGGAAATGCAGAAGGGGTATACAACTTTGGGGAGGGATCAAACTCTCCCCCGTACTGCTAATCCATTAAAATGACCATTTAAGCTGAAGCTCAAGGTTGGTATACACCCCCTAGTATGTATGCCACTTCTGGTAATAGAAGCATTCAGTAAAAATTTGGACAGGAGAATGAAAGAATTACTAGCAATTGGCACAATTATGATTTTAAATATTAATCACCTGGCCAAAAGGGCTAAACAACTGTCTCAAATCCTTCTCTGTTGCCTCAAAAGCAACATTTCTTACAAGCAATTTTGTTGAACTCCTATCCTTCTCAACTTTTTTCAGTGATTGCCCATCATTCTTGACGTGACAAAGTTGTAAAATAAGAGCATGCCCGTCCAAAACAGTCCCCTAAACCAAAAACAAAATTAAAAATAAATAAAAACCACAACTAGAATCAGGACCTCAAATTGGACATAAAATGCATAGTTTAATTCAAATCTGAAAATACCTGTAAATCTCGGCAAACATTTGTAGCAGTCTCCATGGAGTCAAACTCAATAAATCCAAATCCCATGGAAACATTTTTCCCGTTTTTCAAGTGCTGCTTCACCTATTTGTTACAATAGCAAAACAAAAATATGAAAAAAGAGCTGACATCACAAGGAGTAAAGTGGCACTTAAAATCATAAACCCATACCTTGACACTCAAAAGTCTTCCCTCTTTAATGTGTTCACTAAAATGTTTCCTCAAACACTCGTCTGTTGTTTTGAAATTGAGGTTCTTGACAAACAAGGACCGAGCCTGCAGCATGATAGGTTAATCAATAATAGAAGAACAAGCATTATGAATTAGCAGCCACTAATTAAAACAATTTAATATTAAATGTTCAGAAAATTATTCTATAGAATATCTTCCACGGTGCAATCATGATGTGAAAATAAAGCTAGTGCCAAAACAATTCCCCATTTGGCAAGGAAAGAGATGGAATAGTTTGAATTACCACCTCACTTAACAGCCAATATATTTTCTTTTAAAATGGAAGCATTAACTTTAGAAATATAAAATGCACAATGACATATTCACTACACACACCCACTAAAGAATAATCTGGTAGAACTAGCTAATCCTGGGAAGTTTATTTCCCAGCTTTTATCATCATTTACATCTCTTTACTCTCTTTGGCCATAGGTAATCGGTCTTGATCATGTTTTGGGAGAACGCTTGGGTCAGAAAAGTTATTCTTTCCGAGGCTTTTTGGCTTTCATCCCCTGTTTGCCAATTTTACTCTTCCTCTTCATCTAACTTTTCTTAGAACTTTTAACTTTTACAAGAACTTCCATGATAGAGAAGTTAGCCAGTTAGTCTCTCTCTTGTTTCCACTTGAATCCATTCATCTTCTATCTAGTGATGATAAAAGCATTTGGCGTTTAGAATCTCGTGGGGTGTTCTCTTGTAAACTGTAACTAGGGCTGTCAAACGGGCCAACCCGGCCCGGCTAACCCGCGGGCCTAAACGGGCCGACCTTAACAGCCTTTTACTATTCACGGGCCGGTTTTTATATGTTTAGTCCGTCCATTTATGTGGGTAAACAGGTTAGTCTGCGAGTTTTTGCCTATGTTAATACTAAACGGGCCAACTTGGTCCACGGGCTAAACAGGGCGGGCCTAAACGGGCTTTTGCTATTCACAAACCGGATTTTATACGTTTGGTCCGTCCATTTAACCGGGCAAATGGGTCGGACTCATTTTGACAGCTCTAACTGTAACTATAGAACTTGATTCCTCTAGAAGGGTGAATTTTCTACTAGACTAACCCATTTGGAGACCAAAGGCTTTCCCCAAGATCAAATCTTTTGTTTGGATAGTTGTTCTTAACAGGATTAACACTAACAACATGATACAAGAGTGCGCAGTCTTCTCACTCCTTTTCTCTCTGTGTTATGCGATTTTCTTATTTGAATCAGTTTCTCAACTATTTTTGCATTGTTCTGTTGCGAATAATCTCTGGACAAATTGTGATATTTTTTTTTGGAGAGAATTGGGTTTTCCCTAACAAACTGCATCAATTTCATCTTACGGAATTCAGAAGCTTCAGGATTCGTAAAAAAGCTTCAGGATTCATCAATTTCATCTTCACTATTTTATGGCATCTTTGGCTGGAAAAGAAAGATAAAACGTTCAAGAGGACTTCATCTTTAGACAAAATTTAAGATAGGGCTATCTTCTTAGCTTCTAAGTGGTGTTCTGCAAATGGTCTTGGAGAACTGTTTAGTTGATAGATACTGGGAGAGATTAGTGCGCCTTGTTACACATCACAAAGTTTCAGGACCTACATGTTTACTCTTCTTTCTCATTTATAAATGGGGTAATTACACCAAACTCCCTTGACGTACATCAATATTACATTTGTCCCGGTCTCGTTTTCAAGTTAAAACTCATCGACCCTATCTTTAACTAATTTTCTAAATTCCAAAGCTACCCCTCGCACTCACCTCCCTTATATNAAATATCTCAGCTAATTTTATGTTGAATCGGTCGTGATTAGTTGTTAAAGTGAGCCTACGCTATTTTCTAGCCCATACAAGGGTGGCTGCTAGTTGTTGTGAGCTTTGATGTGCAATTGGGGCAAGAAATTGGTACTTGCCAGCATTTTATTTGGTGTGCAGGAGTTGATCAGAGGGGCGGATGTTCATTTGTTTGATGGTGGTGGGGTGGTGTTGGTGATGAGGGTAGAGATGGAGGATGGAGGTGGGGATAAATTGGGGGGCGGGCGTGGTGGTGTGGTGGAGAAGGGAGGGTGTGATAGAAAGAGAATAAATAATCAAGGGTAGAATAGTCATTTTAGGTATTTTTAATTTTTAAAAAATTTATGATTTAAAGTTAAGGGAGGTGAGTAAATAACTTTAAACAAATTATGGTAGGTGCGTGTTAACTTGAAAACTAGAGGGACGTAACTGTAATACTAAACAACCTCAAGGGAGGTTGGTTCATTACCCCTTAACTCTGGAGAACATATACAAGACAAGCATAAACCTCCTTGTTACATACCTTGAACCCGAAGCTACCAAGAAAGGAAAGGAAATAACTCCTTTCCCTCTCCATTATTCCAGAAAAGGGAAGAATAAGCCAGTAAATAAATTGATTTAATTCGGATTCAAATTATTGAATAAGTTAGGAGAAAATCTATTAGTTAGGATTGAGAGAATATTGTTAGTTGAGAATAAGTAGGAGTAGAGATTTAGTAGGAGAAAATAATTACCCAACCCATGATTCTCTCTCACAAGTGGCTATAAGTGAGATCTTTAGGGGAAGGGGTTAGGCATTCAGAAAATCAGACTTAGAACTAGGAGGGCAAAGGAACCCTGCATTCCCAGGACTATTTTCTCTATTAACAGCAATTGATCAACTCGATCAAGAGCTATTATTGTACGTTTCTGTTCAGTGCATTCCCCTCTGGAATTGCTGAACCATTAATAAAAGTTCTTAAGTAATTCAGTAACCAGTTATTCAGATACCAGTTCTTACACTCCTCTTTTAGGGCATGCCCATTTTTCAAAGTTAATAGTAGTTAAGATATAAAAAGTAATCATTTGTCTCCACCCCTTTAAAAGCCAATGTCGATGCCATCATCACTCTATTGACACTTACCCGGTGGTAGCTGCACAACCCCCCCCCTTTTTTTGGCAACTACACTCATCCTACCTGTAGCCCAAAACTCTATCGCACCTTAATCAAGCCTATAAATAGGTCTTTTCGTAGTTGAACCTTTTGATGAAAGCACTAATTGTTAAGATTTAAGCCCCCACAGAGAGCACATACCCAAAAAATTAGCCTCTATAGAGGGAGAGTTTCATAGCTTAAGTACCACGTTAAGTTTCCTTATTTGCTCATTGTGCGACTCATAACTAGGCTCTGATACCATCTTTAGATTATGGGTCTAACTCCATGTCTCCACCCCAAAGGTTAACTCATGGGGGAAGGTTGTTCAAGTGTTTACAAAGCTATCTTGGCCATATCCCTAAGCAATGTGAGGCTTAACAATAATAAACATACTCATCCGGGTCATTTGAGCATTAGGCAAAAGCACTTTGCTTGAATCAGGTAACGATCCCATATATAGAACTATAACAGCTCATAAAATGTAAAATAAATATCTCATTCCCGTCCTTGTTTTATTGTTGCTAGCATCTGAAAATTAGGCCATTATATTTGAGGCTATATTTATCCTTTGACTGTATTTTTCTTTTCCTTTTGCTACCTTGTATCAATTCTCACAAAAAACTAAAGCATCATACAAAATTGTACAAAGTTACAAAAAATAAAATTAAAATAAAAAAAGAATGATGGACGTAAATAATTTAAAAGGTCAAACCTCAACTCTGTCTGGATCAATGTCCACATCTGATAATTTTGCATGTTGCTCCAATATTAGCCGCTTGGCATCATTTTCACCAATTGCAGTATTCAGTTCATTATTTTTAGATATTGAACTTTGGCTAAGAATGTCAGCTGGAGCCCACTCCAAGTACAATGGAGCATCCCTGCATTGAATGTGAAACAAGTTAAAATACCCTTTAATGAATCTAGATAGAAAAAGAACCTTTCAAACATATATTGTTAGAATGGGCAGTAGATGTAGCTATATATATAGATATAAAACCATGTTTACTGCACATGCTATGTTTTAACGGAATGGAAAAAAGAAAAACTGTTTCAACCAAGATTATTCATCTGACGAAAGACATAAATCTAGATCATGGTTTATGTGCTAATAGCATCTCAAGGACTAACACTTATGCAAGCATTCTTTATTATTTTTTTATTTTTTTTGACAAAATTGGTCAAGAAGCATAACTAAGGGGAGAAAACAATGCATTCATTCGTGGAAGATAGCCTAAAAGTTTTTATTGTCCATTGATAGTAACAAGATTAAACTTCCTTGAATACTGCTGACTGGGACAGAGCCAAAAGAAAAATAAAATATTACTTGTAACGCTTGTACGCTAAACCTCTAAAAGCTGCTCGAGCTTCCACTGGTTCAAGGAAGATAACCTGAAATATCATTTCCAAATAATTCAAAGCTAAGCATAGATCTTAAACAAAGGAAGAGTATTGCTAAGAATGATAACTTTTCAAATACCTAACTGCTTGAAGCAAAAGTTAATAAATCAACTAATTAAGTAAACAATAAATGACAATACGAGCCCATTTGTCATGTTATATTAAACATGTTAGAATATGCTTATATAGCACATTATGATTTTATCAATTTTATGGTGTAATCAATTGAGTAAGTTTATCCATTAAAATGATGGCAAACTTAATGAGGTCTTGGGATGTGGAACAAGGTTTGATTAATATAAGGTCTCTCTTTCTTTACAATATTTTTCTTATTAAAATAAAATGAACTGTATTCAAAGTATACAATAAATACTAAATGGCAATTTGACAATAAATAATAGTTATAACAAATTATAGTTTATATTATAAATATTTAAAATATTTATATTAAAAATAGTTAAATAATAATATTTGCGATAAACTGTAGAAATAATTAATTAATAAAAAGTTGATTGAGGGTTGAGGGAAAGACTCTAGTTTTTTCTTTATCTCAAGGGGGCATATCTCAAGGTTCTCATTCACAGGTTGAATAAGGGTTGCGGGCGCCAATTGTTAAAATCCAAATCTCTCAAGGGCATTGCATTTTCTACATGGGGTTCATCTCAATTGTTCATATCAGTGAAGATTCAAGGATGAATCTTTTTTGAAGAGACGGAAAATGATACGTGCACAAGGGGGTAAAAAATAATAAATAAATAAATTGGACATTACATCGCTAGAGGACAAATGGAGATTTCAACATACTACGAATTGACCTTATCTTATTCAGGTCAGGTGGGTCATTATTTTATTTTAGTTGTGTTATGTTTATTTATTTTAAGTATTTAGAGTATTTAAATTTGTTTTATTTTATTAGCCCAATCTTAAGTCTATTGTTATGGGGCTTATCTTTAGTTTAAATTAGGTTGATCTTTTTTTTTTTATCTTTAGTGTAAATTTGAATCTAATGTAAAAGGGTTATAAATAACTTCCTTCAATGAGAAATAAGAAACAAAGTATTTTTAAGAATAAAATGTTAGAGAGTTTTCTCTTCTTGTTCTTCAATGAACATGCCGAACTTATCAATGGATAACTCCAATGTGGCGTTCAACACTTTGTATTTTTGGTTCTTGTTTTAAGAATCTTCTTGATCCCAATTATCTACGTTTCTAAAGCCAGATTCCCTAGGGGTTTAGTAAGGAGGGAGTTTATCATATTCTTTGTTCCAAATCAAAGTGCGTGTTGGGATTTCGAGATCTTTATATCCTTGAGGTACCGCATCAATAAATGTCATCAAAGGGAGTAGTAGACCCAGCAATTGATGCACCTAGTGTTTCAGTGGCGTGTTCTGTTGCCTAAGTCACTAGGACCCATACTAATTTGGAAAAACTAGAGTAAAACAAATTAAAATAAACAAGCACAAACTTCAACCTCTTTAGTTCTTTTGCGAGAGAGAGAGAGAGAGAGAGAGAGAGAGAGAGGGAGATTTTGGCAGAAGGCCATGAGATATTAATAAAAGGGGAGGTGCTTGTGGCAATGGTGAGAGAAGTAGCTCGAGGGTTGCTAGTGAGTGGTGACGCAAGAGAAAGAACGCAATTGTGTTTCAATCATAGAACAGAAAGAAAATGTGAGAGAGGAGAAAACAATTGAGAAGGTCACATGAGAGGATTAAGTGACCTGATCATAGCCATTAGCTATAAGTGAAATGAAGGGTTGAGATTAGGAGTAAGTTTTTAGACTTACTCTTGGAGTCAACAGATCCCCACTCTATTATCTTATCATATTATATAACATTTTATATAATATCATACCAAACTTTGTACGATATTAAAATTAAGATTTAATCGCCATGCACTGACAGTGTCAACCAATCAAATCTTCAAATATGCTTGACTTTTAAAGTAGAGATAGAGAGAGAGAGAGAGAGAGAATCAATTATTTATGCTAATGTGTCAAGATTTGATTGATTGACAGTACACTATCGGTGTATACCAATTAACTCTAGGATACATTTGTTTTTATAACACATGCCCTGAAGGAAGAAATACTATTAAAACTTGATTACAAACAACAATAAATAATTGGAAATAAGAAGAGAAACTAGGCTTTAAGATAGGATAAGCTTTCAAATATCCAAGAAAGATTGCAGAGGCACGTCATAAAATTTGAGGAGGAAAAAAATACCAGGGCCAATGTCTTTGTTGGAGGGAGAATTATTTTATCCAAACTACCAAATTTCCCAAACATCTTTCCAAGTCCATTTTCTGTAGAACCGTAGGGCAGGTTCTTCACTAAAAGTACATGATTGCTTCTTTTTAAGCCATCAACTTTTCCGTTGGCAAGTGCCTCCAGAGTGTCCACATTCACTCCAGCATTTGTAAATGCCTTTTTTGTCTCTGAAATCACTTGAGTTTCTCCGAGAGCAATACGCACAGCAAGATCATCAGCTTCTCGGTCTAATAAATCACTTTTACTGACACCATATTTCCGAGCAATGTTTTCCACAACCTATCAACATCAACACATGATTAAAATTACAAAATATTCGA
This sequence comes from Nissolia schottii, assembly GCA_003254905.1. Taxonomy (NCBI): domain Eukaryota; kingdom Viridiplantae; phylum Streptophyta; class Magnoliopsida; order Fabales; family Fabaceae; genus Nissolia; species Nissolia schottii. Next base: position 616,746 of record QANU01101148.1, on the reverse strand, counting down.
GGAGACATGCAAACACCAACCAGAGAGCAATCGAGAGCATAACTCAAACATTTGCACGAAGCAAAATCAATGACAAAGTGAAGTTCATTTGCACAAATGAAAACAATTGTACTTGCACCCATCGAAGGGGGAATGCAAAAGGAAATATAAGGGAGGCAAGATTAGGGACTGTTTGGTTTCAGAAAATATTTCCTATTTTCCTTCTCTATTTTCAATATTAATTACAAAATCATCACCTTGTTTCCATTTTGTTTCTTGTTTTCAATAATTTTCAAAGAAAACAATGACAAAGAAAACCCATTATTTTCAGTGTTTTTTTTTGGATAAAAACCACTGTTTTCAGTGTTACCTTGTCAAAATCCTGAAAATAAGAAACACAACGGAAAAAAATATAGCAATTTTATAATTATTAATGTTAAAAACAAGAAACAGAAACATGAAACATTTTATAAAACCAACAGGTCCATACAATGTCAAGAAAACATACGAAATTATGAGAAATGAGAAACAGCATTGCAGTTTCTCTTCTACCCATACCCCTAAAATAAAGAATGATAAATAAATAACCCCGAATAATCTTTGTAGAACTATGTAAAAAGACAATTTATTAAAAGAAAATAGAGAATATTCAACTAGGAGCAACAGTAATCTAATCCTCCAAAACAAAGCCCACCAGGTGACAAAAAATATTAAAATAATTGGCAAATACATCCAATCTCTATTCTTGTTTAAAAAAAAAAACAAACAACTACACTGAATGAACATTAGTTCAACTGCATAGAAATGCCATAAAAACAACCGAATCACAAAGTAAAGGGGCAGAGAGGTGATCCTACAAAATTGAGAGCATTCTTCTCTAACTAAAGCACAAAGGATTGCAAAGAAAATACTGCACATTACCACAATGTTACTGCCTCCATTTCCCAAATCCTATACCCTAACCAGCAGAAACTGTTCCAGATCAGGAGGAAAACCCCAAAGTCAAAGACCCCAAACAGCTTGTTCCATGAGGAACTTCTAGCCAACAATGTAAAAACAATAGGAACCTGGTGCCGACTCAAGAATAATAGAACTGAAATCACTGTTTATTGATGAAGAAACTGATTCTTTTCCAGTGGGGAAATTTAGTCTCAAAACCAAACACAGAAAATGTAAAAAGAACAAAATAAAGAACAAGCCTGGGTATAAAGGGACCCCCTTCACCCTCCTAGTTTCCTCTCAAATTCTTGCCTACCTTTCACCTCATTCCCCTTACTACTTATATTGCTGCATTTCTTCCCTCAAATCCCACAAAATCATCTGCATATTCATTTCCCAGATTGTCCTATGCATTCATTTCCCTAATTATGCTCTCCCGCATCCATTCCTCTAATTATCCCTCTTCTGCATTGATTCATCCTATGCCATGCCATGCCATGCCACGCCACCTCAGCATAATTAACTCTCCCTCTTATTAGAATAATCGGGCTAATTACTGGGGTGCTAACAAAGAACAAGTGAACATTTGTTTCTGAACTAGAGCAACACACAAAAGACAGTATGATAATGACAAAAAACTGAAAATAAGAAACTAGAACAAGTGATTTTACTGATTTAAAGAAAAGAAAAAAAGATAATGATACACATCATGCAGAATTTCAATATGATGTTGCTACACCACAAAGGATGAAAAACTAGAAGCATGGTTTGCAATTTATTACGCCTCACAATCAGGAAACATACTGTATCAGGGCGCATGAACAGACTATTCCATGCTCTGGTATCTCCACTGGCTTCAGCAGCTTTCTTATCTTCTTCTCTCCGTTGTTTGAGAGTTTTCACATTTTGGTCCTTGGAAACATTGTTCCTACAAGATGTCAACCATAAACTCTCAGATATTGCATAACATAAAACCATGAAAACTTAACAGTATTCACAATGAAACATTATGCTTTACATACTCTTTATTGCCTGAAGGTCTTTGTATGGCTGGCATAACATGCAACAATCTTCCTTGAAAAATTGAATTGTCTAACTCTTCTAGTGCCCTGATAAACAATGATCATACTGCTAGGTAAATAATCAGCAAAACAATTTTACACATGTCAGCTGATGATAAGTGCAAGCTAAAGTTCTGAAACAGTATGATATTAGAAGAGACACGATTGCATAACCATAAAGCAAACAACAATAAAAGGTAGCAGCTCTCTGAAGTCTATGCATGTTGTAACAAGTAACAACAATTCTGTTGACGGGATTAATTATCTCCATACTACTTTTTGATTGGATAAAAACCTCTTATTCATATTCCAAGAGTTATTCAAAATCTTTTAGAACCTTTCAACTACTCAATCTCACGGATTAACACTTCTATTTCCACATCAAAGCCTAACAACAAAATCCAGAATTTGAGATTTTGAGCATTAAACTATTCTATACTATATTTTGGATTAAGGAATTATCATTTAAAGAAGCAAGAACACAAATAAGATACACTTAGGTTAGATGTCCGCCTTGGCAAAAACACAAAGCCCAGAAAAGACAAAAGGTGAAGCGACAAACAAAAAAATATACCCAGCCTCTTCTTGCATAGTCTTAAACCCTGATAGGGACTGGAATTATACTAAAAATAGACCAGGAAATTAAAGAGGAAGACTCCTCTCCAAAAGCTTAAGTTAATGGGAGAAGGCAATTTAATGGTTTTATATATATATGATAAAAGAAGAATTTCATTAAGAGAAGATAATATACAAAGCAAGAGGATAAGAGATCCTCTATAAAGAGAGAAGAACAACCAAAATATACAAAGTTATCTATGGAGGAAAGCTTTCCAATCTCAAAATATCTGTGAGGGAGAATCCTCTAAAGAGATTGTGTGTTTTACACCAAACAAATGATAAACGCTTAATCCTCTCCCATAATACATGAAAGTCTAAGAAATTGTCATTGAAAACTCAAGAGTTGCTTTCTAGCCAGATGCACCAAATAGTGGCAAAAACTATACATTGTCACAAGCAATTAGCTTCTTTCCTCCTCCCAAAGCCAACAAATCTAGTGGTTTGCAGGACACACCCAAGATTCCCCTAATATCCCAAATAGCTTATTCTACAAGAAGTCAGCCACTGAACAATGCAAAAAAGAAGTGTCCAGCTGATTCTGAATTTACACCACATAACACACACATCAGGGGAGATTGCCTTACAAGGCCTTCAAACCTGCAACATGTTTTTAGTATTAATTCTATTAAGCACAGTTGTCTAAATAAAGGATTTGACCTTACAGGGACCTTTGGACTTCCAAATAGGTTTCTCAAGGAGAAAAGAGAGGGAAAGCAAAGAGTGTGTTAGAAATTGGAAAAAAGACTTGCAAGTTAACAACCCAACAAAATCTAGAGACCACAACCGTTTATCTGAGGTGGAAGACAAGTTGATAGACTCAAGGAGACCCAAAAAAGACAACTAACTCTGAAGCCTCTCTATCATTCAAATTTCTAAAAGTGTGAAAATCCCAAGAAATAATAGTCCTGACCACTACAAAAGTTCTGGTAAAGAGGGTAGACGGTATAGACGAGGGAAAGAAAACCTAAAAGAGGTGTGCCCTACCCAGCTATCCTCCCAAAAGTTAATACGAGAACCATACCCCACTTGCAATGTTTACAGGCAAGCATGAGCCCATTTTGGGCGTGAAGCGTGAACATGGCATAGGTTTATGTTTATACCTTATGCAGAAATGGGGGAGGTTGGCTGTGAACTCATGACCACACAATCATAAAGGCTCTGGTACCATATTAAAAAATCATCTCTCCCAAAAGTTTAAGCTGATGGGAAAAGGCAATTTTAATGGTTATATATTATATCTCTTTACACGCCTCTCACGCAAGAGCTCTTTTGGCTTGCAACGTGGATAATTTTTTTGAAATGGGGTTCATGAAGGATCAAACCCATGACCTCTTGGTCATAGTGGATCTAATATCATCTCATTAGGTTAAGAAAAGAGAATATGCAGAAGCCATACCAAAAATAGACCAGAAAATTAAAGAGGAAGAATCCTCTTTCAGCAGACAAATACTGATAAGCATAAACAGACAAGCAAAAAGTGGAAATGGAAAGGAACTGAAAATAGAGAAATAGAAAAGCAGAAAGTCAAGTAGACAATTAGGGTTGTTAGACAGACTCTGCCCTACATGGCAGCCTAAGCCCCAAGTCTCTCCACTCTGCAGAATACAATTATGTCCTTCCACTACACTCACCCTTCCTTTTATTCCCATTCGCTTCCCTTCTCTTCAATCATGCCATGATTTTGTAATCACAGCATATTTTTCCTCTCCATTGTCCTAAAGCCAGATGGATATTCTGTTATGACGATTTCTGACCCAAGCAGCTTCCTCACCCTATGCAACCTTCTTATTTACTATTTCATAAACCCACATCACCTCACTTTGCCCAATTCCTTCCACCCTATTTCCCATCCTTTTACATCTCTTATACACAGTTAAAGGCCCATTTCCCAACCTCAAATACACGTGATAAACACTATTAGGTGATCACAAAAACAATCCTGTCCAAACTCAGATCTAAGGAAAAAGGACTGAGAAGAATCCTTTAAACCTGAACATATCACTCAAGCCAAATACATGAAAAAAGAAGCATAGATGTATGCCAATGTGGTCAGAAGAAATTGTTCCAAATTGAGAGGACAGACCTAACAATCACCAAGAGCATCAAATCACTGACTCAATAAGTACACGGCTGTAGAAAAGTATAAAATAGCAAAACGGTCCAAAGATAATGCCTACATCAAAAAGTCAGAGATCTGTTTTAAAACAAGATCGATTAATTTAACGGTTAGATGGCTCAACCATGAACTAAACGAAAAAGACATGCAGCAATCCATAAAAAGGTTGGCAACTTGACATAAATAATAAATAAATGCGACAATTTTTAGCCGACCAATCGTTACCTGGCTGCAAATTCTGGAAATGAATAAAGAATATATGCTATTCCTTTCGATCGTTTTGTATTTTTATCAACAACTAGATGAACCTGTGAGACACTACCAATCTTACTAAAATGCTCTTCCAGGTCCTCCTCACTGTCACAGAAGAACAATAAAATGATTAGAACCATCTAGAAATATAAATTTAAGTTCAAATGAAACAACCCAAGCATCGATTAATGTTACATAATTCATCTTGGTGAAGACGTTCTTTCTTTTGGAAACAATTTGAAAAGTTGGTAAAATAATACCACATATGCACCCCTAAGAGAATTCAAGAAAAAATAGATATTAAAGTACGTGGTGGTGTATGGCAGATTACGAACAAAGAGTCGACAGGACTCAAAAGCTCCTTTTATCTCTTCTGGATTTGATGGTTGGCCTCCTTGCTCATCTGAATTCACTTGAGACTTTTCAATATCCTCTCCACAAGTATCTAGTTGACCCTTTAGGTCCAACTCTTGAGCACCATTTGTTTGGATTCTTTTCAGAGATTTCTCATCAAAATTTTCTTCATTGTCATTAGCATGACCATCATTGTCTTTGTCATCATCATCAGTGCATACTGAATCATTGTCATCGTCATCTTCATCATCACTACTTTCAGAATCAGACCACTTCTTTGTCACTCTACTCTTGAAATAATCCATATCAGAAATGACCTCATCATGCTCAGGTTCATGTGACTTGTCATGTTCAGGATTATTAGGAAGGTAATCCACTAATGAGCCGCTCTGATCTAAATTGGCATGTGTAGCAACTGACGCATCTTTGCTTTCCTTATTTGAGACTGTTTGCTTCTCGCCAACAGCGAATGCCATTGATGAATCATTTGCCCACAGTTTTGACTTAGCCCGTGGCTGCATGACTTGAAGAAAATCTTGAAGCTGTGGGTCATCTATGTTGTCGGAATTGTCTGGTCCTTTCCCTTTTGGTCTAGCATGTTTCTTGACATCCGGGGTCACTTTATTCGCTTTCTTCTTTGAATGCCGACTCCATGGACAAGGAAGATCTGTATCGCCATGTTTTCGAGCCACCTGCTTGGGTTGGCAAGTATTTAGTAAAGCATGTTGTATATTTTTCAGTTTCAGTAATAAACATCTGAATTAGATAGAATACTAGGAGGGAAGTGTATAACCTCACAAGTAATTTTACAAGTGTCAAGGAAAGATCTATTGAAATATTGAATAGCTTCTTGAGCTTCATGCTCCGTATGAAATCCAATAAAAGCAAAGCGGCGACTCGTGCCATCTCTAAGGTAACAAGCCATGCAACACACAACAGTTATTATAGTTTCTAAATAATATTACACTGGAAGAGTACATCAATGGATAGGGATATTTTGTTATTATTTGAGGAAAGAGTAAGGTGTACTTGGTACGCATAAGCTTGACATCTGTGATTTCCCCCTTCTCAGAAAACAATTCTCGTAGACGATCCACTTCAACATATTTTGGAATATTCTTCACACATACCCTCGACCTGCACAAACCATAACCAAATCATTTAACTTTTATTGGTTCTGAACTTCTGATTATGCCCGTGTACTTATGTATTTATTTCATGAGTATGAATGCCAAAGTTTGTACTTACATTTTCAGATGAGGAGCAAGGATGGACAGCTGAACCACGACAGCGAACTGATGATGGGTAAGCTGAGGGAGGACAGCAGCTTGATAGGTTGAGCTTTTGAAGGTTCCTTTTCTTTCCTTTGTTCCCGAGAATGAGCCTTCAAGAAGCAGAAGCCACAGATAGAAATGATCAACTCAGTCAGGGTACTTGGTCACTAGTTTGAATCGTTTGAACCGCATATAACCAAATGAATATATAAATTATATAAAAACAAATTAAAATTCAAATAAATTTTTCCATAACAAATGTAATGTGCACAATCTAACAATCTAAGTTCAGTTCTAATTAAGCAAAAACACACACACACACACACACACACCTGGACAAGTGGACAGAAAAATGGAAACAAACAAAATATGGACAGGAGTGGCACAGTGGGCAGTGACTGGAACAAAATTATAAGTTGAGAACCGAGAAGAAGGAGATAGAACCGTAGAACAGAAAGCAATTTAAAAGGAAAAAAGAAAAAAGACGCGAAAGACACAGAGAATAGAGAAGAGGGAGACAGAGACATAGAAAACTAAAGAACAAAGAGAAAAGGTACATACTAACAGATTAGGGAGAGGTGGTTGCAGGGAGGGTGCCGCTGGCTGGGGATGAGATCGCCGGAGCCAACGCAGGTCGCCGAGCCCAACTGGCCTCTGGTCGCTGGAGCTGAACTCAATGGAGAATGAGGTGGGGGAAGTGGTTACCGGGCTTGGGGTAGAAAGGAATTAGGTTTTTGAAATAAAACCCACTAACCAAGAATCACAAAAATGCCCCTACTTATAAGGGGAACAAAACCGGGTAAATAGGGGTGTTCATGGGCCGGCATTGACCTATACCCAAACCCTATATTTAGACCAGGTCAATTTTGAGGACCCAGACCCGACCCTAAACCCAATAGGCCCGATCATCTTCGGGCTGAGTTAAAACCCGGTTTTAGACCGGGCCAAAGCGGGCCAAAACGTTTTGATTGCAGCAGAAATTCAGATTGCAGATTGCAGAAATTGAAAGCATGCAAAAGAACAAAAATTCAGCCCAATGAGACAGACTGGCTTCACTAAATAAATACCAAAGCAGACACATAATCAGTGTATTGATGCTTTCCTATTTGGGAAAACACGCAGAATGACATTCCATAAGGAACATACGAGATACAATCCGGGCATTAAGATGAATATACCAAACTCGGAATTTATCAGGCAAAACTCCATTTATCTGGTGATAAATCACAGCCTAATGTCAATGCCTACATTTTGCAACAAAACAAGCACAATGTACAATGCATAGCAGTCATCTCCTCTAATAGCTTCCAGCTTAACTTGTTAGAACTTCGAGGAAAGCTATCCTCAATCATATAGGTCATTATAAAAAGGATTCTATGCCAACACCAGTTTATGGGTACACAAGTATTGCTAAGGAGTGAGGATTAACTCAATAGAGTGCATGACCATAAATGTTAGTACATAAAAAATTATACATCTCCAAATGGAATGACTATCAGCAGATCATTGAAATTCACTTGCAAATATAACTGCCTAAGTTTCATTAAAATAAATAAATAAGCTGGACTGGTGTAAGGTTTATTACTAATACAGTTGGAATGGAAGCACCACAGTTTAAAATAATACAGTCAAGATACATCAAAAAATCATGCTACCAAGATGAGATGCAAAATAAAACACCACCACCACCCGAAATGGAGTGATCTTAAAGATCTAGCAAAATTATTCCGGAATGGTAAGTCTAGTATAAACCACAGCTAACCTCATATCCAAGCAATCATTGATCATCACTCATCAGAATGTTCATCCAAAAATGACGAAGAAAAAAGGGAAACAAAAAAGAAAAAGCAATCAAATTACACTGAAACAGTGGCTTACCAAGGGACAACGAGTGCGCGGCGAGGCGAGGCGAGGCGAGGCGAGGCGCGGGAGGCAAGGCGCGGCGAGGCGGGGAGGCGAGGGTTTAGGGTCTGAACTATGAGTCTCTGAAGATTACCTCTGAGTTTCAGAAAAGAAAATTGAAAAAAGTGAGATGAGGGCTAGTGAGTGGGCTAGTGAGATGAGGGCTAACTGAGACAAGCCACTGAAGAAAGACATTTGGGCTGCTTAATAAAATTGGGCTGAGAAAAAAAATTGGGCTGAAAGACATGGATAAAAAATTGGACCATAAGTGCAGAACCTATGGGAATAAATTGTAATTATGAAGGACAAAAATAAAAAATGTATAATAGTATAGTATACGGGCCACCGGGCTGGGTCAGGTGGCCCGAGGCTAGACTTGAACCTGGTATGAATTACAATTAGATTTTTTTTCTTAGAGTTTTTTTTTTTAAAATTGGGCTCGATTCGACCTGAATGTTTCGGGCCGAACAGAATTATGAATAAACCTAGTAAATACAACCCCTCCTTTTTTGGTGCAGAATACAACCCTTTCCCTTGCCACGTATTCGTCACACTCCCAAGTTTTGTGCCCTCTTTAGTTAAAGGTATGTTTGGACTAGTAATTTATAATGGAGTGAAATAGAGTTTAACCAAACTTTAGTGGGCTTCTATTATTTAGATTGGTAGTTTATTAGAAGAATGGAGTTATTTGGGAGAAAGTCATTCCACCCAATATCTCATTTTTCGTCTCACTCAATTTTGCGTTTGTGATGAATTCTTATGAATTTGTACTTATTTAAGTCTTCTTTTTCTTTCACTTGTTATAAGATTATTACAAGAATAAAATTTTATAATTATTCCACTACATTTCTATTATCCTAACATGGTGGAACAATAAATCTACTTCTCTTGAGCACCACTCTATTCATTTTATTTTCTTCCATTCAACTCTGTACCAAGAAGAGTGATCCTCGTAACAGGTTGGACTCTGAAACTCCTCAGTGTATCTCTAAGGTGGTGGTGAAGGTACCTGCAAGGACTTCAACGCTCAAGTAAGTCAATGTAGGATAAGGGTGTAAGATCAAGAATGAGTTCTAAGGAATACCTGGGGTCAAGCTTCTGGAGACGGTGAGGTGGTAGCGGATGATGTGGTTTGTGATTTCGGATTTCCTTATAGGTTCTAGGGAATCTTCTGTATGCCGAATTTTCCTCTCGGTCCGAAGATTTATCCAGATGATTAGAATGTGGTTTCTTAACCCGGGAATGTGTCCACGCGGGTGGCATGACTTGGGGCCCATGATTCGTGAACCAGAATGGGGTCCTAAGTCGGGTCCTTGGGCCTAGTCCGTAACAAGGGCCCCCAGCTCGGGCCGTATAGCTACAAGTGGTTCCAAAAAAGTTAGGAATCGCGATGGTGGAAAATGAAAATGGTGAGTTAATCCCCACAAGAATCCAAATTTCATGGAGGGAATGCAGTGATTATCGAAGGCTCAACCAGGCCACCAGAAAAGTCATTACCGTCTTCCTTTCATTGACCAGATATTAGACTGAATCATAGGGAAATCTCGTTATTGCTTCCTTGAAGATTACACATGCTATTTTTAGATCCATATAGCCCCTGAATATCAAGAGAAAAGTACCTTCACATGCGCTTTTGGAAAATATGCTTATCGACGCTTCCCCTTTGACCTTTGTAATGCACCAACCACATTCCAAAGATGCATGATGAGTGTCTTCTCAGACCTATTAGAAGAATACATGGAGGTATTTATGGATGATACCATTTTTGGTTCTTCTTTGGATAAATGCTTAAATAATCTTGCTAAGGTTTTGCAAAGAAGCACTGAGACAAACCTTGTGCTTAACTTTGAAAAATGTCATTTTATGGCCAGACAAGGCATTGTTCTAGGACATATAGTGTCCAAAGAAAGAATTGTTGTAGACCCGGCTAAGATTGAGGTCATTTCCTCTCTACCTTACCCTGTATGCATATAAGATATTCGTTAATTTATTGGTCATGCAGGATTTTATCGCAGGTTTATAAAAGATTTCAGCAAGGTGGCATGACCACGTACAAATCTACTACAGAAAGATGTCGAATTTGTGTTTAATGATAAACGCAGAAGGCATTCAATACCTTGTAGAAAGTTTTGACAACAACCCGATCATTCAGTCACCAAATTTGAATTTACCTTTTGAACTAATGTGTGATACTTTTGATCATGTTCTCAGAGTTACTCTGTCACAATAAGTTGGTAAGGATCCTCATGTAATAATATCTTATGCCTCTAGAACCTTAGACTTTGCCCAATCTTATTATACCACCACTGAGAAAGAGCTTCCAGCAGTTGTATTTGCAGTAGATAAATTTTGTTCATACTTGCTAGGCTTTAAGGAGGTAGTATATTAGATCAAGCAACCCTAAGGTACCTACTTAAAAAACCTGATGCCAAACCAAGATTAATAAAAGGGATGCTACTACTCCAAGAATTCGACTAGGAGAGCAGAGATAAAAGTGGATCCAAAAACCCTGTAGCTAATCATCTAAGTCATCTCGAACATCTTCAAAATGACCTAATCGCAGTGAATGAGAATTTTCCTGATGAGCAATTGCTAAGCATATCTATTACACCATGGTATGCAAACATCGTGAGTTATTTGGTTTCAAAAGCAAAACCTCCCAATTTTTCTAAAGGAAAATTTGCTGAACTCAAAAGTGAAGCAAAATACTATCTGTGGGAAAAACCAAATTTGTGAAAAATATGTAGTGATCAAGTAATTTAACGATGTGTACCTGCTGCAGAATTTGAATCCATACTAAGATTTTGTCGCACCCATGTAAGTGGTGGCCACTTTGGGCCCCAATGTACCGCGAGGAAGGTATTGGATTCAGGTTTTTACTACCCTACTCTTTTCAAAGATGCCTTTGAATTCTGCAAAGCATGTGAGCAATGCCAAAAGATTGGTAATATTTCCTGGAAGAATAAAATGCCTCAATAACTAATTTTGTTCTGTGAAGTTTTTGAAGTGTGGGGCATCGATGTCATGGGACCCTTTGTAACATCCCGATTTTTTCTCTTACGAAGATTTCGCATGATAAATAAATAAGAATAAATAAGATTGAAAAATTTAATCATTAACTTTAATCTTTAAAATATTAGCTAAAAATAGTAATTGGGCGATTTTGCGGAGTCGTGTGAAGTTCGAATCGATTCCCGCTTACTATTAAAATTTAATTACGACTCAAAGGAGTCCGTAAAATACAATAATATGAAAATAAATTTAAGAATACCCAAATAAATTAAATAAGTAATAAGAAAAAAATTAATAGGTCGTAACGGTATGTCCGACATATTTTTAGGACATCTGTACATAAACAATTAAAAACCAACTGCGATCAAAATAGATCTGAGTGGATCACGTGGCCTAACCCACGGCATCCACAGCAAGAATATAAGAAACAAAATTAAAGAAAGAAACTAAAAGAATAAAATATAATATATATTATGAACATGCATGTAGAGAAATAGAATTATAATAATATAATAATAATATATATATATAACAAATATCTACTGAGGCGGCAAGCATCACCGCCTCAGGTCCTAATATAAATATATGTATGTATATGTAAGTTATATATATGGCAAAAAGCCATTCAGAAAGTGCAGGTCTTATACATAAGTTATATATGGCCTTCCAAGGGCACACGGCACACCCACCATATACATATAAATTCATTTGTTCAATTTATTTCTGCTCCGTTCGTGCGCTTTGCGGTTATGCCATTGGATTCAGGAAAAACAGCACGATCGCCTTAAGGTTTGCGGGAGTCTTTTCTCGCAGTTTTTCTGAACGCCTGAAAAGTGGGTAAACCGTTCTAACCACTGTCTATGTGGTTCTAAGATGCTTGATGGTGTTTGTAATATGTTCTATGATAGATTATGTTAGGCTAAGTTGCTTGATGATACCCATGTGATATTTTATGCTAGAATATGCTAGGTTTCTTGTTATATGTCCTCTTTGATGAATTTCTATAGAATTTATGTGAATATGTGAGATATACATGCTATATGTGACTTATGAGGTAATTGATAGGAAAACATGAGATTTATGATGAGAAATGATTATGAGACATGAAATTATATTTCTTATGAGGTGAAATATTATGATAAATACCTAGGAAATTGCTTATGATGATGATTGTGCTATGGATTGTAGTAGAAGGTTTTAATTACTAAATGATGTTTTTGAAGGTTCCTATTGATTATACTTATATCTAGAAGTTTCTGCAGGTCTGGTAATTTATTGAAATAATTGTTAGAATTAGGTTGGTTTATGTTTATAAAGATGTTGAGCCTGAAATTATGTGATATATTATATGTTAAATGTTATGTTAATATGAGGTAATACATGTTAGAGGTTGGTGATAAATGATGAAAATGATGGATGATATATGATTATAGGATTTTAATATGTGAATGCTTTATGGGCTATTGAATGATGGTGATGTTAAGAACATGATATGTGATGAAATGTATAGGTTACATATGTCTTATCATGCATAATAAGATACGAATATGACATCATGATATGACAAGACATGTGCATTAAAAGGATATGACAACATGATATGACAATATACGTGCATTAAAGGATATGACATCATGCATATTAAGACACTGATGTGACATCATGATACGACAAGACATGTAAATTAAAGGATACGACATCATTACATGACAAGACACGTGCATTAAAAGGATATGACATCATGACATGACAAGACACGTGCATTAAAAGGATACGACACCATATTAAGACATGGATACGACATCATGATACAGTCTCTAGAAGATTCTAGAGTATGTTACGATGAGGACTAGTTTCCCTAAGAGTTAGAATAGAGAACAGATAACTTAGATAAGGAAAGATCAAGTTCCCTCAGTCACATAGTAATATAGGAAGTTGCTCAGGACTAGGTGGAATATTAATAATGAGTAAGGATGTAGTATAACTGTGACTATGACGCTTAGAGACTCCTGAGCGGCGGAATCATAATTGAGAGTAAAACGAGCAGTGACGACTAAGGTTTCCCACTGAGAACGCAGAGTTCTCACACCCACTCCTTTATGGTTCTAGGTGAGCAAGACAAGACCTCGGCTTGATGCACGCAGTGGCAGCCTCGGAGATGATGAATCAAGAAATAGGATAGCAAAAACTAGACTAAGAAGGTTACAATCCATGTATTGTATCTATATGAACACTTATGTGTATGTATTAACTAAGATACTATCTATGTAAGTTTGTGATTATATGCTATGGACCACTTGCCTGCTTATCGTTTGACATTGCTATATTAGAGCAGCTATTCGTGTAATATATGGTTTAACGCTTGCAGTATAAATTATGTCTGTCGCGCACGGCTCATATTTTATATCATATATATGTATATATAACGAAAAAGTTTTGAAATGGTTCATATTTTCAAGTATAAGATAATTGTGAACCGTAAAGTAGGGACTAAAAGTAACCCCAACCAAAGTAGTTAACAACCTAGTGAGCATTGTTTGCGATGTACACGTAAACAGCTAGCTAGGGTGTTTCACCCTTTCCAGTTTCTTTTGGTAATGTTTACATACTCCTGGCTATCAATTATGTCTCAAAATAGGTAGAAGAAATTTCCACCAAGACTAATGATGCCCTTGTGGTAGTTTCCTCGTGTGTTCTAATATTTTGTACAGGTTTGGCATGCCTAAAAAGCCATCATCAGTGACCAAGGGTCACGTTTCTATAATAGAGGTGTGGATGCCTTACTTCATAAGTATGGGGTAGTTCACAAAATCTCAACCACCTACCACCCCCAAACTAACGAACAGGCAGAAATCTCTTAACAGAAAAATTAAGTGCATCCTAGAAAAGGCAGTGAAACCAAACAGGAAAGATTGGAGCTTGTAATTGGATGATGCTCTATCGGGCATATCGAACAGTTTTCAAAACTCCAATCGGCATGAGCCCATTCCAGATATTTTTTTGAAAAGTGTGTCATTTGTCAGTTGAGATTGAGCATCATGCATGGTGGACCATCAAACAATGCAACATGAACTTATAGGAAGCAAGAATAGAGAGGAAACTCTAGTTATTAGTACTGGAAGAACTTAGGTTGTAATCCTATGAAAACTCAAGGATATACAAGGAAAGGACCCAATTCATACATAAGTCATTCCCCCGGAGCAACAAGGAATGCACACACACATGACACCTGAGAAGAGTACGCTATTCGTGAAATGCTAGGACGGAGTCCGCATTGTCATGCCACATGATGCGGAGGCAAGACCTTCTAACCACATCCTTTCGTTCACCCCAGTACATAGGGGTCGTTGGCCAGAGTGTTTGGGGGGCGATTTCTAACGATAAGGAGGACCTTGAGGAAGACCCTGAGGAGGAGGATCGAGAAGAGGATCCAAAGTACGACGAGACTGGGAGTTGTTGTGTCGGGCAAACTCGGAGAGAAGGCTATCTTTGGAGGACATAGTCATTTTACAGGGCGATATTACGGTCGTCACGAAAGAATTTAGTATTTTGTTATGCTTTTCTTAACTTGCATATGTATCTTGTATTGCATGGGCCAGTGGAGGTAGCTATGCCATAGGTCCCCGGCGTATAAAAATAAATAAAAATTGATGATGAAAATGGGATGTTTGAGTATTTACATGACAAAATAAACAAGTTTTCACTAAAAATGATTGATTTGAAAAGTAACATTTAAAAAGTAATAGAGACTAAAGTGGCAAAAAAAAATTAGGAGTGATGGAATTGATCGAATTTAAAAATAGCAGGGAGTAAATCGGTCAAAAGAAATTTAAGAGGGATAAATTGTCTGAGTTAAAAAAAAAAAAAAACAACAACAACAGGGCTAAATTGGTTTTTTTTTCCATAAATAAATAAATAAATAATGAAACAGAGCATTGCTTTACTCCATCATCTGATAACATCAAGTGATATATTTACCGCATTTCAGTTTCTAGTCAGAGTGACAACAACCATATGCTACATCAAAACTAGTCTAACAGACAAAACCATTCTAATCACACAAAACACATCAGATAATTTACAATTCGACAGTAAACAAGGAGACACTTTCTGCCAACATGAAACCACTTTGAAAGCTACTTACAAATTTCTTTCTCACGTGACCATACTGAAGAGAACCTGCAAATGATCACCCTTGCACGGCCAGAACCTGCAAGTGATCTATAAAAACTTGCAAGCTCAAGTCATCAGTAAAGACAATATCTGAACCATCTGTGTATGTTGAATTTTGAGTTACAGATGGATTCAACTTAGCAAGAAGAAACCTTGCCGGGCTGCTGTGTTGATCACATCTTATAATCTTTGGCACTGGAACCCGTTCCATCACCAATTGTTGTGCATCCAGTTCTGGGGCTTCCAACAGCTTTCTAAAGTTCTCATGATTTGGGTCCCTATCATAACCAAGCTTTCTCCACTGAGCAATCTTAGACCCATAATGAATCACCACATGAAAGTAGGAATCAAATAGCAATATAACATCCGGACAAATAGAACGAATATCTAGAAGCACTGGAACAGGTGGCCCATCAAATGAATATTGGAAAAGTGTAGGTTGAATCATTATAAGAGAGCCCACTACTCCCTCGCGGTTTAGCATTAGCCGGAAAAATGCAGTTTCATCAGGAGTAGTGTTACAGACATCAATAAATTGAGATCGCCTTAAGTGGAACATAAACTGGGGATAAAGGGAAAAGTTGGAAGAAAGGCGAAAGGTAGAAGGATCTTCTGGCACATAATCCCCATACTTGGAAGCAAAACGGATAAGTGTGTCATCTAGCCACCTAATGACATCACGGGCATAACATGTCTCTGCCCGGAGAATGGCAAGCCTTGCCATAACCGAAGCTGCGGCTTCTTGATCAAACCCTGCAGCAACATCTGTGGAATAGTTCCCGACCCATCGTCTTGCAGCAGTGGTAACTCTCTTTCGAAGTCCCATGTTCCCTTGTCTGTATCGCGTAATAAACTGAATTAAAAATGCAGACCCAGGTTGTATTTTCTGTTCATGACTCACTTGGAAGAAAAATGCAATGCAAGTTTTGTCTGTGAGTGTATTTAACTTCCACAAACAGGTACCCCCTTCTCCAACCTCAGTCTCACTTACTAAACTGTTCTTTTTTCTAGGAGAGACACATGGACCAAGTGCTCCACAGATTTTCACGTCTTTAGTTGTCACTACTTCAACAGTTGCATCAAAATTCATTTTCAAATAACCATTATCATCACGTTC
Source organism: Nissolia schottii (assembly GCA_003254905.1). Classification (NCBI taxonomy): domain Eukaryota; kingdom Viridiplantae; phylum Streptophyta; class Magnoliopsida; order Fabales; family Fabaceae; genus Nissolia; species Nissolia schottii. Next base: position 599,949 of record QANU01101148.1, on the reverse strand, counting down.
AAATAAGTGCCTGAGACATTTCCTGAATTGATCTGATTCAAAAGACTCAGCAAGAATCATAAATCCACCCGAGCGCTCAACAGGTTCTCGAAGCTCAGCTGCTCCGACTTGGTCAAGGGAACAAGCAAACAGATCAAGAACAACAGATGCATCAGAAAGCCTCTTGGAAACTCGCTTGTAGAAACTGCAAGACTTTGCGTGGTGTCTTGCTTGCCCATTAATGATATGCTGTTGGGTTCTCATGGCTTGCCCAAGATCGGAGTCCACAACCATTCCTGGTCCTAGAGTAGCAGGACCAGATGTGAAGACCATGATCCTTGACCCTGTATTTATTAGGCAACACTCTAAAAGTCCAAGGGCAGCTGATATCGCAGCCCCTGTGGACCTAAGAGGGCGCCTCCCTGAAGTGAACTTCCATGTACACTGGATCTCTTCAATTGCAGCTGTGATGCTGAACTCGCATTCTGAAATTGGCAACAGATACCCCTGCTTGGGGACAACTGGCATCTGTCCAAGATGCAGCTGGTGGGTGTGGCTAATGTTGAGGAACTGTCGGGTCTAAGAAGAAAGGGAAGAAACCAAACATATTAGGGACAGAGCATATTGTTCTGTTCTGCAACCAAAAAACCATTGAAATTTATACATTGCAGAGGTGCAGACGACAAAAAGTTTCGGCAATCAAAGGAATGAAAAGTCAATAAACTTAATCTAGCCATCATCTTCATCAGTTAAAAACACTGCATAAACTTATAAAATTTCACATCATATGATAATAAACCAGCATAGCATATCACCACTGAGCAGTGTCTGCATTCGCAATTTTCCATTGATAAAGTGGCATTTAAGTGAGTAAATCAGCGAACTTCTAACAACTGAATCCACGACTCTGTACTACTCTAAACAACTGCCACAACTGAATTGCCAAAAAGTGATTCTAACCAATCACTAATTAGCAACTAACTCAATTACTAATTAAGAAAACCCTGATAATAGTTCCTGCTTTTCGGAAATCTGCTTTTAAATCCCTAAGAGTGAGTCAGACTGATTTCACAAACAAGATTAATAGTGATTAACTCAACTAACGAGAATAAAACGTCAAAAACTACATTGACTGTGAAATAAAATATCAGTGGCATGTAATTTTCAGAAACTAGAATACCTGATCAGAGGATAATTCACGATCCCCAGGAAACACAACAATCTTTGAACACTCAGAATACCCAATTTCATACACATAGACCATCGAGTCAAAGGTAACCAGTCCCACCACAGTGTTCTCCGGCAACTGTTCCATCAGCAGCAGCAGCTCCTTCTTAAGCTCCCGGAGCTCCTCCTCGGTAGACGAGAGATCCACAACGAACACGAAAGCAGGCCCAGGCCCAACCGCACGCGGACCGCTGCCGCCTCCGCCGCCACTCCCCAGCGAAGAGGAAGAGAAAGACGAAGAGAGCTTCGGCAAAGAAGGAGAAGAAGTAACCGCACGCGAGAAAAGGGAGGCATTAGAAGGCGCGCGACCGAAGCCGAAACTGTTACTATTACCGGGGGCATTGCTGGTGTTATTGTTGGGGGCGTACTCGACGGAGCTATAAGTAGGGAAGAGCTTGGCGGGGAGGTTGGTGTCGGCGATTTCAGAGTAGGAGCGAGGGAAAGGGTTGCGCTGGGTGCAGAAGGGGCAGTGCCAGATGCGGGACTGGTAGTCGATGCGAGCGTAAGGGTTCAAAACAGCGCCGCATTGGGAGCATAGGAGGGGTTCGCAGGGGACGATGGGGAGCTCAGAGGGCTGCATCAAGGGAGTGCACATGACGGCCAGCGGGATCGTTAGGGCGGCGGATTCCGATTTGGAAGTGGGCCACGAGTTCCACGACCACCGGAGGCCTTCCACGGCCTCCAGTTCCACGAAATCCATTTTTCTGTGGATGGATGGGAGCGATTGAAGCTGTAGACAGATCGAATTGGTCAACTGAGCATGATTTTAAGGGACACGGCAGAGGTAGGAGTAGGAGTAGGAGGAGTGTTTCAGGGGTTTAGGATCTCGCTTGGATTCTGGTTGTGGGTTTACACGCTCTTTGCTTTGCGATTAAACCAAAGATGCCGTTCATCATTTGCCCGGCCAACTCAGCCCACTCCGTAGCATGCTTGTAAAACCCTGTCTGGGGACGTCACTGAATTAGTTGTTGATATAAATAAAATAATATATATATATATATTTAAAAAAAATTAAAAATTTTAATAAATAAAATGCATTTATTTGTTCAATTTTCAAATGTTATACCATACATAAATAATACAAGTTCAAGATCCTCAATCACAAATGACAAGTTCAATTCCAAACATAAGTAAACTAAGTTTTAAATCAAGATACATAACAACAACAATATCGCATGGGTATTCAATACTTATTACAAGAAGGCAACAAAACAAGTGTATGTAACAAGAAAAAGGTACAAAAAATGAGGAACTTAAACACATATTTTATATAATAAAAAAAGCTCAATTTGACAAACAGTAATTTCAAAAAATATTAAACAGCATTGTTTGCCTTCTTTCTATAAAAAAAAATTTAAAAAAAAAAAACAAATGACCCACCCATTTTTATTCTTTTTTGTATCACTAGCTCGATGCCTGGGGTGATGACTAACTTGTGAGTCATCAGGGAAGGACTAACTCCGGAGATGTCAACTACGACCCATGCAAATAAGTCAGCATTAATCTGTAGCATCGATATTACTTTAGACTTTGCTTGTGGGGATAGATTTTTATTGAGGAACGTGAATTTCTTAAGCGAGGCCCCGATCTGGACTTGCTCTAATTCCCCCTCTGGTCGGGCTCTTTTCGTCTCCCTGGGTCATGCTGCTTTGATCTCATACCATTTAACATTAGATGTTGAAACAGATAAGTGAACACTTATATGATAAGTGGGTCGAACATGACGTATAGATAATGTTCACATGATATTTTAGTAATGTAAATGAAACATTATCTAGATCATATTAGTGCATATAATCCTTAGACCTGAGATGACATAGTTATCTTATACATAGGTAACTATAGTTTGTTGCTGCTTATATGCTCGTGTTATACATTAGTATTAGGCATCATGTGGCTATAGTTAGTTATGTATAGAGATGAGTGATCAATCAAGAAGGAATTCATTATCTCCAATGAACGAGGATTGAGTCTATGGATATGAGGTTGTTCTTGATCACAAATCTTTGACCAAGGTACTTGAGCTCAAATAGAAAAGTGTTGCTAGTTAATTTGTATCCTATTGATTTAAGAATAAAAACTCAGAGAGTCTATATGGTATGAGCCATAGGGTTTGACATCATCCGTGACCCTGGTTAGATCGAGATTATGTAATGAAAGGATTCATGTGCATGACAACTATGACTAGTGGTTCATTAGAATATTAATTGATACATTTATCACTACTTAGGTAGTCATGACATGTTGTGCTAGGTGTTGCCCATGGCTTATGAGAGCCAATAGTATTTTGGGAATTTTAATTTAGGTTTAGAAATGGTTTCTAATAATATCAAAATGTTGATATTATTATCTCATTGCCAATTAGTGATGAACCTAGTTAATCACATACAATAGAACATGTACAAGCCAATAATGAATTAATTCTAATTAAGCTAGCTAATTAGGAATTAATTATCAGATTGGACTTGCAATTTGATTGCAGGGTTGCTAGCACATCCCAAAGTTAAATTTATGGTGGAGGTCTTTTCTAATATATGGAAAGTCCAAATTTTAGAAACTTGTGTCAATGATATTTTGGTCTTTTCTAATTTTGCATTAATATAAGACGAGATGACTTGTATTTTATATGTCAGTTTCGTACCACACAAAATTTACATATTCGTTTATAAAATAAGAATTATTTTAGAGTTATTTCTTTTTAAATTAATTAAAATTTAATTGGAATCTATTTATTAGATAAATATCTACCAATTAATAGGTTAGTCCAAAAAGAAAAGTGATAACTTATTTATTTTATATAAATATAGAGAGACACTTCAAACAATTTGAGCTTACAATTCTCTATGACCTAAAGCCAATGACTCTACCACTACTCTCATACACATCTAAAGTGCTCGTTCATCGAAGGGCAACGAAGAATAATACTAGGACTGAAAATGAGTTTTTTGGCTACCATGTTTGTGTGGCTCTTGTTCGTGAGACGAAAATTAAGTTTAGCGAGATTGCGCTCCAAGAGGTCAATGTGGTGTGTCCCTTTTATTAGATTGATAGGTGTTTACCTTGTCTAAAAAAAATAATATGATATCAACCTCCTGATATGCAATTTCATGAATTTTCAATCAAAACATGGTCATACAATGAAATTTTTGTTTATCAATGTCGTTGCGTTTATTGATAATTTTCCAACGTTATCTAGCTTGATGATGTACTTTACCCATCTGTTAATGAAATTCACGTTTTTCCCCAAATAAATAAATAAAATGATGCAAGAAAATAAACTACTAAAAGACTTGAGTAACAGAGAAGGTGAACTATTGTTATATACTAGAATTTATACCCGCGCGATGCGCGGCGAGTATATAAACCATCTATTATGAATAGAAATGCAGAGTATTGCATTATTTAGTACAAATCATAATAATATTGGTACAAAAAAAAACTTATTATAATAGATCACAACATGAATTAAAATGACAATTATATTACCTAATGAAGTTTACATATTGAAACATTAATATAGAAACTGAATATTACAGTAGCAGATAGACAAATATAAGTTATATATATAAAAGTTATAGCTAACAATAGTTCATTCATTTTGTAACGCTTTACAATGAATTGCAATCTTCATTGTAACACCACTACCTTGTGTTAAATCTTCTCACAGTGGCAAGTTTGATCTGAATTGAATAAAAAAAACAAACATAAATATCATTTTGTTAAACCATAACTATAAATGAAAACGTATAATTATTGAAGAAATATTATGGTCAATTTGGATAAAAAAATAAACCTCGATGACCTTATCTGTTTGTAAAAGTTGCGTCAGAGATCTCCCTGCATTTAATAATCCATAATATAAGGAGGAGTGTGCAATATATAACATAAGCAATGTTATTTAAACAACATAATTAATAATGTATAAAAATATAATATAATATAATGTAAGTGAACATAAATCTTACAAAATTATTATATTCTACGTATATATTCACATTAGCTTATATTTTTATATATTATTTAATTTTATTGTTGACGGCATCCTTTACAGCCTCCCATAAAATATAAAACTCTTTGAATCGCTAACTCAATCACGCCCCCCATATTGTAATGATTTCCCTGCAACGCATGCCTTCATTTTTTTATTTAGTCTTCTCGTCCCTCACCGGCGTGAATTCTTTGACCCTTCCTCTGCCTCTTTGTCCTAAACACCTATTTATTCAGACATATAAGCTCTCAACTCACATCACTTTTCTCCTTTCCTCTGTTTTAATTTTTTGCATGCATTTTTACTTAAAATAGATTATATATCCCAAAATGGGTTGGGTTTTGGTGCCTCTCATTTTTGCACTGTGCTCAGTCATTGTTCACGGTGGAGTTCCAACCACTTTGGATGGACCCTTCAAGCCTGTGACTGTTCCTCTTGACAAGAGCTTCCGGGGAAACGCTGTGGACCTGCCAGACACAGATCCTTTGGTTCAAAGAACCGTTGAAGGGTTTGAGCCAGAGCAAATCTCTGTCTCCCTCTCTTCATCCCATGGCTCTGTTTGGATTTCTTGGATCACAGGTACTATATACTATACTACCTCCCATCTTATCCCGTTTGGTTATCTTCATTACTTTCCGATCTTGAAACAAACAAAGGTAGGAACGCAGAAAGATGAAGCTCTCTCTTCCCTTTTTGTTTGTGTGTGTGGTGTGTGGGTCCATTAGTTCACATGATGTTTAAACTAAGTCACATGGCCATTGGCATCATTCAAGCAATGCCGACCAATGTGTCTCCGCTTTTTCGAAGTAGCATATAACATGCTTGTTTGTTGTAGAAAATTATTGGATGGTTACTGAACCTGCCGTGACTTTATTTATAACGTAATTTAAATAAATAAATAAATAAATTAGTAGTGAGTTCTCCAATTAGTTCAGACTGAAATGCCAGTTTATAAGGGATAAGCAAATTCTAATTGATGCTCTTATCTCAAGAATGTATAGTTTGTTTTAACGCGATTGCTTTGAAATGCAAGAGTAAACAAGTGTTAGAGCTTCGTACTCAACTGTTTTTCCTTTTTGGATTTTGATTATCTAGCCGGAGCTTCCATTCGCGACGCCAACTGTTCTCTTCTCCCTTGAAACCAATTTATAATGAGATAAGAAGCAATTTAAAGAAATCAGCCTACTTTTCAATCTTTTCTTCACTTATTTATCTTGAAGAATATATTTCTTGATATTTGAATATAATTATTTGAAACTCTACATATTTATGTATTTTTTTTGCTCCCATTACATAAACTTTTTGAATCCGCCACAGGTGACCCGCCGTTCTTTTTTCAAGTTGTCAAACTCTTGCTCTCTTGTTTTATTTTATTTTTTAAAGAAAGCTGGATAAAACTCTTCAAGGTGTCATTACTAATGTGAGATTTAATACTTAGTTTATCATTACTAATGTGAGATTTACTTTTACACTCACCCTTAAACCCAATAAGCTTGAACTTTTAATAGCAAGTTTTCTAGATATACTTTTTTGTGGGTATATTATTTGGTGGAGTTTAATTATTATTCATTGAACATTGTAAAGTTTTTCACATTGCCATCTAATCAAATCAATTTATATGCTTAAATTTTTAAGTAGTGAGATAGAGAGTCGACTATTTTTATTTGTCACAAAATTTGATTGAATGACAATGTAACTGTTTTACACTATTAGTGAAAATTAATTAAACTCATATTATTAATGTAAAAGTTTATCTTTGATATATATATATGTATATATATATATATATATATATATAATGACTTTAGTGAAAGGAGTAATCTTATACAACAGTGAAAGGAGCAAATCTTGATAATTGGATCTTACTTGAATTGTCAAGATTGAAACATATTTAGATATCATATGATCACTTAAAAAGTCACCCGACTTTTATGTTTTAATTTTGACCATTCAAGTAAGATCCAATGATCAAGGTTTGCTCTCTCACTCTCATACAAGATTACTCCTCTCACTAAAGTCATTCAACACACGCACACGCACATGCACACGTATACGTATAGATATAATATTTAAATTCCTATTATAAAAATGACAATTTTAATAGCCTCTATAAATGATTAAAGAATGTAAAATATATGAATATTAATAATTAATTTTATCCTAACATTTTTATTTTGATATCAATTTAGTCCTAATACATGTTTTTACATCAATTTAATTCTATTATTAAATTTCACTTATTTTGTTCACATAGTGATCAAATTAAGTAGATGTCAAAATTTGTTTTCAAGATCAAATTAATATTTATTCTATATTTAACTAGGCAATGTTACTTTTGACATAGACACACATATTAAGAAATCAATTAATGTACGTATTTAAAAAAAAAATATCAAGTGTTTAGACTAAATTACCTTTAAATATTTTTATTTTTCATACCATAATTTTTCTTCAACTAAAGCACATGGTGAGTTATTGTAAGGATAAAAGTAGAAAAACAAAGAGTAATACTTCCTTAATTTAATCAAGTCATAATTAATTTACGAAAACTTTTAGATGACAAATGTCATATGATATTAGACGATGAAAATATAAGCAACAAAAAAATTAATGAAGAGAGATTAGACTTAACCTCGTGTAAATAACAAGAAATTCAATCTAAAAATTATTTACACACGAAGAACCTATAAGTCCTAAGATCAAAATGATCTTGCGTGAGTTGGATGCATGCGAAAATTGAGCCAACATGTAATAAGTATGAAAAATGGATAATTTGAAATATGGAATGTATTGTTATATTTTTTGGTGTTTTTATATATTTTTGGTATAATAACTTATAATGAAAAGGAATATAATAGAGATAGAAATCTTCCCAAAGAAGAAGGTGACTTGAGAGAGAGAAGAGAGAATCTTAGAGAGAAAGAGAATAGATGATAACATATTTTTCATTCCTCATTTAATCCCCTTTTCTCCTAATTGGACCAATTATTGTTTGGACAATTATTTACTTAGGTACTTTATACAACATTAGCTATAGGAATCAGTTGGAAACCCTCGCTTGGAGCTACTAATAGCGTTATCGTCATTCCACTATTAGCAAGACTTTATTATTTTAAATGCATGAAGCAACGGAGGTTTTAAGAATTTCTTGTCAACAAGTCTTACCTATTTCATCATTCGAAGGTTTAGCCATCTATCAGTAGGAAGTTGAATTCGTTTATTTCTAAGTCATATTTTGGGCATGCCTCAGCGGTTTGATAATTTGCCATATAATTAGTGCTACACACACCACATTAAGTGGGTGCCAATAATATTACTGGTGCTGGATTATTTTTGCAGGGGAGTTCCAAATTGGGTACAATATAGTACCACTAGATCCTGAAACTGTTGCTAGCATAGTTCAGTATGGAAGGTACGGAAGGTCCATGTCCCACCAAGCCAAGGGTTATTCCCTTGTTTACAGTCAGCTTTATCCTTTTGAAGGCCTTCAGAACTACACTTCTGGAATTATACATCATGTTCGCCTCACAGGTATAAGTTCTAGGTACTAATTTCCATTTTGTGTCACATGCACAAGGCTTCTTAATCCAAATAAGTGTGCTTGTGTCTTGAAAATGAAGGTAACAAAATTAAAATAGAACAGCCATGTTCGAGAGTCACGAATCCATGGTCTAGACATGCTACGTTTGTGTTTGGTTCTGCTTCTGCAAAATTGATTTTTGGTAAAATTAATTATGTCAAAATTGATTTTAAAGTAAAATGATTTATGTTTGATATTTTTATTTAAAAATCGGTTTTGACTAAATTAAAATTGATTTTCCCACATAAATGCACCAATCAATTCTAGAAGTGAGAATTTTTCACTTCAACCCAGAACCAACCGATTTTGAATGGCTAAATCTTTTCTAACAATTGGGCCAACTAAAAACCAAACGAAATGATAAAATAGCAAAATCGATGTTAGGGGCTTTGAATCAATTTTGAGAGGTAGAAATGCGTAGCCAAACGTGCTTTAAGTCAAGATTATATGCATTCTTGTGCCTAAAGAACTATATTGGCAAAATTCAGAATTATATTGTCTTTGTTGCAGGATTGAGACCAAACACACTATATCAATACCGATGTGGAGACCCTTCTTTAGCAGCAATGAGTAATGTTCATTATTTCAGGACTATGCCAGCTTCAGGCCCCAAGAGCTACCCTACAAGAATAGCAGTGGTCGGAGACTTGGGCCTAACATACAATACCACATCCACAGTTAATCATATGATCAGTAATCATCCTGATCTTATTGTATTGGTTGGAGATGTTAGTTATGCTAACATGTATCTTACCAATGGTACTGGGACAGACTGCTACTCCTGCTCATTTTCCGACACTCCCATCCATTAAACATACCAGCCGCGTTGGGATTATTGGGGAAGGTATAACTTTCACTTTACCTGACTTTTGTTTTTTTTTTTTTTTTTTCTTCGGTCAATTTTAATTGTCCAATCTGTTGAATAAAATAAAAATTTTAAAACTTCCTTAATTTCTTGTATTCATTTCCAAACCTTTTTTTTCCCACTCTATATTTATCCTCCGTATATCAATATTTGGGCTGCTAGTAAAATGGAAATAGTGGATACCTCTTTCTCCTCGGTGCAATGGCAAGATTGTTGCTGCCTTGTGAATTGGAGATCACGGGTTCAATTCTTGAAAATAACGTCTCTACTTGTGGGGGTCTCAAACCCCACTAGAAGGACTAGGCCATCCTTTGTAAGAGTATTCAGCTGCAATAGCCTTACTGTAAAGATTTTTGTTGTTCTTGATTTTTTTACTTGAGATTTCTTGGTTGCAAGTTGCAACCCAGCCTCATGCAATCATTGTCAATTATTGATTCAGGTACATGCAACCCCTGATTTCCAATGTCCCAGTAATGGTAATAGAAGGGAATCATGAGATAGAAGAACAAGCCGAGAACAAAACATTTGCTGCTTATAGTTCTAGATTTGCATTTCCATCAGAAGAGAGCGAATCATCATCCACTTTCTATTATTCTTTCAATGCCGGGGGCATACACTTTATAATGCTTGGTGCCTACATATCATACAACAAATCAGGTTAAGCATTGGTTTCGATATTTTTCATGTAATATGGTTTAGAAAGTGTTAAAAGTTTCTTCCGTATTAATTCAGTTTCCATTGTCATCCCCCTCTTTTATTGCAGGGGACCAGTACAAGTGGTTGGAGCAAGACTTGGCTTCTGTTGACAGAGAGGTGACTCCATGGTTGGTAGCTACATGGCATCCACCTTGGTACAGCACCTACAAGTCACATTATAGAGAAGCAGAGTGTATGCGGGTACAGATGGAAGACATACTATATAAATATGGCGTCGACATTGTCTTCAGTGGACATGTAAGCATACTGTTGTCATTGCATATGATTCATCTATCGCGCCTTTCTTTAACCTCACAATCTCTCTGCAGAAGAAATAAACACTGCTAAATTGAGGAATTGGTAGGAAACGGGTAGTTATTGCTTTCCCTACCAATAAGGTTTTAATCTCCGTTGTCACTTTAAGTCGTTAATTGCAGCTGAAGATACAGTTAACTTTGTCACGTGACAACAATGTGATAGACACGTACACTCGCATTTAATTACTACTTTCATTGGAAACTATAATTAATGACACTCATGACTGAACAGGTTCATGCATACGAGAGATCAAACCGAGTATACAACTACACGTTGGATCCGTGTGGTCCGGTCCATATCACGGTAGGTGATGGGGGTAACCGGGAAAAGATGGCAATCACACATGCTGATGAGCCTGGAAACTGTCCAGAACCATCGACTGCACCGGATGACATCGGTGGCTTCTGTGCCTTCAATTTTACATCAGGTCCAGCAGCGGGTAACTTCTGTTGGGACCGACAGCCTGATTACAGTGCTTTGAGAGAAAGCAGCTTCGGCCATGGGATTCTACAGGTCATCATTAATCTCTCCCTATTCTCTACACATTTTCTCTTTTATATATGTTTTCTCTGTACAAATTTATACAAAAAACTAGTACACATTGATTAACGAGGCCAGAATCCAGAATAGGACTAGGAAGTGAAGTGAAAAGTTCATGCACGTTGGCTTGGCATACATTTTCTGAGCAGAACTACAAACTAACAGTGGGAGTGTCATATTCAGGCGAAAAATGAAACCCATGCCTTGTGGACTTGGCATCGCAATCAAGACCTCTATGGTACCGCTGGAGACGAGATTTACATTGTTAGGCAGCCTGAAAAATGTCCAGTCAAGCCACAGGTGCATAAAATTAATTACCTGCACATGTTTGGATTTTACATATGTCGTATATTGCGTTGTGTTGATAGATGTTTCATGGTTCTGATCGGCATATTAGTCCATGAAATGACTTAATCTAACACTCCACCCATCTACTTTTAAATGACACTGTTGACTTTTACATACATTATTAAATCAATATATTTAGACATTTAAAAATGTATCTAACAGTGAAAATTGACATTTAAAAATGGACAGATGAATTATCTACTAGCAAGAAGTAAAAATTCAGCAATAATTTCAAATGTACTTGTCTACACTTAGCTGTACATTATCAGAATGTCTTGCAGGAAAGCATGGTTTAGGAGTTAGCAATTAAATGAGCAACAATGGCTTTAGCTTGTCACTTTTCATGACTCATGAGACATGAGCGGAAGTGAAAATTTTCACGTGGATGCTTTCTTTCTTTGATTTTGTAGGATTCTTAAGGAGGGAGGGTCAAACCAATTAATTTTTACTCGAAGAAACATTAATAAGCATGTCGACGATTTCAAGATGCGTGGGGCACTGGATATATTGTGGCATCTATGTCACCATGTGTTGCCAATCGGAGGTGTCGTGTGCTAGCAACCAAATATGGGAAAGATTTACAATACAATTCAAAAATAAAGATAAAGGCAAAAAAATTCTTGTGTTGGCATTGGATTCGTGATTGGTATAATCATAGCAGGATAAATTCTGCTTCACGCTCAGTATAAACATTGTAATCATGCAATGCTGACAAATTTTGTTACTTTTTATTGGGATTTGAGGATTTGAAACTCATGTAATGCTGATAAATTTTGTTACTATATTTTAGGATTTGGAACCTTATAAGTGTGTTTATTTATCTATGGCTTGAACGATTTCTTGGGGGAGTTGGTATCAAGTTAGAGCAGTGCTAGGGCATCTTAACTCGTTGTCTTAATTATCCTCTTAATTAATAAATGAGGTAAAAAGTTAATTTTTTTAAAATTTTAAAACATTGAATGCATTAATTTTTTATGTCATTTAGTAGTGAAGTTAATAAGATAATTAAGAGGATGAGTTAGGAAGTCTTATCACTCATTAAGTTATATATATCAAATTGAAAAATGAAGTTTATAAAAAGAAAAAAATTGGAAAATGCATCCATTTGATACAGGGTCCCTCATATTTTCCGGTATAAATATGTATGACCTTGTTCACAAATTCAATTTCCAAGAGGCTGAATTTTAAGGTTTGGTGCAAAATTTGTCTTGATGCTGCTTTAGTGCTGAGGATTTTATACTTAGAGATGAGAACATGGCAGGTCAGGTTAAACCTTTAACAAACTAAGTATGTGTCATTAATTTTTTGGTTTGGACACGACCTATTAATTATCAAAGTTTTTTTTTTGCTTGCCCTTGCCTAGAACCTGGTAGGCTAGCCTATTTTTTTTTAACTAAAAACCTGTTTATAATGGTCTGTTTATTATGACCTGTTTAATATTTATATTTGCATAAAATAAATATATTTGTATAAAATATTACAAAATGTGATATTAGCCTAATGGTTAAAACATTTCTTTAATGTAAAGAGTGTCTCTAATTCAAATCATACTCAAGATAATGTATGTTTAATCTATTTTTGGTAAAACATATATTAATATTTATAAAACAGGCTTGGCCGACATGCCTGCACCTTTTTCTCAAATAGGCTAATCTATTACCTATCAGTTCCCACCTCTACTTATACTAGTCGAATCTCATATTTGGATATACTTTGGAGATAAAAAATCTATGACTCAGTAATAGTTCACTTTTGGGATCCACAACAAACTTCAAAATGTTAGATTTTGTATTTGAACTCGATCAACCTTTCTTCTCTTCCTAATTCGTCTAATCAATAATTTTGGATTGTTATACAAGGTTAAAATTTACATTAAAGAAATAATTCTTTAATTTGCCTCACAGTTGTCGCTAGTAGAGGATAATTTTTATTCTCATTTTTTCTCCGGTTATTCCTTAATTACTTTCTTATCAAACTCTATTACTTTATAAATTGATTTTGGTGCAGTATTTATAAACTTTTAAAGGTCACCTACGTAAGATATATTGTTATAATTTTTTTTCTTGAATTTACTGTTTAATATTATAATGAGACCTTGATTATTTAATTGTAGTATATGTGAGTTCGGTTGTAAGAAAAAAATAACTATAATAGTTTTACTGACTCAAACCATTTGTGACTTCTTTCATTGTTTAGCAATAGAGATAACAAAGCAAATTGGTAAACAAAGAAAGATAAAATCTAATGAGATGGGAATGTAAAATAAGAAGAGAGATTTCAAATAAAAGAAAAAGAATCCTAGACCTAAAAAGTTGGCTGGAAGTCTAGAGTGAATTGATGAGAATTGAAAAGTGAATTAGTGAGAAAAGAAAAAAAAATAGATAAAAAAATCAGATTAAATTAGTTATTTTAGAATCAGTATTTAGATTGATAGCAAACACACAATTTTTATAAAACCAAACCCAACAATATTAGTTAACTTGGTTTTTAGGTTGCCATACACCCTCTAAAAGTATTAATAGGTGTGACAATAGACAAAAATTAACTCAATTGTAATATAAGAACCTTTTTAAAATATCACAATAAATGTAATGTAATTAACCCATAGAATTGTAAGTAAAGGAACAACTGAATCGAGCACCTTGCATAAAAATTGAGCTCCATAAATAATTAAATCTCGAATCTCAATAAAGGACTTGGCTAGCTAGAGTCCTAGTTCTGCTCTTAAGTTGTTCAAAAGTGTTAAGGTTACGAGGAAATTAAGAGAAACGTACGTCTTATATGAAAAAGAAAGACTTGCTTAACAAATGAAAAACTGTAAGCGTCCTATGTATACTCATAAAAGATAAAAGACTAAGACGTGAAGAACAGAACGAGAAGAGAGGAAGAGAGAATAAAGAATGAGTGGGCCAATATTGCTGCAGTATTTACAGGCAAGGTAGGGTTCACTCCTGGAGGTGGTGCATCAGCAGCACCATCCCCACCGCTGAAGGTCATTGCATCTGATGGAGGCGTTGACAGGTTCGGGTTGTTGCTCATCGGTGGAGGACATTTACCAGCAGCACTGCTACACATTATAACAAATCAAACAATTATTAGTTGGTCTTCACTCTTCATAAACTGTTTTCACTCTAATTTACTAAAACCGACCATTGATGTGATCATTTAGGCAAGGGAAAACATTTAGCTAGTGTTCAGTGGGAAACAAAATAGGAATTGATGTGATTTAATTAGAACTCAAATCTCAGTGTTTGAAAGTTTTAAAAATAAGATTTTATTTGTAAAATCTCATGAAATTTTATTGCTTTATTTAGTTTTGAAAATAGGATTATATAGGATTTTTTTTATGCTTATAGGATCATATATGTTGAGAATTGTTTGATTTTAAATTTAATTAAAATTAAATTAAATCACATCCTATAATAAATTAATTAAAACACTATTTAATTAATGGTTCTTTTTTTCAAAAAAGGATTTTGGTGGGTACAACACCCAACATTTTTTTAAAATCACAATATATCAAAATCATGGCTTTGCGAGACATACGAAGGTTGTCTATAAATTACGTCAATTATCTTTAGATATAATTAATTAATGTATTTCAAGCATATTAATTGACTTACTATTCATATATAATTTCTTATACGCACCCTTAAAAAAATTCAATTCCATACCATTATTCCAAATATTCTCATAAATTAAATCAATTGAAATCGGTTTTTAATTCTATTTGTTTCAGTCAATTCCTACCGTTCTAGAATGGGAATCCATTTACTTCAATATGGAGGAAACAGAAATTAATGTGCTGTACAAAACCAAAGCTCACTCATATATTGAAATGTATCTCTATACTGTACTAGAGCCATGAAATCCATCAAAAAAAAAATGACCTATATGTATAGAATTGCAACCGTACATACCTTCCACAAGGTGGGTACACACAAGATCCATAGCCTATACATACATACAAAAAAAAAAAGAGTCAAATGAAATCAACACACATTATTTCAATGGATCTACGAATCCCATCTAATAATAAATGTGATATGTCTCGGCGCCTAGAATACAAATTAATAACATTACATGCACGTGCAAAAGAATACATATATAGACGAAGAAAATGAAAGAAAAGGGAGACATAATCATATATACTGGGATTGTTTGGTGTAATGGTGGCTGCGCCGGCAAAGTGACAGGAGCCAGGGGCTCCGGCATTGAGCTGGTAATAACTGTTGAAGGCGAAGGAAGCGTGAGCCTCAACGGTGTCTGGAAGGAAGCATGACCCATTGGACTGAATGGGAGCGCAATCGGCTCCAGATCCGCATGCGTAATCCAACGCTTTCTGTAGATCGTGACCGCTCACGCCACTCTTCGCCACGCACCAATTGCCTCCTCCTCCTTCTTGTGCCGCACCGGCGGCTGTGAATAATATTGATGAGACGATGGTCATCGTTAGCAGCAGAGGAGCCAGCTTTGGTGGAGTTGCTGATATTGCTGCCGTCGGCATGGTAGAAAGTGATTGTATTAAGGAGGTGGACTTGGTGAGGGGAAATAGAGGGGATATTGTACAGATTGACACAGATATGGAATGCGCTCTTGATTTTGTACGCTCGTAATTATAGAGAAACGAGCACATTATTGGATAAATTAATGGGATAATTAAAATCAGATCAATAACAAATCAATTAATTACAATAAATCTCATAACAAATCAATTAGTTAAGATCATGTGCTCACTAGCCTGAATAAGGAAATTTCTTGTGCGTTAAATAACCGTATAACTCTCAGTTTTTTTTTTTTTGGAAAAATTAATATATATGAAGGACTATTTAAGAGGTATTTGTTATAAAATATTATTAATGTGGATGCTCATGAATTAATTTGGTTAGTATTTAATTATATAAATATAAGTTAATATTATAAAGATTTGATATGATCTTATGTATTTTCATTTTTAGCTAGGATATAAATATATCTATGAGTGTTCATTGTATAACACACTTGCGATGGTTAATAAAATAAAGCTCTCTGTTGCTTCTCTATTCTTTATCTCTTTTATTTCTATTACTTCTCGTATTATGTCATAATATGTTATCGGCATGAGTTTGCTCTTTAGGTGAGAAAAGAAGTTCAAAGAATCAATATTTCTTTGAATATTTCTTCGAAGTAATATTTTCTTTGATGTATCCATTATCAAATAGTCATAAGGATATTCTAATCTTATATATATGTACACATTTTTTTATGGTATTAGTTGATCTTATATGTGAATATTTTTTTTATTGCTATTATATTTTTATTTATGTTTTTGTTGATAATTTGGTTTGACTTTGTCAATGCATACTTATTCTACATATATTATTTTTCTTTCAATACCATTCTCATAAGTGAATAGTTGATAATATTATGTATATGAGAGAAAAAAAACCATTTCCCGAAGTGAATGGTAATGGTATCAATGAAAAAATAAAATCATTTTCTGAAGTGAATGATAACGGTACTTACAAGAAAATAGAATTATTCTCTAAAGTGAATAGTAATGATACATATAAGAAAACAAAATCATTTTCAGAAGTGAATGATAATTGTGTAATGAGAAAATAAATCCACTCCTAGAAGTGAATGGTAACTTTACACTGAGAAAATAAAGTCATCCTCATAAGTGGATGTTAATTTCACCTAAGAAATATAACGATTCCCAAGAGTGAATGGAATTGTACCTATACTTATTGTTACAAGTGAATGACAATCATAATCATTCCAAAAAATGAATGGTAATTAATTATACTCATTCTCATAAGAAACCATATACATTCCTAGAATATAATTATAATTATATTTATTCCCAGTAGTGAATGATAATTATACTAAAAAAGGATAATCATTTCCTGAAATGAATGTATCATTATTCTTCGAAACTATATGCAACATATATTTATTTCCTCGTTTACGGATATTTACAAATTTCAATAAGTGAATATGTCAAAAGTTAATTACCTGAAGTGAATGAATATTATTATTCACACTATATATCTAAAGAGTATTATTCTCATATTTTACATTCCTTGAGGTGAATGTAGCTCTAAAAATATTTTGAATATTTTATTAATTTTAAATATTTATGATATGATACCTATGTCCTTCTAAAGAGGACTATATTGTTACCAATTTCCAAAAGTAAATTGGTATATTCAATCTTTAATTTTCATTTCCTTTATTTTCATTAATGCTTATGGATACTTTTTTTTGTTATTCAATCTTTGCAATAAAATCAATAAATTATGGTAAATCTCATAATTATTAATTGAGTTATTCTTTTAGAATTTTCTTTTAGATCAAATTGATACCATTTATCTTTCCATTATTGTTAGAAAAATAAATAAATGATATATTTGATTAATACATTACTTTATAGACTCATCTTAGGTTAGCATTTTCTGAGTTATAATTGCAACAAACCAATGGGCATATGAGATATTATATATGCTGGTAATTATATATATGTGACAATTTTCTTTCTTTTAATTATATGATACATTATTATAATTTTTTTTATAATATGTATTATTATTTTTGAAGAAAAATATCAAAATAGTAGAGTGAGTGTGTGTGTGTGTTTTGTGAGTAGTGGATAATGTATACATCATTAAAAGCAAAACATATATTACTTATATCATGAAGTGATAAGAAAATGATAACACAATATTTGGTAGTGTCAAGGTTTTGAAAACTCTAGAATGGCTAATATTTTGTTTCCCACAGAAACAAGAACTATGATGCGCTACTACCTATCAATTGATAAAGATGAATGAAGGCTCCAGGAGAACTATTATTTTGTTTCCCGAAGAAACTGTTCGCAAGTAATTCGTATGGGGTACGAGTTTACCTGAACGGGCGAGGTAGGTGCCTTGACGGAAGCTCTAATTCTGAGGACGAAGGCTCCGAGCGGGTTCGAAAGCTCGGATGGAAGCTTCAAGCGGGTTCCTTTCAGAGAGAGTGTGGTGGCGGGGTGTACCTGCAAAGGCACTCCGACGCTCAAGTAAGCACAAGGATTAAGAGAATTCTCTAAGAGGAGAGTGAGAGTACCTGGTGACCCGAGGGGTGGTGTGCTTTTATAGATGAGCTTAGAGTGCAAAGATAGAGGTAAGATAGAGATAAAGCGAGGGGGTTTGCTTATCCACTCCCCGGTTTATCTTTTCCCATTTATCCAGGAGTTGGTTGCAGATTGGGGAGGAGAGGTTGCCGCTACCTCCTCTTGGCGTTGCTGGGCCGGATCGAGTTCGGAGTCTTTTGGCTTACAACCTTCTCCTCCTCTAAGCGCCGTGAACCTTCTTTCTTTGGGCCAATCCAACCAAGTGGAGAGTCTCTTCTGCTCCTTAGTGGGTTGGGCCCTTCGGGTCTTTAGAGAATGTGAGCTCCTCTCCCTCTTAGAGAGTTAAAGCTCTCGGACCCGACTTTTAACCCGTAACATTGCCCCCAGCACAAGCTCGCTATTTTACTAACAGGTGTTGTGCTTTTGTTTTTTGGGGTCTCGTAGCTTGCTTCTGATTAGTCGTATTTTTCTCTGAATTTTGTGGTTCCACTGGTACTTTGGCAATGCTATTTGTAATTTTTTGGGTTAGTCTATGTTACCCCCATTGCATTTTCTTTGACTTTTTGACATGGAAGTAAAAAATAATTTTAACTTATTCTCCTCCCATTTTTTAGAAATTTCACCTTCCCTCC
>QANU01101148.1:564190-580378 GCA_003254905.1 Nissolia schottii | reverse complement strand
GGGGGTATGTTTGAGGAGGGGGGCCTGGGAGGTGCTGGGGGAAAGGGAATGGGGAATACTTGTTTTGTGTGGGAGGATGTATCAGGGGAGGGGGGACGTTGAGGGGGTGCCGGTCCTGTGATTGGCCCCCCATTTTTTTCTTTTTTTTTGGGGCCCAGTCAGGGGACCGACCCTTTTTTGTGTTTGGCTGGGGAGTGGGGGGCTGGACTCGAATACGTTGGATCTCTAGGCCTTCGATTAAGACGCCTGGGCGAAGCCCTCTCATGGTTTGTCCCAAAATCCATGGCGGTCAACCCATCAGGTGGAGTACATTGCTGACCGTCATGGACCTTGGAACGGCGAAAAGCTGAGTTTATCATCTTTGTGTATTAAAATTTAGAAACAAGTAAGGACACAAACAAATTATCCTTAAAGATAATTTGTCATTCCCATAGCTAGACGGCGCCAATGTTACGTGCAATTCAGTCAGTACCAAGACAGTACGTAAGTCGAACCCTGATGTATAATTTAGGAACTCAAAGAGATGAATCTAGCTTCGAATATGGATGGCAGCACTGGGACTTGCAAAAGATACTCTAAAGCCCAAGTAAGTTTTTTTCTTATATGGGTAGTAAAATGAACAGAACGTACCTCACTATGTGCAGTACCTTGACTTAATATAGTTTCGCCATGTTTGTAGCAGTTTATAGGTGTTTAATGCCTATGTAACAGCTCGTAATGGAACATAAATGAGCTATTTAAAGCCTTGGTGATGCTATTGAAGCATAAAAACGTTGCTTATAAATTTGTAGGCGGCTATTTATGGTCATTATTATTGTGTAACAATTATTGTTCTTGTACTAGATGATCCCGAGATAAAGGACACTCATATTGGTTGTCCCGGGATGTGACAAGGGATATCTCAACATGTCATATCGTGTATCCTTATGTATCTCGGTACCAATAATTATAAGTCAGGACTAAGTTAAGTTCGTAACATCAACCAAACAAGTTTATAATTTATTTTTGAGAACTTAAAAAATATTCCTAAAAATTTTAATTGTGGAACAAACAAGTTTTTTAAAATATTTAGAAATAATACTTTTAGATATTGCATTCCCAATAATGTGATTTCAGATAAGATTTTAAAACATGAGACAAATGCCCCTTTAGTCCACAGAACTAAAAACGAATGTAAATTGAAAAAAATTAATACTCTTTTAATTTTCTCAAATAATAGATAATTTAGAATAATTTTCCAATAAAATACTACTTTCTCTGTCTATTTTTTTGTTGTCATTTTAGGCAAAAACACATAATTTAAGAAATTATTTAATTGACACTAAGATAGAGAAAATATTTAGTGCATAGATAAAATTAACCTTGAGTAAAAAGTGTTATAATTATTAAGTGTTATGGAAAGTTTGAGAGATAACAAGGGTACATGTGTAAAAAAAAGCACTTAATACTTCCTTAATCTAATTAAATGACAATTAATTTTTGTTTGAGGAATAACAACAAAAAGCGGACGGAGGGATTAACAATTACTATAAGTACATGGTGGTAGTAATTTTTAGAAAAATGTTAGATGAACAACACTTTTGAACAACAAGATGAACAATAATAAGAAGACACATGTGTTACAAATATGTTTTATAAGAAAAGAAGGGTCCCACATCATTTTTTTATTCTTTTTTATTATTCATCTTATTGTTGTCCAAAAATGTTCACCTAACATTTCCCTAATTTTATGTCTTTGAAATGGTTCATAAAGTCTCCTAAAATTTAATTAAAGTGAGTGAAACTTAAATGAAGTTATAATTTTTATAAATGAATTATGTTGTCTGCTTACCCTTCCATCTACTTATAACTGTTTGTTAATATTTCTGCAAATTGATTAAGAATATTACTTCCTCTGTTTTTCAGTAGTAGTCCCTTTAGAAAAATTAAATTATTTGATATTAATAGTCTCTTTAGCATTTTAATTTATTAATTACTATATGTCAATTTTATTCTTACTAAAAAGAGACTTAGTAAAGAAAAATTTAGTGAGAAGATGAATAAATAAAAAGTATAAATGTACAAATGATAGTTTAATAATTTTAACTTTTTTTTTAATTTATAAAGGTGAGATATTTTAATAATTTCCTTAATTCTCGTGCAATAACTTTAAGTGACTACTATTGAGGAATAGAGACAATTGTAAGTAGGCTCAAATGTAAAACAAAATAAAAATAAAATATATATGGCTAAATATAATAAAGTTATCCTTTCTCTCTCCCTATTAATTATAATTATTAGAGAAGGAATAAATGTGAGGGTAAAGTTAAAGAACTAATTAAATGTGCTATTAATTGCAACTATTGACTCTTGGAACTTGCCCGTGTTTTTAAAGTGGTGGTCTTCATCGAAGTAGAGATAGTGGAAGAAAATCTGAAGTCAAGAACGTTATGGCCAAAGTTGTATGCACATTTCTTGTCATCATTGCCATGGCTTATGTGATCCAAGTTTCATATGTGGGTGAATCTCTCTCCTTCTATTCTTTCACACTTGCACTCTACAACTTTACATATTACATAATTAAAAACTTCTTCCTTTTTATTAGTGAGCATGTTTTCTTGCTTTTTTTTATTATTATTATTTCATTAGTTTAGTTATCATTCAACTATGCGCTGCACCAATATAACTAAGGTAGGTGGTGCATCGAGTGAAAAAGAAAGGTTTATCCTGTAGTATGGTTAAATTACTATTGATGATTGAAATTAAGCACCGACATAATCATTTTAAAACTAAATTTTATTAATATGATACTCAGAAGTTTTAATTATCCCAGAGTTAAGCGGATAAATTTCAATTAGTTTATTTGTGTGATCTGGAATTGAGTGAACTTCTTCTTCTTTTTTTTTGGGATATCATGCAAATAAAATGTAGTTATTTCAAAATTCAGTAACGTGATAAAATGCGTTCCAAAAGTGATCAGAATTTATCTGTGTGGTCTTGAAATTAATTTAAATATTTTTATAACTTAAACAAATTAAATTCGGTCACTTCTAAAATACTTGTATCAATTTGGGTTTGACATGATATTAGAATAGGTCCAATTGGTTCAAGTGAAACTTTGTGTGTATTATTATTTTTTCCCACTAAATTCATATTGACTTCTTGATTTATTCTATTCCTTTGTTTTCTGCTTTTTAATAATGTATAGGCTGGTGGGGAAGGATCACTTCGTCCTGAAGGTATTTACTACAACTGATATTTTTGAAAATTAATGTTTTTGATTTTTTTTGTTAATTAGAATAAATATATAGGCATAGAGAAAAAGAAGTTTAGTTTACTGATGTTGTTTACAACTCAAATCTTGGTTTTTTCAGATTGCCCGAATGCATGCGCTTATCGTTGTTCAAAGACTCATCACCGGAAGCCGTGTCTATTCTTCTGTAACAAGTGCTGTAGTGTATGTTTGTGTGTCCCATCAGGAACTTACGGTCACAAGGAAGAATGTCCATGCTATAACAACTGGAAAACCAAGAGAGGAACACCCAAATGCCCCTAATTTAACTTCCGTCATTCTCATGTTATCTGTTCATTAATATGGAATCATGTTTCAACTATAGTTGTGCATTGTTCTCTACCTTTTATGATTTGAAGTTTATGTATAATATTGGCTAAGCTAGTAATAAGTTGCATGCTTAAGAGAAAATATTACAAAAGACATTTAACTTTAGTATGACTCAGGTTATTTTCGGCCAAGGTCCCTGTTTGTTACGCGTGGCAACACCTGATACTATTAACTACTACCGCAAAACTAACTTTTATCATATGTTAAGTGTAACATAAGATAGTATAATTTTATCTGATCTAACTCATTTTTATCCTACAGTTGTTTGATTATTGTCGACCAACATTCCAATCTTCTTACCATGAAGGCTTAGTTACGTCGCCAACATCCTCTTGTCATCACTTTTATCACGTCAATGTCACACTTGACATCTCCCATCAAGTGTTGTTTATCATCAAGTTATCCCCAATGGTCACTCTTATCGCCATACCTTTGACATAGAAGTGTCACCCTCACCGTCATCAATACTTGGCCTATTCCCAAGTTCATCACATTTATCACCAATAACTTCTACCATGATGGGGCCAACTTACTCGTCACCAACATTAGTGTCCATTCTACATCCACCAAGCAAGTCGCCGACACAGTTGTTGGCGACTAAGTTAAACCCATCGCGTCACTCGTCTTCTTCCCCTTATTCCAAATGCAATCATTCAACTGCCACTATCACTACACACTTTAATCACTATCCACAATTACGTCACCCTTGCTCTCGTCGCATCGCAGAATTTGGCGATCCTAACACCTAGAAGAGCCACTTTCCAACCTGGGCACTTTTTGGGGAAAGTTTTGTTGCTCTCTTTAAATAAGTAGGTCTGAATTAATAAAAGATAGGGCAAACAATTATTAGAAGAATAATTATTTTTTCTTCTTTCTTTACGTGGAAAAGTGAAAGGAAAAAAAATAGATAATGAGGCCAAATACAAACTTGAGAAAAATTTTATTTTGTGAATTGTTTTTCAGGATTGAGGGTTTTGCATTAAGGCATGCTACACAACCTAAAATTGACAACTTTTCTACAACCTAAAAAAAAAAGAAAGAAAAAGAAAAAAGTAAGAGAGAGAAGAAAGATAGAGTGGTTGTACAAGAGTTTTACATTAGAGTAGTTATAATATCTTTTCTCTTTTATATGTGTTGCAAGTTCCATTCTCCATTTTAAGGAGTAACGTTCATTTTGGTCTTTGAAATTATAAGTCCAAGTCATTTTGACCTCTAAAATTTAAAATATCACTTTCTAATCCTTAAAATTGTAGTTGTTAGTCAAGTTTGTTCTTCAATTCATTATCATTCTTGTTTTCGTGGATTCGTTACTACTTGGGCCTGAGAATATAGTTGTGACAACAATTGTGTTTGCAATTGAAATTGTGACACCACTGGGGAATCAAAATATGGTTGTAACAACACTTGAGACTTGTTTACTGTGTTTTTTGGTTTTATTGTCAACAATAAATAATTGACAATTCCATCTTGTTTTAGAATCTCAATTCGGAAAATTTAAACGGTTTCTCTTATAGAGTCTTAGAAACGTATCAAAGTGCATGAGAAAATATGTGTTTGTCCTTTTTATTATGCTTTGTTCTCGACAAATTACACTAGAATTGCCAATGTGTGGCTTTGTAACGTAGTTGCTTTTCTTTCAAGTTTTAGTTCTAAAATGATGTGTGCAAGAAACAATTATATAGAAACTTGAATTATAGAGTAATATCTCACAAATTGAATTACTCAACAGTTTGCACGGTAAACACCAGTGTCTGGCTTTTGCATATTACTTAATTATTTTGTTCAAGTTTTAGTTCTAGTTATGAGTAGAATAGAAATTGTTAGAAAATTGATAATTAAGCAATTTATTTATAATTCTTATGTGTTTAAGTTTTGGTTCCAGAGTAATGAGTGCAAGAACAAATGTACAGAAACTTGATTACAAAAATTATGTCTAACAAATAATATCAGAGTGATAGAATTATAGAAGGAAATCCTAAGAGAAAAGGAAAAAATGTGCCTAAACTAGTCTAGTCTAAAAGGAAAAGAAAATGTGAAGTTCAGGATGTGTATTTGGTTTTTCTTGTGATCTGGATGTCATTAGAGGCGTAGACGAGCGTGTAAGAGTGGTTTCAAGTGTAAGGATACTAAAACTTGACAAAATGAAGGCCTAAGACCTCTTATTTATGGGGAAAAAAAACTAAGCTTGACAGTTATGTAAATGCTTTTTGGCACCCTCATCACCATGACCTTTAAATTTGAATTTGGGTGCTAAAATATGCTTCTTGACGCGTAGCTTGACTTGTCTACACGTTCTTGATCTAGCGATTCACTTATCAACTTGTCAATCCTTAGATTTGTTACTAACTGTCACGAGCTTCAACACCTTGTGCCATCTGTCATCCTATCAACCATTGGATTTTGAAGTAACTGGCACGAACTCTTACGTCATCATGCCAAGTGTCACAATGTAAGCCCTTGGATTGAAACATAACAGCCCCCTACGTCGTCATGTCACGTGTCACGCCAAGGACCTTCATATTGGAAGCAACTATCATCTACCTTAATCGAGTTGTCATGTGCCTCATTTGTCATGGTTCTTGCCCAACACTTAGAAAAATTTATGTCCATTATACTAAGGACTCGTGGACCTTATATTTATTTGTCCTTCAATGTTGGGGCCATTGCGCTTAGGCCACATATGATCCAAATTGTCATCCTCTAATTGTCCTGGGAAATAAAAATTTAGGATAACAACATTGCAAATCTTAGTTACAACCATAGCTTCATTTGCAACATCAAATGCTCTCACGACCTCATTTACAATTCTATACATTGTCACAATGGATTTGCAATCTTAATTATTGTTATAGTCTCATCTAATATGACAAATTGATAAAAAAA
This sequence comes from Nissolia schottii, assembly GCA_003254905.1. Taxonomy (NCBI): domain Eukaryota; kingdom Viridiplantae; phylum Streptophyta; class Magnoliopsida; order Fabales; family Fabaceae; genus Nissolia; species Nissolia schottii. Next base: position 573,894 of record QANU01101148.1, on the reverse strand, counting down.
AGTGAATGATAATCAATTGAACGATTAACTTGAGCTACAACTTATAATTTCAGTGATTACTAGCTTGTTTGGGTACACAAGTTAAAATGTGTTTATCACAAAAAGAATTTTTAAAAAGTAACTAATGAATAAGTTATTTTATATTTAAAAATATAATATTTTTTTTTGTTTTAACTGTTTTAAAAAGTATTTTCTTCGAAGTTAAATATTTCTTAAAAATCACTTAAAATTAACTTAAAAAAAAAATAAACTATATCATCAACACATATCATAAATTAAAAATATAAAAATCCAAAGTAGTAATATCCCAATTCCCAACCAAACGGAGGCTAAGGTTTAAGGACCAAAACAGGCCTCGCCCCCTCGCAAGGCTGCAAGTCGTGAAACTCCTTACTTCCCTCTTCCGCATATCGTCGGCTTTCATTTACTATCAGTGGCAAAATTCAATTCAGATTCGTCGCTCACTAGAAAGCATTCACTCGCCTCTCTCACTTCGCTTAAACAATTAACAAACAGGTTCGCTGTTTTCATTTCCGATTCCATTCCTATTTCCTTTTGTTTAGGTCTCATTATTTTCTTTTCTTTGGGTTTTTGTCTGCGCTCTGCTATTCATTCTCACTTTCTAACTATTTTTTTCTTCTTCTATTTCTTCATTCCATGTATGATTTCGTAGTGTAGTATCTTTAAACTCAAATTTATGCTCCTTGCAATCTGGATTGTTATTATTTGCCTTTTTTTATTTTTTGTATTTCACTTTGGTTCGTGTGATCGTAGTGTAATTGATAATTATGGCTTCTTGTAGTTGTACTTACTTGTATTGAATTGTCGTTGATGAAGGAGAGCTCTTGTCGATGGAACATCCTCTTCTTTAGCCTTTTATGTAGTGTTACTCTGTTCATAGTGTTGGGGATGAGGTTGCATGTTATCTGCTGCGCTTCGAATATGAATCGCAAATTCACAATTATGCTTACAAGCCTTCTCTTTGTGGTTGTATTCATGGGGAATAATTTCTTCCCCTTCGCATATTTGGCGTCCCCGATTCTTATTAAAGGTAGATTTTTGCTGTGGTTTCTTTTACTTCATTTATTTACATTTTTATGTTGGGAAATACTGTAGTTTTTCTGTTTCCATGGCATGAGGAGGACATGTATTTTGTTGTAAGACTTGATCCCGTTTTTATTCAGGTCGGGGAATGGTGGTCATTGGGTCTTAAAACTTCTATACCAGACCATTAGAAGTTGTGGAGATTGACTTTTCTCTATTTATCTTCCATCGTCTGCATCGTGTCATTTTTTTTGTGTTCTTCTGACATTTAACTGTTGTTTTATAGGATTACTATATACTCTGGTTTTGGCCTTTCACTGGCTATTTTCCTGTTTTTTTGTATGATACAAGGTTCTTCAGAATTGTTTTTCATGGTAAATATATTTGGGTATGTAATTTCATTTAATTAATATATGGAGGAATCTAGTTTCTGATTAATTTCTACAGCTAGAAATGTCCATGTGAAGGTGGAAAGATCTTGTGGCAGTGGTTGGTGTATGCTGGCCTTTTTTCTATTTGGTTGGAAAGGAATGTTAGAATTTTTCAGGGTAAATTCAGGGTAGTCAATCCCATGGGATCCCGGCGAGATCCCAACATCTTATCCTAGCCCAGGACCTCTCTGAGGTGGGAAAGCCTTTTTGTCCCAGATTTTCATCCCACCAAATCTCGGCTAGGATCCTAGTAAATCCCAGCAAATTGTGGCACGGATCCCACCTATCTCGGTTGGGATGGTGACTTTTGCAGAATATTTATTTTACCTTCCGTTTTTTTTCTTCCATCTTTTGAACTAGTTTAGGAGCATATGGGTCTTCTCTCGCGTGTGGAACTACGGATCATTGGATTATTTCATGACTATTGATGAATGAAATGATGAATGAATGAAACAATGAGTTTAGTTTTGGATTTTTTGTTTAACATTTATATGCATTTTGTATACATTCATTACATTTCAAATAATTTTGTATACATTGCCATCTCGGCATCCCATCTCGCTATCCCATGGGATCCCATTTTTCAACTCGAATGGGATAGGCTAAGAACTGGGATTGACCACCTTGGGTAAATTACACCAACCTCCTCTGGAATTTATCCAAATTACACTTTCCCCTCTTGGATTTTTAAAATCACCTGTCTCCCCCAATCCCTAAGGATCTGTTTACGAGTTTGCTTGAGAGGGAGAAGCGAGAGAAGGGAAAGGTTTATGAGGTTTTACCTTTGTTCACAAGTGTCACGGGTTTTAGTGGTTTTTAGTTATACTTTAATATAATTTACTCTCTTATCCATATTAGAAAGTTGAAATATTTTTTTTATAAGTATATTAATTATATTAATTGTTTTTAAAATAATAAAATTATAAATTTACATTATAAATCCTCGGTTTCATTCCATTCATTTATTTTACACTCATACCTTTTGATGACTTCTCTTCCCTTTCCCTCATAACTCGTGAACAAACCCTAACAGAGTTAGCACATGCTAATACACGTATTGAAATGTCTAAAATGCCCTCCTTACTTAAAGAACCCTAAATTCTCAATCCCACATTCCTCCACTCACACACCCTCTTTCTTCTCACTTTGTGATGTGAACCAACCATTTTGGACTCATCACTTTGCAACTAGCACCTCCTAGGAAAGTCTCTTTGCTCCTATCTCTCTCAGTAATTGGCGGCAAAAGCCATGTGTACCCTACAGTGCCCATCGCTGATGAGCGCAAACTCACCAATCCCACCTATGAATTCCTCTTCATTGGCACCCCAACAACATGACTGCAATCCCCTCTACAGGGTACAACTTTGCCTTTGTTCCTGTGGTGAGGTTGGCACGCCCCTCACAACCTCTTCTTCTCCCCTTATTGTGTGATGAGGTACTTGATCCATTTCTTTCACCATTTGTGAGATTTTCAACCGCTTGTTGTTCTCAAAACTGATGGCCATGCCTCTTTCCGTGTTTGCCTCTCTTTTAAGCTAAAGGGAATAAAGCTTGTGCTCTATGAACAGAACTTAGTCCCTAGTTTGGCCAAATCTTTTCATGCCCTGTTTCTTGATGTGTTTTTTGTGCTTGAACTCAAATGCCTATAGCTTGCCGAGCAACAAGTGTGTGGTGTTTGGGATCCTAGTATGGTTGTCACTGAGGAACTTTGTTTAAAAGGTGGCAACAAGGTAAATTGAAATTCCACTCACCCTCTCTTAGATAATACCTTAGTGAATAGCAACAGGAGCTTGGAGTCTTGAAATCCCTAATCTTTGATTTGGGGAGGGAAGAATGAAGAAAATGGAAATATAATAGAATAAAATGTAATGTATGGGTTACAAGTGACATTTTAAATGTATTTTGGATTATTTTGAATTATTAAATCAGATTTGGTTATTGTTACTGACAGCACGTTAACTGCAGGGGTGTTACTGTAATGACCTTAATTGAGACCTTAAATCAATTAGGGGGGTTATTTATTTTTTTTTAAAATCTAAGAGAGGGTGAGTGTATTTTCAATTTACCTCAAGGGAGATTAGAGTAATTTCCCCAATTGTTTAACGATTCCTTTTCAACTATGGACTTCACTTGGGATATGATTACTTTTTTGGCTTCCTTTTGGTGTTTGGTCTAGCTTCTTAGGTTTAAGCTTTGTTATTTTAGTTTTCTAGTGAGGATGCCTTATCCTTGTTTGTGCTCTTTCTTTCTCATCTAATATTTTTTTCTTCTATCAAAAATTAAAAAGAAGAATCTAGACATTAAGAATATAAATATTCCCTCATGATATGCAACACTATGGAGCAAATACTCTTCTCTTCTGTATTAGATAAGTGTTACAAGTTAATAATGAAAGTTTTGCTGTATATATTAACAACTGATTACCAGTAATATGGTGTAATTTGTAGATTGGCTCCTCTCTTGCCGCTGATCTTTTGCACGTTTACCTCATAGTCATACGTGAAAAGTGACTGGATAAGGGAATGAGTGCAAAGCTTGATTTAACATCTGCTGCTGAACCTCACAAGATGTCAGGAGCTTCATCTGCAGCACCTAATAGTGGACAAAAGCTCTCTTTATTTGCTGCGAAATCTGGGTTTGTCATCCCTAAGAACAAATTATCAGGTTCATTAGTTCCCATTTTCCAAGGGGCTAAGAGTCATGGGGTCACTGGAGCTATCAATGAAGAAAGTTCAAAACAAGTTGAGAGAAAAACAAAATGGGGACCTGATCTGACACATGATGCAGCTGTCAAGAGAGGAAAGGCTTTAGCTTTACAGGTGTTCTGCGAATCCTTTCAAACAACATTCCATTATCATTTCTACCATTATATTTGTTTTTGTTTTTGTTTTCTTATTCCACTATCATTTCTTTGAAAAATAATATTCCCACCTAGGAGGAAAAGGAATTGTTTGTTTTTCATTGAAATATTCTATTTTAAGTTTTAACAATTTTATTTATTCATTGATTGAATGGTCATGCATTAGAACCCCTTATCCTTATTTTTTTGGACTCTTGTGAGGTACCTCTGCACCGTTTGGGTTCAGGCTATGGGTTAATCCTCACTCGAGTTACTAAGGCTGCTTCTCCCCACATGTGCTTTTTCACAAGCTTGAAATGCTGACATTTCGTATTGTGAGATATCAGATACGTTTTAAATATTTTAATTATAAGAAAACCATTGCGTTGATATTCGTAAAAAAGTATAATTGGCCTGTCTTTCGGTATGGAACATGTCATTCTTACTAGATGCTATTAAAATTCCCTTATAAGTTGGGTGCTATTGTGTGTGTGCATCTGTGCAAATATTTTGCATGGGGATCTCTTGTTTCCTATGTGTCCATGAGTGATATAGATGTGAGATGCCTCTGTTGTTCACATGTTGTAGATTCGTGTGGATCAAATTACAAAGCAGTTGGAATCAGAAAAGTTGGAGGTTGGGAGCCCTCAAAATGTTCCACTAGTGGCTCAGGATCCGGATCAAAGCAACCCTGTCCCTCAAATTAACAGCAAGGTTACGCCCAATTGACACTGTTCCTATTATTTTTTATTATTTGTTATTTTTTTATGCTGTGTGTTTACCCTTAAATAAACTACTGATGTTGACTTTGGCATCTAAGAAGTCAGAAATGCTTGAACTTGAAAGGAGGGAAGCAATAGGTTAGTCTTCCCTGTAGTATTCGTCCTTCTTCTCTCTCTTGTTTAACTCGTGCTGCTTATCCATAATAATTTTGATCTTGATCATCTCTAGGTGAAATACTAAAACTAGATCCTAGTTTCAAGCCTCCACCAGGTTTTAAACCGCTGTTAAAAGAGGCCAGTATTCCCTTGCCCGTAAGTATTGATTCTGAAATTCTGTCATAATTTTGTACTATTTAAATTCCATCCTTGTTGTAATTATGAAAAATATAGATACATTTCCTGGATATAGAGTTGACACCATTTTTTTGTGCATATAGCATGTTTTGTAGAATTTCATTTCCTACTATAGTATTTCCTTTCTTTCTCAAATCACATAATCATTATGGGTAAGGTTTTGTGGGTCTTATAATATTTGTATATGATGTGATGTGATGTGGAGGCAATATTCAGGAGATTAACTGTTATATGATTTCAGTTCGTCATTGAGATAGTTAATGGGTTGGGTTTTACTTGAAGGTTCATGGTACTTGACTTGAGCATAAGAGGATCGTTTATTACTTGACCAAAAACTGTTAGTTAATTTCCGGTGCACTTCCTTTTACAGAAAATTGGATTATATGATAGAGAAAATCAATTGCAAGATTCTGTTGTCAAAAATATTATTATAGAGACTAAGCCTGCACTGTTTTTTCTTTTAAAGATAATAAAAACTAGAATTCACAACGGATTATAACTGAGGAGGTTGAGGTAGCCTCCTTAAACAAAATAGTAAACAAAGAAAGCGCTATTAATTTACACCATAGCTCTTGCAGAAAAAAAATGTATTTTTCCTTGAATGAATGATTACAGAGTGACAATACATAGAAGTAGGTTAACAGCTGTACACTACCCTATCCTTGATAATGGGAGAAATAATCTCTTAAATGATACCATAATATACAGATACATAAGATCCCTAGAAACTAGGGACTGGAAACTACTCTATTCTTTGAAAATCAATCAAAATCAGATGATCAAATCAGAATATTCAATTGGTACCTGAAAATCAGGAACTGATCTTTAGCACTTCCCCTCAAGCTGGGTTGTAGATGTCTATCATGGCCAGATTGGATCTTAGATTTTCTTAGGCAGGCTTCGAGAAAGCGTTAGTTAGAATGTCTGCTGTTTGGTGATACAACGGTGTGGCTTGGAGACTAATAATACCATTATCAACTTTTTTCTTTAATGAAGTAGCAGTCAATCTCCACATGTTTAGTTATGTCATGATGAACTGGGTTCTTGGCAATACTAATGGCAGCTTTGTTGTCACATAGGACTTTCATAGTGTGGTTTGTGGAGGTTCTTTAAGCATCCTTTGTAGCCACATCCCCTCACAAATACCATGAACCAAAGCTTTGAATTCAGCTTCAGCACTGCTTCGTGTGACCACGGATTGCTTCTTACTTATCCATGTGACCAGATTTCCCACACATGAGCAATACCCCGTTGAGGACTTTAGGTCAGTCACTGACCCTGCCCAATCTGCATCAGTATAGACTTCAATATCTCTCTTAGAATTTTCCGGTAAATGAAGACCTCTGCCTGGGGTCCCCTTCAGATATTTTAGGATTCGGTTGACTGCCCTCATCTGAATTTAAGTGGGGCTTGCCATATAATGACTTCCTACACTCCGTAAATCCATTGTCTGGTCTTGTATGAGTAGCATAGACTAATTTTCCCATCAGACTTTGGTACCTCCTGTCTCTGTTGGTTGGAGAACTTTCTTCTTTTGTTCCACTTTTTCTTACAGGTTCCCCTGGGGTGTCTCTGGTTTACATCCCAGCATACCTGTTTCCTGCAAAAAAAATCTGTTGTGGACTTCCTTTGGGACGCTGATCCTGTTCTTTCAACAAGCCACCTCCATTCCTAGTCAGTACTTGAGCTGTCCTAACTCCTTATACTCAAGCTCTTTAGCTAAGGGCTTCTTGAGGTGTTCAGTTTCCTCATGTTCATTTCCATTTATTATAGTATTTCCAAAATAAAATGTTTAAATTATCTAAACTTGATAGCTGATATCCTGGAATGTTAATGATAGCTCATATGCAATACCACTGTTACAGGTCCAAGAATATCCTGGGTACAATTTTATTGGTCTAATATATGGGCCTGAAGGGGACAATCAAAAGAGACTAGAAAAGGTAAGACCATTTTGATGGTATCTAATCTTCATCTGGTAGTCTGCTGTTGGCAAGCTCTTTCTGCTGCTTGTAATTACTAAATTCAATTCTTCTTATTTCTTTCTTTCTTTTTTATTTTATCGTTTAAAATAATTTATCTAATTCATGCATATCAGGAAACTGGTGCCAAGATAAAAGTCCATGGAACCAAAGCAAACACAGGAGAGAAAGTATGTTCCTTAATAATATGCAGTGGATTTTGTTTTGCATGAATCATTTTGAAATACTTCAGCTTGACTTTATCAGGAAAGAAATATGACTATTTGAATTTGCTTTCTGTTTTCCATTCATTTAACTGTTTCTTCAGGGTGAAATTAAACCAGGAGCTGATATCAAATACAGTTACAAAGAGATGCATGTTAATATATCAGCTGATAGTTTTGATAAAGTGGATGCAGCAGTGTCCATAATTGAACTACTTATTACCTCTGTAACTGTGAGTGTTGCCATTTTATTCAATGTGACAAATTTATTATTTATGGCGGGTTCAGTTATGTTGCAGCACTTTTTTCCCTCACAATTTTTATGATGATAATATTCCTTCCAATATTTTGATTGTTCATGTAAAGGTTGCTGCCTTCTATTCAGGTGAACTTAGCTTCTGGCTCCACGCCCTCTGTATCTGGGGATAGCACGAATGTTCTGGGTCAAAGCCAAGATGGGACACTATCTCATCCGGTCTCTATGGCACTGGAAAATCAGGTTGTGATGCAACCAGTAGCTGGTACACAAATGCATGGACACCCTCAATACATTGGTCCATGGTTTTCAGCAGTTCCATCTCATAATCCTTCTGCTTCTGGTAATATAGCCCCTCAAAATCCATCAGGTCTTCCTAGAACTCCCAATTTTCCGTTACATACAATGAATCCTTCAGACATGATTTCAGCTTTTGGTGCTCAACCTGTACCTGTTGCTGGATTCCACCCGACTATTCCAAATCATCATGCTTCTATGCAAGCACCACCACCACCAAGACAGATTTTGCACCATTCACATATGACTCAGACAAGTCCTGTGCGTCTCATCGGTCCTCCAAGAAATCATTCGATAATATCTGTACAAAATTTTTCAGATCCAATAAATGCTTCAATGTCGTTTCCTGTTACTTCACGCCAACCAACACCAATTGGACAACTCCAGACAACAGTGTCTTCAATGCCTCAACCTATGTCTGGTATATCACCTGCACCATTACCTAACCAGCCATCGACCCCTCTCGGGGATGCTTCTGGAGCACCTGTGGGTCCACATTCAAGACCTGTTTCTCTACATCCACAACCTGATGTTGCATTTAGGCCTGTACAATCAAATATGTCAATGATGCCACGATCTGCCATTTTTCCTCCACAGCAAGCCGGAATTTCCCCGGGACAGCCATCATCTTTGGGACCAATGCCTCCACCAGTACCTGCACCTGCTCATTCATCTGTAAACCATTTATCTGGACCTGCTTCATTTACCTCGCCTGGAATGTCCCCTTCACTTCCTCTACCTCAGCAATCAGGAATACCTAATTCTGCTTCTGGAGTTGCTCCTCATCACAACCATGTAAAGCCACCAATCTTGACAGCTTCAAATTCAGGAAATTTTACTTTTCAATCCCAGCGGCCCAATACAGATGGTCAAATGGTTCCCAGACCAAACAATCAAGCTACTACTCAGGGTGGTATTCAAGAGCCGCGTTCTGGTGCTCAGCCACCATCATTTGGGTTTGCCGTGCCTGATCGACCTTTCCAAAATATTCCAAGGACACCAGTCCCCAACCAGGTGGATCAAACTCAAGCTCATTTGTCTGCTGGCCCCTTTGGAGGAAGATCAGGTTTGGTCTCAACTCCGCCCAGACACGCTGCATTCCCATATGCTGGTCAACCTCTACCTAGATCTCACATCCCGCAAATGGGTATGAAGAACTTCATTTCTGCCCCTCAAATGCCAAATTTGCCAAGCCCTGGTGTCCCAAGAAGCATGCACGTTCAACAAAATTATCCTGCTCAGAGGACATGGCCAGGTATGCCCATGCCTTTAAATCAGAACTTTGGCAACAATCATTCCATGGCTTCTGGTAAGCCGGCATATCCTGCGGACCAGATTTATGATCCCTTTTCACCTACTTCTATTGCACCTCCCCAGCAGAAAGGTAACCCTGGAAAATGAGGAAATTGGTTAGTGCTACTGATAAGTAATTCTGACAAAGTGAAAATTTAGTTATTGACAGACGTGATACTAATTTCATAGGTTAATAATGGTATGGTTTATACGATAATGTGATTTCTAGTTAGAGGTTTGGTTGGTTCCCTTGGATTACTGATTATGTATTTTTTTTTTTTTT
>QANU01101148.1:424736-560633 GCA_003254905.1 Nissolia schottii | reverse complement strand
TATATATATATATATATATATATATATATATATAGATTCTACTTGATAAAGACACAGTTTTTTATGTTTATTTAATGATTTATTATTTCTTTATGACTAATTTGTTTAGATATGAATAAAGAATAAACTTACTAACAATAATTCAACAAAAAAATGTCATAACAAGTAACAAGTCATCCATAAATGGCATCCATAAATAGCAAGCCATCTATATCAATTTCGTCTTGTTCCTTTTTTCCCTCACCATTATAATACACTAAAATCTCTCCTAACTCCTCACTCATTTTTTCTCTAACTCATACAAAAAACTTAAACATTAGTACACGCTAAATAAGCATACACCTCTATTTAAAGATATGATATTGGACATAATACATAGGAATCGATTTAAATCAACTCTTATTTTTTTAAAAAAATATATAATTTTGTACAGGGGAGTCGATTTAAATCGACTTCAATTTAAAAATATATATAATTACTACTTACACAGGAGTCTATTTAAATCAACTCCCTTTATAAGAAAATTGGTTTATTTTGAGAACAACTTTGCAATAGGTTCATTGTAGGAATAAAGTGTTTTGTATGTTTTATTTTGATAAATTTTCCCATAATTATTTCACTAATGGTGCTGACGTGGTCATTAAATGGTCAAAACGACGCCATTTTGATTCTGAAAAAAAGAAAACAACAAAATTTTGGGCGTTAAGCACATCGTCATAATTTAATAGTCACGTAGTGTCGTTAACCATTATGTAAGCACCATCCGTTGGTTTAATAATTAGGAGACTAACGAAAGACTAAAGTGACTGACAATTTACAAATAAATGACTAAATTGAACTGTTCAAAAAATAGAGGACCAATGTGAATAAATAGATATAAATAAAGAACCAAAAGAGTATTTTACTTGAGAATTAATTTTAATAATTAGTCTAACTGAAAACTAAGCCAATTGTTAAGATAGCATAGTCGATTTTGAGGCTTAGAATCGATTCTATCGGTTACAAACAAGTAACAGAACATCTTAAATTTTCAGATATTTTCACATCTATTATTTAAAACCTAGGTTGAAATATAATTTTGGTGCGTATACGAGTTATCGATTTTGAATTTAGTACGCGAAAGTCTTTAAATTAATCCCTACATGTGCAATCTTTTGTAAATGTGTCTCTATTTACTACTATAATCTTCTTTTGTCACATTATAGTCAACTAAGCAATGTAAACTATATGGTTATACCAATGTTAAATGGAGCTATAATTTTGTTAGTGAGTCATCCTACATCATTAATGAAGTATAATCTCAACTAGTTGGCAATTATATGATAAATGACCGACGAAAACAATAGGTAGGGATTGATTTTCTTTTTTCTTCCACTTAGAAATTAAATTCAAAATTGATGACACGTATAATGACCAAAATTATGTTTTAATCTAAAAGTTACGTTGAAATAACTTTTCCATTCATGAAAATATAGTTGGTGATCTCTACTACCTTCACAATTTGAATTTTGAATTATTCACTAATTGTTTACTTCATTCTCCCAAAGCTATCGTGCTTTAAGCTTTTCAAAAATAATTAAATAACATCTATTTGAAGAGGCCGGTAAATTAACTATGGGGTAGGCTGGATGAACAATAAAAGTGAACAATAAAGTATAAATAACGTACAAAATACAATAATTTTTAATTCCATATGACCCTCTAAATATTTGTTGTACTATATAATAATTTTACCTTCTTGTTATATTTTATACGTTGTCTATGTATCATTATTGTTCTTGGTAGCATTTCTCATTAACTATACATATTAATTCGGAGAGTGTCACCATGCAATCTTGACAGGAAAGCGTCTATGCCAATTATGTAGTACATCAGATACCAGATTCATTTAAACCATTTGATTTAAGACTATTTATATACATCTTATTGCTGATGACTGAAACTCAAATGGATCAAGACAACATTCCAATCTGGTGTGTGCAACATGTTGGGTGTTGTTGAGGTGGTTTTCATTGGCAAGATTGGGGTCGATTGGCAGGGGTCAATGTTGGTGGTGTTGTGGCTCGTGGTGGTAGTGGGAGGTGGCTGGGGGGGGTGCAATTTGATGGAGACACGTCCTACAAACATGAGGCTGCTTTGTGACTAGGGCCCAATGTTGTTTTCGTATTTGGATCATGCTTGATTCCTTCCTCGATTGTGTTTGAGTGAGTTCGAATTTGGTTCGTATTGGTTGAAGATGTCGTGCTTGAATTCGTAGGTTTCGTGATGGTTCGTATTCACTTTGCTACTCTCTTTCGTAGTGGGAGTTTCAAGTCTTTGGATTGTCGCTGGTGGTGAGGCCAGTCTTGGCAGCATTTTTATGGAGTTGAACCCCTTTTATTTTGGTGTTTTGAGTAAAACGATGATTGCAAGTTGGCTTCATGGTCTTCACAACGACATTGCAAGTTGAGATGTTGTTTCTAATGGAGTCCGAGATTGGAATGTGTGAATATTTTTGTGCTTGTTTGTGTTCTTGTTGAATGGGAACATTTTTTTGGTTTGGTTGGTTTATGTGGATCATTTGGTTCATGTTGGTTTGTCCGGTTCACTTTTTGGTTCTATTGGTTTCTAAACGGGTTGTCAAAGTGTGGATTCAAAGTGCTGCTTTTCACCAACGCTACTGCACCCGTGCAGTTCATTTTACATATTTGAGAAGTCTTAACGATTGGTTTCATATTGTCTTTTTTTCTTATGATTGGTGTTATGGTTGTAGTCTTATCCCTTAAACTGTGTAGATTAAGTAGTCTTTTTACCCCCTTAGATTTTGTTTTAGTGGGTTTTCTCTTGAGAGGTTTTAACGAGGCTTGATTTATATGGGTCAAGCATTGTTGAGTCTTGATGGATGGTTCTATCATGTACTTTACATGCCAAATCTTGAGTTTAATATTTTCATAAATATTTTTTAAAGTAACTACTTTGACATGGGTCTAAAGATCAAATTTTGACATGGGTCTAGAGATCGAATTTTGACATGGCTGAAAATCGAATTTTAACGAGGTTGAGTTGCTTTGCAAAAAATCTTGAGTTTCTAAAAATAGCTTCAAAAGCATCCATATTAAAATAATTTCTAAACTAAATACATGGTTTGAAAATAAACTGTGAAGAAAGACATTCACTTGAAATGACGGACAAGTGGAGACAACTAACACTAGAAGCTTCTAAGCGTAGACACCTTATGTTGAGACAATGTTTCCCCACAAAGAAAGAGATACTAGATCTGAGATAAACTTTACACTTAAAGCACAACCTTCCAGAACTCTTTGATGAATTAGCAAGTCTAAACACTCTAGGAATGATTTTATTTACAGGAAGTTCAAGTTGCTATTATCCAAGTTCGAGCTGTTGGATATATATACCTTCCTCATTAAGGGGGCAGTGTATTAGATAATACACAGTGTAATGTAACAACTTTTAGTTAGTGTTAGTTATTATGTAATTAACTTTAGCTATTAGTTTCAGTTATTGGAGTTTTTAGCGTCATAACTAACTTGTATTCACAGAGTTTGGGAATAAATAGCTCAACCATCAATGAATAAATCACTTTTATCATTCGTTTCAAATACTTCAAATAGATTCAGCCGTACAATTTCAGGGACTAAAGTCATTAAAAAACAAAAACAAAACCCGAAACAAACATCTCACTTGGGTATTATAAATGGAGCTAAAAAGATTATTTACTACCCTTTCATTTTTCTTAAACAAATTTCTAATATAAAGTCAAAAGGAAAAATGGATTTATCGAGGGAACAAACCATTTCAACTGAAGATATGTATGACATATGGTCATACCATTTTCACCATTAATTAATTTACCAGTGTCAACCTCCAATTTTGTCCAACCAATTTTTTTTAACTATTTGCGTCCGTTGTGTGCTTGTTATTTTTATTTTTTCTCTATCATTATCATTTTTATTTTCTAGCTTCTTTCCATTTTTTTTAGTCTGATCCAAATTATTGTTGGCCCAATCTTTTAGTTTTCGTAGCCCAAACAACATTTTTTTAAAAAAAACGAAAAATTGAAAAAGAGCGAAGGCCTCTTCCTCCTCACAGCGACCTCCCACCATCCAAACCACCACAGCCGCCGCCATCGCGGACTCCATCACCTTCCATCACTTACAGCACTACCACCACCCTCAGCCATCAACCACCCAAAACCACCATACACACCCCAGAACAGAGAGAAAGAGAGTGAACAAGAACCGAGACAGAGAAAGAAACAGAGGGACAGTGAATCCGAGAGGTAGAGAAGGAAGAGATCTTAAGACACAGAGAGAGCAGGACGCCGCCGCCGGCGACCTGCCATGGCGGCGAAAGTCACAGGCGCCTAAACCCTAAACCTGAGAGAGAGTGATCTGAGGCCAAAAAAAAAGAGAGAACACAGACCGAGGGGGAGTAAGGGAGCCCCGCTGCCAGCGATTCACCATGGCAGCGAAAGCGCGGGCGACGTCGGACCTTGATGGCCCTCATTGCCGCTTCCTCCTCCTCCTCTGTCCTCGTCACCACCGTGGGTTCAAGCACGCCCATCGCGTCGCCTGCGTGTGCCTGTGCGTGGTTGTCACGCCGCTGCGGTAGCCATCGCCGGAGTCTCCCCTCTCTGGTGGCACAAAGGGCAGACGCTCCTCCTTTGCCGCGAGACCCGCAGAGTAAAAATAATAATTTTTTAATAATTTTTTTTTTTTTTTTACTTTTTAGTGTGTTGTCCGAAAATGATGTCTACTTTTATTGTTCTCCTAACACTCCCATGATTAAATTATGTAGTTTAATCGCGGGTGGATCCAAAATATTCACGGGATAGGTAAACTAAAACTATTTCAATTTGTCACGGGTGTTCCGGATATACATTATCAAATAAAATAACATATATTATTTCTTGCTATCTAAATGTTAACATTAGAAACTCAAAATGATTCCCGTACTTAGCATCTAACACATACGGGCAAATCAAAGATGCCTAACGTTTAGTGTATCCTAGTGTTTTTTTTCTTTTTAAGTGGGGGAGTAGGCACTACGTGCCTTAAAAAATTGTGGAGAGTTTAATCGTGAAAACTGCTTTACAAACTTAATTGTAAAAATTAACTTCTCTATTTACATGTGATTAAGAAATGACAAAGGTAATTAAGGAATAAAAATGCGATTACAAAAGCAGTTAAAAGGGTTCAAACGCTTTATAGAAGTAAAAATAATAAAAGCCATTAAAGTAGCGGGAACAGGAAGTCATTTGCTCACTTCAGTAGCCTATCTATATATATTGTGTCATCACCAAAAAGTCCTCCTGACAAATTACCAGGAAATCGAGAATATGGCGTTCTCAATGGAGAAATCTGCACTAATTCCATGGCCTAACTGCTCTCTCGAAGTTCCTAATTAGCAGTACAGGCATGGAGAAAATTAAAGGCGATACTTCAATTTGTAACTATATTTAGTGGGAAATTTTCTTTAGAGGCCGTTGGTATGAGGGAGTCTCTCTAGGTAACTAGTAATACAACTATAAATTATTTGGACACATTTAATAAGAGTTGAATTAAACTCAATAAATTAGGTCATTATGGAGAGCATGAAGTTGCACCATCACATTACAAATAGTTAGTTAAATATTGACAGATGTATTACTTAACTAACTATTCGTAATACTTGATGATTTATTTTAGTTTATTCTTAAAATATCATATTTTATTTTTGGTATTACTTATTTTGATGTGTGAACTTTATAAGTGTTTTTCTATTATTGTGTTGTAAACCTTATGAAATTCTGAATTTACATTGTTGTTAACTTTGAAGATATTATTAATTACTATGCTAATTAAAAAAGTAAGAGTAAACTTTCAAACAAGCCCCTTACAATTTTACAATCGGACAAGATTGCCCCTCACAAATAAAAACTCCAAATTGACCTTTCACAAATAAAAAAATCGGACAAATAAGCCTCTCCTAATTTGATTTTTAGACCCTTTACAAACATTAAGGTGACAAGACACCTCGAGGGGTTTATTTGTCCAATTTTTTCGTTTGTGATGAGCCAACTTGTCCGATCATGAAATTGTGAGTGGACTATTTGGAGTTTTACTCTAAAAGTAAATTTTTTTTTCTCATTACTTGTGAATTGTGAACATATTATGTTATGAAATTTGTTTGATTTTATACCTCAAAAAATTACTTTAAATACTGACTTATATATTAATACAAATAAATATATGGAGTATAATTTCAAAATTATTTTTCTCAAAATAAATAATATCTCGTCTTTTACGTTTTTCTTTGACAAGACCTAAGCTCTTTTGAGTGGATTCTCGCTTTAGGTAACCTAGACTATCACCACCACCGCCGCCCACCACTTACCACCATCACCATTGTTGTCGCCACCACTGCCACCACACTAAATGTAACAGCTCGTAGAAAGAAAGAAAGAAAAAGAGAAACAACGAGGGTAACCCCGGCCCACACACCCAAGCTTTTCTCAAAGCTCCCCAAGTTTTTCTCAAACCACACACATAGCCACCACCATCTTCAAGCTCTTTCCTTGGAGAGGGTGACCAGTAGATTGGAAACACCAAGCACTTCGAGGAAAACTCTCCTCAACATCCACCCCACCAACCTTCCTAAGAAAGTGGGTACACCTTGCCTAAACCATCCATTGATGGTTTTTATTTGTTCTTGTGTGTGATTTTTGAGAAAATATGTTGCAAACGTTTTTAAATGAACTTGATATATATGTTGGATGCATTTTTGGTTGTGAAAATCTATGACTAAATGGCCAAAGTTGGGTAATGAACCAAGGATTTGAGAAAAAGGAAACAGAAATATTGGTACAGGTCTGTGGTCATTCGAATGACTAGAGTCATGGTCATTCGAATGAACCACGGGATCCCTCAAGGACAGAGAGCGAAATAATGTGGACTTTCAAATGACTACCATAGAGTCATTCGAATGAACCACAAGAAATTCTTTTTAAAAACTGAGCTAGACAGGAGTCATTCGAATGATCAGGTCGTGGGTCATTTGAATGAAACTTGAAATTTTCAATAAAAAGTCACGAGGTACAAGTCATTCGAATGATCAGGCCATGGGTCATTTGATCGAGTTCTTTTTTTTACGGTAATCATGACCAAAATTAATCTGGTTTGTCTAATTAAATGCATTTACCGTCAGATTGTTTTGTTTGTTCTAACGGTAATACCGTCAAATGGTTTTATGACGGTAATATACTGATGATAATATGCTATTTTCTAGTAGTGTATCAAAATATCTGAATGGCAATATAAAAAAATTTACACTATTAATTAATAGAAATTAAACTCTTTTTTGTTATACTTATTAGATTCAACTTAATGTATATGTTTAAAATGAATAAAACTAATAACTATATATTTAATCACATTTTTTATATTCAATTTTAAAAATTTTGGCTCAAATGATCTTTATGATAAATAATTGTGATTCAACAATTAAATTGACGGGAAATTTTTCTCTTTTTTCTTTTTTTTTTTATTAGACATTATTGGTTCGTTTGCACTCTAGCTATCAAGTAGCAAAAGTACTTGCTCAAATTTATATGCATCTCATTTTGGAATGTATATATGTGGTAGGGGTAAGAAGGTGGAGTAAACCATTAACTTTGTACTCAAGGCTTGTAACGTCTATCATTTATAGAAAATATCAAATTTGTTTTTCTGATTGTCAAAAGTCAATTAAATTAGTCTTTTGACATCGGTTAAAGTAGGTGCATGTTGTATGGTTGCCAATCTCCAATTAGAAAGGAGACATTTAGTGTGTATTTGTGAGTTTTATTGTGAAGTGAAAGAAAAAAATTGAAAGATTTTGAGGAACTTAATACATGTTAAAATCATAATTAAGCCCCAAAACCTTTCATTTATTTTTCTTTTCTTAAAAGTAAAACTTACAAACACACCGTAAATATTTTCTTTTAGTTTCTGTTTAAAGGGTCAAAAACTTGGAAGAAAAAAGAGATATATAATGACCTCAAGGATCCGCAAGGGAAGACCCGTATATAGCCGTTTAGAGACAAAAATTCGGTCACATGTGATAGCTAAGGAAGACCCCACTAAGTCTAATAAGAACAAGAATATATGATGCAAATTAAAGTTGTCCTGCTTACTTTTTTATTTTTATTTTTAAATTATATTAACTCATATCTCATTAATAATTTAAAAAGTTTTATATAAATATATATAAATATTATTAAAATCTTATTTAATAATAAATAAGATATAAATTGACACAATTATATATTATATATATATATATATATATATAAATAAAATCTAACATGTGTGTCTAAATTAAATAGTCACAAAAGTCACAACTCACGAGCAAAGCAAAGCATAAAAGAGCCGAGTGGCATTACTATTCTTCTATCATAATAATATTCCCTTCTCCCCTCCCAGCAACCCCTAGTCTTTCTTCCGTCCATGGCTCCATCTCCAGTACTGTTCTCCCAAAGCCTTGTAGCGCTCACCTACACCTTACTGCTGCCAGCGCTGTTGTTGGCCGGTTTTGCAAGCTCAGATTTGGCGAAAGACAGAGAAGAATGTTCTGAGAAACTAGTTGGGCTTGCTGGCTGTATTCCTTACGTTGATGGCGAAGCCAAGTCCCCAACCATTGACTGCTGCAGCGGCCTCAGAGTTGTCCTCGAGAAGAGCAAGAAATGCATCTGCATCCTCATCAAAGATCGCGACGACCCCAGTCTCGGCCTCAAGATCAATGCCACCCTCGCTGTGCAACTACCAACTGCCTGCCATGCGCCTGCTAATATATCTCAGTGCGTTGGTAAGTCTGTCTGTCTGTCTGTCTATTTTTGACCGTTGATCTGATGGTGTTATGTGTACGCCTTTCTAGTTTTGTTTGATATGGTTATCATCAATTCAAATTGGCTGGTTTTGGACTCTTTCAGATCTCTTGCGTTTGCCACCTAACTCTCCTGACGCTAAGGTGTTTGAGGGGCTTGGGAAATCCACCAAAACCAACAATTCTACCCCGGTTCCAAGTGGTAAATTATTACTCCCTCCCTTTCAAAAGTGAAAGATAAATAAAAGTTGTATGTTGAACTTTTTGATATATTTTTTAATCAATGTATCCATTGCACATATTTGGATTATTCTTTTTCTAGTGCAAAAAATGACAAGATAATTATTTTGCAACTAGTTTCTCACGTATTTTATGAGATAAATATTTTTTTCCTACTAAATTCTTTTATTTTTTATATTTGTCAAATTATATTCATCGAATTTTGTTACCATTCCATGTTCTAAAGGATCTAGGAAAATAAAATTAAATAATCAAATCAATAAAATAATCAACTTATAAGAGCCTTAAATATTTGAGAACCATTTGATCTTACGCTACTTCTCGGTATAAATATTATATTAAAAAATATTAATTTATCACATTAAATCATATGATACGTCAATATGTCATGTTAGATCATGAAATAATGACAAAATTCGATTAATTTAATTCTAAAAATTATGAAAAATATAAAAAAAATTAGCAAGAAATGATATTTAACCCTTTCGTGAGAAATCACCGATTTAGAAAGGGAAGAAATATTATTGTTTTTGTTTTTAATGTATCCTGTGTGGTGTTTTTGAAAGTTGAAACTAAATAGCTGGAGTTAATAATATGCTACAGGTGAAGCTAACAAGGGTCCTGCCTCAAGTGCTCAGGAGAAGAGTGACGTTGGTAGGAGAAATAGCTGGCTAGAGACCGAGGTGGTTTTTGGTATGTTACCACTTCTTTTCATTTCCCACTTCTTCTTCCACGTTTAAAGTGATCAAGACTCATGATTGCCGGATATATTGGTTCTTGGTTCGGTTTCTCATTATCATAGTTCTGTACGTTTTTCCAATTCCTATATTTTTGTGTAAAACTAAAATAAATAGTTTCTCTATTGTTAGTAACTATTAATTAATTAGCTATTCTTGTTACTGTCAAGTCCTTTTCTTTCCTTTACTTTCTTCCTCTCTGTAGCCAACTGGCCTTCCATTGTACTCTTAATTTTTCAATAAAAGGGTTGTATAAAAGGACCCACTATTGGACCCATAGTTAAAGATCCCATCACTTTGCAAACTAGAGTTTTGAAATGGGCTGAACTTGATGGCCAACCTAAATAATCTAAACGGACAGAACTGAAAACATTAAAGTAAAAAAAGAAGTTAACCCGATTCAACTCAACTCAATTTGGTCATGTCCAATTTGGCCCAACCCGACTGAATGATCTAAAACGATGAAGCAAAGGAGTTGAACATATAAATCGAGCAGTTTCTTGATGCCTTTAAAAAAATAATTTTTTTGGTACATATGCCTTGAAAAATAGCATTAGTGTCTACCTAGGAGTTCACTCCGTACCAACTATATATAACCTATATCTGAAGGATGATGGCACAAGAACGTGCAACTTAAACCACTTCCTTTGCACAACAACTAAGAACATAAGCTGCTAAGTATTTTCCAGCATACATGCATATAAACAATTGCATAAAGTTTAATGTCATCTAAAAGACTGTATGTTAGTGGTTCAGGAAAAAAAAAATTAGGAATTGAGTCAAGCAACTTGAGCATCAAGTCAAAAAAAAAATTAAATAAATAAATAGGTTGGTCATATTAACTTATGGACTATCTCAAAAATGGTCCATTTTAAAATGGGTTATATTTTACTAATCCGAAAAATGACATAACATGATGTGGCCAGGTCCAAAAATAACTTGGCCTGAAGTGCCCTGACTCAAATGGGTTGGGCCAACCCGTTTTGACAATTCTAGTTAAAAAGAAAATGTGAATTTTCTTTTCATCACAAAACATTAAGAAAACGAATAGATAGTGGTTAGGTTCTTTTGTTTATCCTGAATTTTATAGTTACATTGCACTATATATAAACTCATAGTTATTTTGATTTGAAAGAATCGACATCATTAGTTAAAATGAAACTCGAATAAATTTCATAACAAACGTGCTTTGAAATGGCTTTTCTTAAATTTAAGAGAAATGTCATGTATACTCAACCTCTTTTATTATTAAATAAGATCTCGTTGGAATGTGAATGATCTCACCAATGGGTGAGATGTGAGTCAAATTCATTATGATGTCTAAAATTCTAGACGAGACATTGAAGACGTAGGTAAAGCCAACATTGTTGGTGTGGTGTATGGCCATATATTTCTCCCCTCTCTCTAAAAAAAAATAATCAAACTAAATAAACATTAGATCAACTAAAAATAAATTAGAGATATGATAATATTCTTAACGGTAACTAAGAAATCCATTTCCATGTAAGAAAATAAAGAAGCATCCATTTCTAGGAGTATTGCAAAGTGGAAACGTTATCTCCAATAATTCCAAGAGAGTGAGTTTTCATGACAAGTGAATTTTTTTGTAATTTTTTTTTCAAATCAAGAGACAACCAACTCATAAAAAAGGAGAAGGGCAAAATAAAATGTCAATTTTTGAACTTGTGTCTGCTCACAAAAAAAGTTTTCCATTGATGTCATGCCAAATTTTGCTAAATATATTATTATAGGAGGAAGTGAGTCTCAACCAAAAATGAGACTCTCAGAGAAAGCTTAGTGACGTGAACATGGCTCCCCCCAACCCATATGGAAGTCGTATAGACTCTTATATATGCATTGCCTCAAGGCCTTGTGGGTGATCCACATTCACAAAACATATAATTTTTTCCAAAGCTAATTGAGTTTGACAAAATTTGGGTTTGCCCAAGTAATTTCATAGGGTCCTCTAGCTTCAATTATCGAAGAACTAAAGTTGTCTTGAGATGAGGAATTTTTAGAGGGTAATGTATTTTTTTAAGGTATTTTAAATTATTTATGATATAATATTGTGTTTGGATTTCATTAAGATGATTTCGTTGCGTTTATGGAATCTAGTCTTAACCCTAAACTCAGAAAACCACATATCAACGTGCACAAGAGTCATAGACACTTTTAAGAGTTAGAAACACTCATACAATGTTCAAGAAAATAAAATCCTAGTCTCTTGGAGCATGGTGGCTAAAATCATCTTAGGGTGTATTGGTCCATTACCACTTGGTATTCCTTAGCTCCTTAGCTCATATCATAGCTTATACTAGGACCCAATCATGGGTCATTTAAACCTTAATTACAAGGCATAATAAACAAAACTTTAAACCTGCCCATGAGGGCCGAATGTGCATAGTAGGTAACATAAGTTTATCGCCCCTTGACTTGTCTTAAAACTCATATCATGGTTTACACTATAGACAAGTCATAGATCATCTAAACTCCATCAAACATAAACAAACACAATTTGTATGAAAACATACATACAATGCTGAAACCTAGAAATCAACACAAGTTCATCACTTCTTGGCTTATTCCACAACTTATAGCATATTTTATGTTAGAAATCATCATAGATCACCCAGACATCAAATACTTTATGAAATAAAAACTCTAAGGCCATAGAAATCATCATGGTCGAATGCCATTCAAAGGAACCATAAGTTCATTACTTTTTAGTTTAGTCCAAAAACCCATCTCATAGTTTATATTTGATTCACCATAGATCATATGAACATTATCAACTTAATAAAAACAAACTATATGGCCATAAAATACAACAAGGCCGAAATGACAAAGAGAGAAACATAAGTTCATCACCTTTTGGTTTTGTTCAAAAAATCATACCATAGTTTATCTTGGATACACCATAGATCATATGAACATCATCAACATAATAAACACAAAACCTTAAGGTCAGGGATAGCACAAACCGAATGCACAAGAAGAGAAACATAAGTTCATCACTCTTTGGTTTTGACCAAAAACTCATATCATAGTTTTTAATGGACTCACCATCGATCATATGAACATCCTCCACATAATATACACAAAACCCTAAAGTCATGAATAGCGAAAACCGAATGCACAAGAAGAGAAACATAAGTTCATCATTCTTTGGTTTTGTCCAAAAACTTATATCATAGTTTATAATGGACTCGCCATATATAGACCATATGAACATCATCAACATATTAAAAATAAACCATAAGGAAATAAAACATAGCAAGGCCGAAATGACAAAGAGAGAAATATAAGTTCATCACATTTTGGTTTAGTCCAAAAACTTATATCATAGTTCATCACATCACGGATCATATGAACATCATCAACATATTAAACACAAATTACTAAGGTCACAAACACCACATGACCGAAATGCACCAAGAGGAAACATAAGTTCATTTAAAACCCTTTTTCAAGAGAAACCATTTCAAGAACACTCTTAGCACTTAACAAGGAACTCATAAACAAGGTTAGAAACAAAAACATACATGAGAAACCTTAGTTTAGAGGGTAAACCGAACCTTCCCTTACTGTTTTCAAGAGAGGAAAAATACATTTTCTTAAAGTAAAACTCATCGAAAACTCAAGAACATAGTTAGAGAGCAAAACAACATAAGCTCTTACAAGAGGAGTTTTGAAAATCGAATTTCTCACATGTTCTTGGGTGGTGAAAGAAATTATATTTTGATAGAGAGGAAGAAGAAAGGAATATCATATCCGAAAATCAAAAGCATTGCAACAGATAGTAGCACAAAAGTGTATAGAAACCCACCTAAAGCTCAAACAAGTGATGTCTTCTTGTAGAGGATGAAGAGGGCTTCAATTTTTGTGAAGAGAGTATAAGGATTTAATAAGTTTTTATGGTGTTTATGGCCATGGAGTCACGGTTTCAGGTTTGGTTTTGGAGAATAAGATGAAGCTTTTGGGAGCTTACGGAAGAAGGAAAAAAAGGAGAGTGGTTAGCTTTTGCTTTTCTCTTGTCTTGTGTAAGAAAATGTGAGTGTTTGAGTGAAGTGTGAGTGAAATTGATAAAGGTGAGCTATAGCTGAAGTGTAAGGCTAGGAGGGAGAGAAAAATGGAAAAAGTTGCTTCTAGAAATATCTAGTGTCATATATAGAAAGGACACACGTGATGCGAGATGTGTCAGAAAAAGCAAAAAATGCAACTTTTTTTTTTTACTTTTTTGTGTAGAACCGAGACAGAAATAGACAATTATTTTTAAAACAACATAAAGTGGGTCCCACATGATTCTTGGGTCTTTAGGGACCTCAGACAGAGATAGAGTGGGCCCCACAGACTAATGGACTCGATCCTAACTTCTAAACTGTAAGTCCAATTGATAAACCATCAGAAGTTTTGAAATCAACGTGACTAAGGGAATATTATTATTTAATTAATAATTTATTATTGTATGGTTCAAGAATATCCCTAATAATATTGGTTACTACATAGTAGTAAACACAGTGTTTACGTTTAGCGAAAAATAGGGTGTTACATCAATTGATTGAATTAATTTAATTTAAATGAAAACAACGTATGACATACAAAAAGTGTTGTGTTTTAATTAAAGTGCACATAACGAAAAGACAAAAACCCAACCCAAATTATTTTGTGCCAACAATTGAATATATACCAATGTGTACAAACAAAAAACTATTAATGTTAAAATGACAAGAATATTAACCCAAAAATCCTTTTTGATACAAAATGAAAACCAAATAAAATCTATAGATTTGAATGCTTGAATGGTAAAATGATAGAGAAGAAAGAGCACGACACAAGTGACAATTCCACCTTGTTTAAAGATCTCAATTCAAGAAATTAAAATGATTCTTCTTGTGGAGTCTAAGAAACGTAACAAAGTGCATGAGAGTTATATATTTATCCCTTTTATTATTGGTATGTTCTCGGTTGATTGCACTAGAATTGTCAATGTGTCTTTTGTAACTTAGTTGTTGTTCTTTCATGTTTCTGTTTCAGAGTCTTGTGTGCAAGACATAATTGTATAGAAACGCAAATTACAAGTAGTTTCACATACAAAAGAATTACTCAATGGTTTGTACAAAAAATGGCAATGTTTGGCTTCTGCTTTATTACTTAATTATTTATGTTCAAGTTTCAGTTCCAAAGTTAGGAGTAGAAGTCTTTTTTATAGAAAAAAAAATAAGCCTAACGATTATCTAACTGCTTATGGCGCCTCTGTCGTCGCAATCCTTTGAATTCGAATCTGGGTGCCAAATTATGCCTCTTGACGCGAAGCCATCAAAACACAAAGTTTCACTTGTCCACGTGTCTCCAATCCAACAAGTCAATTATCATGCTGCTAGCCTTCAAATCTTCTGGCAATCGTTGCAAGCTTCAAAGCTTTTACAACACCTATCATCTCACCACTATGGAGCCTTTTTCGCGTCATCACCACNCCGTGAAAAATGAAATGATAAAACCAATTTGAATTATGGAATTGGATCTAGATATACCAGAGAAATTGGGAATTCTTGTCTAGATATTTTATTTCATTTCGCCATTACGATTCAAATTGGGATTTTAAAACAGAACAGATTCCGGTTTGAAATTCTTAAAAGCAGGTCATTCCCTTTCTTCCTTAATTTCATTTTAATATTCATCTTCTTACATGACCATGTAAGGAGATACTATTTCATAAAATCTCTCAAAAATTCTAAAGTTTGTAACTCAATGTTATCACTAATTAAAGTCAAATATTCATGCTATTGAGATTATTACTTTAGAACTGTTTTTTTTTTCCAGGATATAAAAGTAAACCTATTACGAAGGAGGGGGGGGGGGGGGGGGGAGAGAGGGGAGGGGCTTTTCTTTGGTGGTTGACGCACAGTTAGAAACATCCAAATGCCTCGGATGAAAAGAAAGGTTCGGCCTTGCTGTGTCGTGTGGTGGCCAGATAAAGTATGCAAATGCAAGATGTCATGGTTTTGTTGATTGTATGCATCTTGACCGATGGTCAATTTCTGACTACTGATTTAAACTCGTCAAAGATTGCTAGTTTAACTAATTGCCAATTGTCCATGAAGGGACAAAAGCATTCACATAGATCACCTCTCTTTACACCATTAGTTTATGAAGGCTACGGTCATTCACATGTGGCCATTGAAATATTTTACTATCAAGACGTGTAATCCTCAGTGAACAACAGCATCGAAAAGCGATTCGTCAGGCAAGTTGGCTCATTTTTAAATAGGCGCCATTGACAAATCCTAAGCTTTCTTACGGTTCTTCCCTTTTCCTTATTCCCACACATATCACATGCGTCTATTCTACGCACGCTGAGTTTGTGTATAAATAGTGACCTTTGTAGAACCAAGAAGCCACTCTAGACCAAACACACCTCCTTCTCAGCTGCGTATACTTCACCTAATCTCCCAGCAGAATGGACCGTAAAAATGGCATTTCTAACGGCGTCAACAGCGACAAGGTCAGCAGCATGGATAGGAAGAAACAAATTGTGAGCAGACAAGTTGGTTTTGCTCACCAAGGAGAAGACATCAACGACATGGCCGATGCGTTCATCAAGAATTTCCACAAACAACTAAAGATCGAGAGGCAAGAATCACTCCAACGTTTCCAGGATATGATAAACCGAGGTGCTTGAAACATTTCAAATAGAAATGGATAAACAATGTAATCATTTTTGTCATGAAATCTATACTTTGAAATTTCATTTTTCCACTTCTGGAATTTAGATAATTTTAACCTTTTTTTTCTTCCAGATATAACCCTACTAAATGAGTATTGAAAGAGAGAGTAAATAAAAAGAGAGTATAAGAAAATTGAGGAAAATAGAGGATTAAGTAGTAAAAGTAATTTTACAAAGTCCCCCTAAATTTCTCTAATA
The DNA here is from genome assembly GCA_003254905.1 of Nissolia schottii. Lineage (NCBI taxonomy): Eukaryota > Viridiplantae > Streptophyta > Magnoliopsida > Fabales > Fabaceae > Nissolia > Nissolia schottii. The sequence goes on along the minus strand of QANU01101148.1, from coordinate 543,893 downwards.
ATTGAGACTTTTTAATTATTTCTTTAATTCATGCGTACATTTAAAAATAGACAGATATTTGACAATAGAGGTTGTAAATTTTGATATTTATGGAAACTCCCTACGGTAATTCAACGTTTGCAGTAAATAAAGCATGGAGAAGAACTCAACAGCATTTGCACAACATGGTGGCAATGAAATGGTCGTCTCTCTGCTAAATTCTAACTGAAACAAATCAGCTTGCAAAGGGATATAACTAATACATGTTTTTCTAATAAATCATATACAGCCGCAAAACATGCCGAACAAGCCTTGTATCTAACAAAAAAAAGAAGAAAGCACGTCCTCAGAGTCAAATAGCATATACAGCAACCAGCTCCCTATTCATGATTGTCAAGGAATGACCTCATTCTATTGCCAAACTCAACATTTAAACTCATCTTTACAGGAAAAAAGCATAATTTCTCCTACACGCCCCCCCACCCCCAAACAAAGAAAGTAGATAAACCAATTTCAAACTGTTTCCAAAGAAACCATCAATTCCCCTAACTGTATAAGCCAAGATAATCAAAGAGAATTTTGGACCTCACACTTGAAGCACTTGACAGTGAACAATGTGACTCTTCAAACCACCACGCCCCGCTATAGTTGACCACAAATTTCTAACTAGGCCCTTGATATGACCTTTTCCAGCAATATTTTCCCAAAGGTGAGGATTGCTTTCCACTTGCTTTTCCGGACTCGAAACATCAACAAGACTGATGCTCATATTATTACGGATGATGCATAACTTTCCATTGAGGGAAACAAGTGCAGCAGCGTCGAGAGCTCGGGAGCTGCCCAAATGAAGCTTGCTGTCAATGAACTTTTTCCACGAATCTGTTGCTCTATCATATACTGTAAGCTTGCACCCATCCTGGCAATCAAGTGCATAGAGTTGTCCATTCATTGAGATACTCGGATTACGCCAACCGTTGACCATTCCATTACCAACTGGGGTCCAGGTATCGGTATCAGGTGAATATGATTCACACATGACATTGCGACGGGACCCAAGTCCCTTCAAAAACCATGTTCCATTATGAACAACACCAATAAAGGGCACCATGGCTGTGCACATCTCTGAGATGAAGTTCCACCTGTTCCGGTTGGGGTCATAAACTTCGGCAGATCTAAGAGTTCTTTGAATTCCTTCACATTCACCACCAGCCACATAAAGACAATTATTTATTACACATGAACCAAACAGATGACGTTTCCGCAGCATATCCGGTGCCCTGTGCCATTTATTTGTACGGGCACTATAGAAAATGACACGTCTCATAGATCCCTTCAGAGGATCTCTTCCACCAAATAAGTACAGGTGACAACCACTAAGAACTGCACAACCAAACCCCAATGCTTCAGAATATTCCCCAGGAACAGGGGGAAGGGGTTGCCATAGTTGGTAGGTGGGATCAAAAGCATGCAATGAAATTCTTCCATCACGATCTCTTTTGATAACATATATCCACTCTTCTGCCATTCCGAGACTTTTCCTGAGTGAGTAAAAGAAGTTTCCAGAGAGAAGACGATGCCAACTTTTGCAAACCGAACGTAGTTTCCTGTGCTCAACTCGGGGCACCCGAATCAAACAAGCAATAGCTAGATCATCTGGAAGGCCAGGTAGAACAGGAGGCTGAACTCTTGTCCTTTCTCTACGTGAGTTTTTGCTTTTATGTGCATTTGGATTTATGTCAGGTTGGATACATAGCTTTGACCCTGGAACAAATTTCCTTGCCCCAGCAACTGTTTTCAGGCCCGAATCAACTCTACAGTAGCAAGAAACAGAATCAACCTGAAAAACCTGCTATGTTAGTATGGTAAGAATAATCCAGGAAAAAAAAATTCATTTTAAAATGATGTAAATGCATAGTTTCACATATTCACTACTCTATAACTCCAGGTCCTGAACATTAAACAGTTTTGACACAGGTATGTTTCTGTGAGAAAAACAATAAGGTCCAGGAAAATAACTTCACAATCCCTTAACTTATCAAAGAACCCATTACTTCCTCAAGCTGGAATTTGATTTTCTTTAGCGATTTCTGAGTCAATGCTATATCATTATATATGAAATTATGAATGTAGCTGTGAAAGTTTGAATGCTGATGCTGGGACAATGAGATTGAAGAAAAAACGCCAAGATGTCCCATCACAATTCAAGAATCATCAGATCAATGAGAATAATACTAGTATCATTATCAATAAATAAAAGTGCATTTAAAATAAAATTAAAAAGAAAAAAATAAAGGTGATATTGGTACATACACTAGAATCTTCCTTTATAAATTTAATGTGAGAGCAAGACCAACAGTTTATGTTTACACAATTTATCAGAAGCCAGGGAAGGGACACAATGTAAGTGGTAAACATTATAAGTGAACACAAAGAACCCATTCACCATGGACATAACAAAATCAAGAATGAGAAAAAATCCCATATGAATGCTGGAAAGGGAGGTCTAATCAATTAAAAAGCATTCACATGAAGGAATTGCAATGCAAGGGAGGACAATTATGTCGGGAAAGAGAACCCAACATCAGAGATTTAAATCAATGATCTAAGTGAGAACCCACAAGAGTGAGTCAAACACCACATCTTAATCTAAAATCTAAAGGTTGAGCTTATGCGTCTTCCCACCTTATATATTGTTCACTCAGTCCATTCTTAATTGATGTGAGATTTCACCACTCACACATACAATTCCAATATTCTCCCCCTTAAGTGTGAGAGACCCAATACAGAATAATCTCTCTTCAAGCCCTTCTGAGCATTGAATGGTGTTAACAAGAGCCACATGCTCTCATCACTTGTATCATGTCCTTCAGGAAGCGTCTGGTATTAGAGACAAAACAGGAGAAAAGAGACATGGTGACAAAGACAGAAAAATTATGTCCCTCCAGGCCTCAATTTTTTGTCTCCTCAGACAAAAATTTTCTATCTCCTCTGTCCCAACTTCAACGAGGTACAGAAAATACATGAATTTTCTGGCCTCATGTCTCTATTTCCCTATTCTGTCTCTAGTACCAAACACAACTTCACGGAACATGCCACACAATCTCCACATTGCCAAGAAAACCATCGACATAAGGGATCATAGTATCATACACATGGATCCAACAACCACCATTCCTCCAATACTGTCGATCCAAACCACCAACTTTGATTACCACATGTTGGGAGGTGGACCCCAAAATCAAGGAAACCTAAATAAATAGACTAAGTGGGGGAAAAAATAACCACAATAATAGACCAGAAGCTACATCTTGACTCAAAACCTACGGCTGGGTTTACATGTCCTTTTTATCTTATATACTACTCATTTAATCCAATCTTAACCAGTGTTGAACTTCAACACTCATACTTAAAATTCCAACAATTTACAAAGCTTACCAACACAAGCGGTGCATCATCTAGAAATTTCTCCAAACGGGAGAGCACTAATGAGAGTCAGCAAGGTTTGAAGATGTTTCAGATAACAATGGTGTTTCCTAAAATGTGAGAAACAAGGAGGATGCCTACGACTAACTAGAAAGATGTTTAGCAGGAATTTGATCATGAATAGATATAGAGAATGGCTAATAAATTAATCCTCATTTAAGAAATTGAAATAAAAGGAAAACGCTCTATTTTCAGCAATTGTATATTTTATTTGGGTTTAGGGTACTGATGAGACCATGGGATATGGATCACAAGTGAGGGAAGATCAAATTTTGACTAGGTCGCAGAACCTCAAGCACTGAAACTTGGGTTATCTGGGTATGTCTGAAAAAATGAAAAGAGGAAACGGAAAAAGAGTACATAAATTGATAAAACAGGGGTGAATTTGACTGACCAGTGGAGCTTGAACTCTAGAGCCCCTTTGAGCATAGGCAGAGTGTTCAACTAGTTGGCTCATTGCAGATGAAAAAATGGGGTTTCAACTTGCAGCTTTCAACGCATGCTCTTGCTATTTTTTGCTGGGTCCAGATCAAGATATAACACCTTTCCCTTGGATTTGAGCCTAATCTTCCATTTTCAATTCTTCAAATCCGATCCTGTGCACAACTTTGACTCTTGAAATTGCAATGGCAAACAGATAAATGGGTCACACGACTCACACCACTCTCTTGTAAATTGCAATTGCAGTCTCTTCTTTGGCTTGCGCCGCGGAAGACTACACACGGCTAACAGCGGGAGACCTGATAGGTGGTGGTAGCTGCCGGGTTGGTATTTGATGAAATTAACATCTTTAATTAATTTAATGGAAAACTGAGTCCAACGAATTTATTAAATATGATAAATTTTTCAAGTGAGAGTTTATTAAAAGTGTGGGGGATTGATTGATTTTGTTATTAAAAGTGTGGGGGATTGATTGATTTTGTGCCTTGTGATTGTGATGATGGCCCTCTTTAATAAATGATGCAGTTGATGGGTCAAACCAATCCAACTACGAACGAAGGCAAAGGGTTTTCAATTTTCATTCGTTACACGAATGTTGTCGTCCTTTTTCATGCCACTATCAAGACAACTTAGTCTTTTCTTTAATACGGTAATAAGACTACAATTTCCTTTCTCTTTTTCTTTCTTACATGAGGAAGAGTGAATAGGAAAATTTAGAATCAATAGGTAAAATTTATTTGTTTTTATACATTATAAGGAAAAATTATTGATTCAACGAATTATTATGGAGCGTGAATGCCTTCATTTTAAATTGATTAAAATTTGATTAAATAAAAACGATTATGTTATTTTAATATGATCGAGATTTGAACTAATATTTCTCATTCATAATCAATAAATATTTTTTAAATGTCTAATGTATGATATTATTGAGATTATCATTAATACAACTCTCTCTTCATTCTTTGTCATTACACTTTTTATTATTGAAAAGAGAAAAAATTCAAACAATTATGAGGAATTTTTTGAGATAGTTTTGTTTTTGGGTTTTGTTAACAATTGTCTTAGGGCATTTGTTTGCTAATAAACCTTTTGTCTTTTTATATATCTATTATTATTAAATTATAGATATATCATTTTTTTATATCAAAATTGTGGAAGACAATATTGCTCTTACAATTTCAAGGAATTAAGCATCAAAAGTTACTCTCCCTTCTCATAAATGAATGATAACTATACCCAAAATAAACAAAAGATAGTTGTCCCTGAAATGAATGCATCCTTGTTATTCAAAAGACTAAATGACAATTTTGGTCTCCTACCTTCGTCTTATTTATCAATTTGGCTCCTTAGCTTTTTGTATCAATTTGGTCTCATACATTTCAAATTACAATTAATTTGGTCTATTATCTTTTTTCAATCAATTTGGTCAATTATATTTCAATTCGCTATCAATTTAGTCCATCACCTCAGGGCAATGTTTGCCACAAAATGACTAGTTTAGTAGTAATTTAAAACATAATGAACCAAAATGATATAAAAAAAATGTGAAGGACCAAATTAATAGTGATTTGAAACATACAAGACCAATTTGATACCAAATAAAAAACTAAGATAAAAGTAGAGGACCAAAAATGTCATTTTTGATGTGTGTGGCTTGAAAAACTCTCCTCAATTTTAGATTCCTCTAAAATTCAAAGACTAGTAAAGTGGAAAGTTCTTCCATTACTTAACCAATGGTTAACATGTACAGACATAGCTAAATATGGAGTCTCGTTCATTTGCAACGTGTGTAACAACTATTTTGGCATCCAATCTCTCATAGAGGAGTTTCACGTTTGTATTTGCTTTCCTTTTGTCTGGCTAGAGTTTTGTATAATATACACCATTAAAGATATATTTTGGGATATTTGGGTGTATATGATATTTAAGTATTGTGAGATCAATCTTTGTAATAGTAGTCACTTTTGTTTGTTGGTATAAATTTTAAGTTAAACTACATTTATTTACATATTTTCTCTTGATTTTTTTTTTTGTTCACTTCCACTAATTTTACAACAAACTAATATTAGAGTTCTTGTAGGGCTCTGAGAAATTTTTTCAAAAATAGCTTTTGCAAAATTTGAAATTCTAAAATATGATGGATGCATCAATTTTAGAATGTGGAAGGTTCGCATGATGGTTGTTCTTATACAACAAGGTGTGAAAATAACTCTTTATAATAAACACAAGAAGCCTAAGACAATGAAAGACTATGAGTGGAAATAAGTAGATCAAAAAGTTCTTTCTATTATCCAGTTATCTGTTACAGATAATGTATTGCCGGAGTTAGTCATAAACTCCTAATTTTTAAGACAATAGTATCAATGGTTAAAATAGATTATCGCTTACTTGTAACACTATCCTAAATATAACTTTCATGAAAACTGTTTACATAACATAACTTAACACAATTATAACAACATGATAAGATATCATGACTTAATTTACATTTATCCATACCCAAGCAACATGATACTCTTTTTTTTTAGGTTGCCTTCCCGGTATCCAAGGCTTTGTCTTGACTAATCCGGGTCGACCCGAGTCGCGCACCTGACTATGGCGGGTGAGTCTCCCAACAGGGATAATTGCGTTCACAAGATCTCGAACTCGGGACCTTACTTAAGCGATACCAAGCCGCTTATCACTTGGACCAACCCCGTTGGTTGCAACATGATACTCTTTGGTGGTTCAATGAGCAATGCACTAATTTTAATGCTTTATTTTTGAAATTTTGGCCGTGTTTAGCCCTTTTGTTTTCACACGTTACGGTCCCCAGCTGATCTCCCCCTCCTCCATTACCATTTCTCTACAACCCTAACACTAAGTCAGACGTTCCTCTACCATTGCCGCGCCGCCGTGATCCCAGTCCCTCCACCTCGACGAAGAGAAATCCTTTCGGCTGTGTCCGTCCCCTCTCCACCATCGTGAAAGCGGTGTCATCGACCGACTTCGATCGTGAACTAACTCCAATGTGGGCTGCGCTGCGAGCTCGAGCGTCTGTTTCGCCGCCGTGGCTTTCTTCGTCGCCATGGCAGCTAGGGTTTCTATCATCTTCTTCTTTCGCCGTTGACGGCGTCAAAAAGTGCCCCCTTGATCTGCAGGAGATCGAGAAGGTTCTGACGGACGTTAAGGCCGACGACGTTAAGGTAATATCAGCCCCCAAGCACTGTGATTGGGCCGATTTCATGGTTCTCGCCACTGGAAGATCCACGTGGCACGTTAAGAACATCGCTCAAGCCCTAATTTACAAGGCAGGTTTGTTCGTTCTTTTTTCTTTCCCTAAAATATTACTTGACTAGGTTCATAAATTGGAGTGTTCTTAGGTTCTGAATTTAACTTTTGTATACTTAAAAATGGTTTTGAGCTTGGAAGTTGTGATTGAATTTAGTTGTCGTTTGTATTTTTCTTGGCTTAGTTAGGCTTTAAAACTGCTTATGATTTTATATAGTCAAAAGCTTCCTCCGAGAGCTTCTGAAAAAGGATGTTATTACAAATAATCAAAAGCAAACATGTCTTGTGCTTAACGCCAACACTCAAAGTAATACAGATTTCATTATTCCAATCAAGATTTCACTCAAAAGTTGTTTTATATTTTGATCTGTAAGCAGTCTAAGCAGAAGCAGAAAGGTGCAGAACGAATGATGCTCCCTAGTGTGGAAGGGCAAGAAGGAGGAAAGTGGATCGTCATTGACTCTGGTATTTATTTTATTTTATTTTATTTTTTATTTATCTTTGTTTCATTTCCATTACTTTCTCAAGAAGAACACAGCGATGGAGAAATTGGGGAAAATGAGCTTTGCTCTTTGAGTTGTATTGAATGAATCTCTGAAGTTACAGCATATATATAGTTGCTCAGCTCCATGAGTGTGAAATGCACATTATTGTACTGAATCACTATCCCTTAGCTAACTAAACTAACTTGTAACAACCTCCTACTGTTCTTGTATATCAGCTGTAGCAGGAGGGTTCACTTGAGCTTCCCTTCCCCTTATTACCCCCCGCAAGCTTAGCCATGGAAGATGTTGATCATGCCAAGCTTGGTTAGAAATTGAGAGAAAGGACCAACAGAGAGGGCTTTTGTAAAAATATCTACACATTGATCATCAGTGGAGACAGGCAACAAACGCATAAGGCCTGCTTGAGTTTTCTCGTGGATCAAATGGCAATCGATGTCCAAGTGCTTGGTCAGTTCATGGAAATGGAACACGGGATTAGCTGTAATATGGAGGGTAGTTTGATTATCACAATACAACACAACAGGCCGAGAACACACTATATGGAGGTCCTGTAATAGAATAGTGATCCTGCAATTCATAGGTGGCAAAGGCGAGAGCACGATACTCAGCCTTTGAAGAAGACCGGGAGACAATGGTCTGTTCGCCTTCCAAGAGATAAGGGAATTCCCAATGAAGAAACAATAACCAAAGATAGAGCGATGTGTATCAACACATCCACTCCACCCCAATCAGCATCACTGAAGCCTTGCAGTTGTAGCGAAGAGGAACGGGGAAAAAAAATGCCACGACCAAGTGTTGTCTTTAAGTATCTCAGAACACAAAGTGTTGCTTGATGGTGAGTATTAGTAGGCCTATCCAAGAATTGACTCAATTGTTGGATGGTAAAGGCAATGTCAGGCCGTGTCGTGGTGAGCTAAACAAGATGGCCAATGAGCCTGCGATAAGTAGGAATATTAGAGAAAGGAGTGCCCTTATCATGAAAAAGACGAATTGCAGGATCCAATGGTGTGGAAACCTGCTTGGATTCTGAAGTGTGAGAATCAACTAAGAGATCCAAGCAATATTTTCGTTGGCACAAGGTGATGCCCTGAGAAGAATGATTGACATCCACTCCTAGAAAATACTTGAGCTTACCTAAATCCTTAATGCAGAACTGAGCATCCAAGGTTTGCTTGATACCAACAAATTCATCTAAGTAGTCACCAGTAAGGATTATATCATAAACATAAACAAGCAAAGCAATGAAAGAACAACTAGAATGTTTAAGGAAGAGCATGTGGTCAGATGTCGCTTGTTGATAACCACTAGAGATGAGTAGTTGGCTAAGCTTCTCAAATCATTGCCTACTAGCTTGCTTAAGTCCATAGAGAGACTTCTAGAACTTGCAAACCTTGTTGGGGCCTGGTGAAGGAAATCCTTGGGCAAGGTCATGTAAACATCTTCATGGAGATCACCATGTAAGAAGGCGTTGTTGACATCAAGTCAATGTAAAAGCCAACCTTTGATGGAGGCAACTGCTAGGAGAGTCCTGATGGTAGTTATCTTTGCCACTGGGGAAAAAGTGTCAAAGTAATCTAGGCCCTCTATTTGGTTATAACCCTTAGCCACCAACCGAGCTTTGTAACATTCAATGCTGCTATCAGCCTTTCTCTTAACTTTATAAACCCATTAATTTCCTATTGGTTTGGCACTAGAGGGAAGATCAGTCACTATCCAAGTCTTGGTAAGCTCCAAGGCTACTATTTCAGTCTCTATGGCCTTTCTCTAGCGATCATGCTTACTGGCCTCATTGTAATTCTTAGGTTCTATGTCAGAACTAAGTGCACAAATGTAATGATCATGGGAAGGAGAAAGAGCTAAAGAAGAGACCTAGTTACCAATGGGATATTTGCCACTAGAGGATGAGGGTTCAACAACTTTGGTAAGGACAGATTGACATTGATATTCCCTCAAGTATGTAGGAGGATGTCTGTTATGAGTGGAGACCCTGAGTGAAGGAGCTTCTGGTGCAGGGGAGGGAGGACTTGCAGAATGAGGCTGTAGAATTGTTGAGGTTTCAAGTTCAAGGGAAGGAGCATAGCTTGGTGATGGTTGTGATTGATATTGGGAGGCGAGGGTGGAACAAGGGAAGATGTGATCAAAGAACACTACATGCCTAGACACACTTATTTGTTTATTGTGCAAGTTTAGTTAAACAAAATCCTTGGTGCCTTGCTTGTAGCCAAGGATCAAGCTTTTTTCGGTTAGCTGAGATGGTGGATGCATAACACAACCCACCAAAGGCTTTAAGATGGGTACGGTTAGGGATAGTCTTGTGTAAGACTGTATAAAGGGATTGATGTTGCAAAACTTTTGTAGGAATTCTGTTAATTAAGTATGTGGCATGTATGATAACATAATTCCAAAAGGTATTTGGTAGGTGGGATTGGAAAAGCAAAGCCCGAGCAACATTCAAGATGTGCTGGTGCTTTCTTTCCACCCGACCATATTATTGTGGGGTCTCCCTACGACTAATTTGTTGTGTAATTCCTCTAGAGTGATAAAATTGTAGAAGATCACGTTGAATAAATTCCATTCCATTATCACTTCTAACAATTTTTACTTTGCCATTGAATTGAGTCTCAACGTATAGAATAAAATTCTCAATTCCTTGTCTCACTTGAGACTTGGACTTTAACAACAACAACCGAGTAAATCTACTAAAATCATCAACAATGGTCAAGAAATATCTGTATCCATGCATACTAATAACAAAATATGGCCCCCATATGTCTAAGTGAAGTAAAGCAAAAGGTGTAGTAGCTTTGCTATAACTAAGGGGAGAAAAACTAAACGTTTGTGCCTAGCAAATTGACATATGTCACAGGAATTACAACATTAGTGGATATATAGTCAAATTGTCTACTAAGAAGGAGCTTCCTAGGTGGTGAAAGATGACCTTGTTTCTTTTGATGCTGAATTAATCTGATTCACTGGAGCTTTTGTATGCTGCCTGACTAGGGGAATATCAATGTCAAGATAATATAGTCCTTGAAGCTGCTTACTCGAACCAATCATCCTCTGGTTCATATCCTGTACTTGACAATCATTATGAGAAAAAATTAGTGAACATTTATCAATTGAAGTCAATTTGTATATGGAAATCAAATTGAATTGAAAGTTAGGTACATAAGCACATTCTTAAGCTTCAGCTTAGATGTGAAACACGCTGTCCCTGAGTGTTTGGCAAGGATGCTGGTTCCGTTAGGCAACTTAACAAGGATAGGATTGATACTAGAATAAGAATCAAACCAAGCTAGAGATATGCATATATGATTAGTAGCTCCAAAATCAAATATCCATGATACACCAGGCATTGAGCAAGTTAATACTATGGTATTACCCACTGTGAATTTTTCTGAATCACTCTCCAGAGGCATGATGCTCACTTGAGAGGTTTGAATCATGTTACTATGCACTGTTTCTTGAATATTCTGCTTTTGAATCAAAGCCATAAGGCTTCTGTATTGCTCTTGAGAAAACAATTGTGCAACAGTTTGTCCTGCTGTCTCCTTCAGTGCTGCAGCAGCTGTGGTGTTTGGATTATCGGTGGAGCTTGAGTTATCTGTAGACTCTGTGGTGGCATTGTTTATTGCTGCATTGTTGTTGTGCTTGAATTTCCATTTCGGTGGAAATCCATGTTTGTAAAACAAGATTCCACAATGTGACTAGTGTTCTTGCAAAAGGTACAAAATCCACTAGAACTAGCAGCAACAGTGTTTGATTTTCCTTTTGATTTCTGGTTAGTTCCTCCATAATTCACAGCATTTATAATGGATTCTTGAGGAATTTCAACATTATTTTCACTCTCTTGTTGTATTTCCATAGTAAAAATCCTTTTCAGTGGAGGCAAGCTCTTGAGCAAAATTTGATTTCTAACAATTGACTATCAATCATCTAAACCAGAAAGAAATCTTATTGCGTAGTCTTGTTCCCTAAACAATTTAATGTTCCTACTAGCAGCACAAGAACATTGAACAACACAAGTGCATTCTGAGATAGCTCTGAAATTCTCCAATTCTTCTCAAAGAGATTTAAGTTCAGTGTAATACTCAGTAACAGAGTAATTACATTGCTTAAAAGTGTACAGATCTTGTTGAATTTTCACAATCCGCATGAAATCAGCTTGTGTGAAACGATCTTTCAGATCTTGCCAAGCTTTCACTGCATCGTCAATTGAATCAATGCTCTTCGCCATTGCGGGTGAAACTGAGTGTATTATCCACTGATGAATCGAATTGTTGCAACGCTCCCATGCTCCAAACAGAGGATGAAATTCTTCTGGTTTTGTGATAGATCCATCAAGGAATTTGAACTTGTTGGAAATGAGAGACCGCCTCATGGATCGCGCCTAAACATGGTAGTTCGGACCTATCAACACTGAAGAAGCCATGGAGAGTGAAGGATTTTCATCTGCATGTACATTGTAGGGGCTAGCTGGATTGAGACTCGGATTCGAGTAGTTGTTCAAATTTTCGTGATCGTTGTTCTAGATCGTAGCAAATCAGTTGCCTGATACGTTGCTTCCTCCTCCTCTCGCCATGGTCAAGTTTGCGCAGCAGTGCTCTGATGGATTAGATCTGATACGATCAAGAAGAAAACAACGGTGGAGAAATTGGGGAAAATGAGCTTTGCTCTTTGAGTTGTATTGAATGAATCTCTGAAGTTACAATTGAGAAGACCACTGAGCTTATATATAGTTGCTCAGCTCCATGAGTGTGAAATGCACATTATTGCAATGAATCACTATCCCTTAGCTAACTAAACTAACTTGTAACAACCTCCTACTGTTCTTGTATATCAGCTGCAGCAGGAGGCTTCACTTGAGCTTCCCTTTCCCTTGTTAATTTCTTTGTTAAATTTTAGATAATTCCACAAAGTTGAGACAAAATCTAACGGCTGCATAATGATAGTAATAAGAATGGCATGTGACAGGTGTAGTGTCTATCATTCATTAGCATCTTGATTGAGAGTGAGAAATGTGCTTTAATCATAGTAGTTCATTTATTTTTTTGGTAAACGGATTTTTCATTTGTTCTGAATTTTTGTTATGAAAATAAATTTTAAAAATTATTTATTAGGTTTTCTGGTTCTAAACTTGCTTTCTAATCATTACTGCTTTGTGTTTTTTGGGTTCAGGTAAAGTGATAGTTCATGCGCTTGATGAAAAAGCTAGAGCTTACTACAATTTGGAAAGTCTTTGGAATGGCCCGGAGAAATTGCCGAAGGAACCTATTGAGGTAAACTTGAGGCTACTTTAAGGGTTTCAACTTTTGAGAAAAAAATTGATTTCCTTCTCATTTGTAGGTTTAGTATTAAATTCGAGATATTTGAAGCTTACTGAATATTTTGGATGCAACTAATTTACATTTAAGTGGGTTTCTTCTATTATTTTCTCCGTTGGATGTCAGTATAAACCTTGAGAATTGCTGAAAGCTGTGCCATAAACATTTTTGCAACTCGCACTGCTATTGTTAATCATATTAAATGCTACAGCACTTATTTTAAAAACTGTTGTAGGCTATGGTTGCAAGTTTTTGCTGGTGAAACTGGCCTTAGCTTGTAAATCTCCCAAACATGGCCGTTCTCTGAGAATGCACTATTTATATCTTTTATGTACCTGGTTGCTAGTGGTATCTGATCTTCCATTCATGATTTGTTACTTGGATTTCCCACCCCAAGTTTCACATTGATCGGGTTGGGATTAGACTGTGGTGCTTGTTACATAGACACCTTAAGCTATCCTTGACTCCTCAGACAACTCAGGCTAGCTTTTCGAGTCGTGTGTGATTAGGTTTATTAGCAGTTGTCTCGGGTCAGCTTGAAGAATTACCGATGTAATTCTGTATTAATTTTATTTATTATGTTATCATGAGTTTAATTTAGTAGCATGACTGATTTGAATAATCTCTCTTTCTATGGTTTTAGGATTTACAAAATGCTTTGGTGAAGATTCGTCGGAAAAACAACTCAAAGAAACCTGCGCAGAAGAATGCTTAATTGATGTTTAGATGCAAGAGGGCTGCAAATAACCTCTACTTGTTTCTGGCTGTGCAATAGAATTAAGCAACATAGTGAGTTGTAAAAGATTGCAAACATTCTGCTCTGTATTTTCACTTGTTCTAAGTACGGTGTTTGCCAGGTAGCCCTATTTGCAGCTATGTTAAGGTTTTCATGTTATCCTACCAAGAACTGTTTCTGTTCTATTCTAGTTATGTTTCTCGGTCATTTTTCTACCATTCATGATAATTAATAATATGTGAAATAAACTTTGAGGCAAAAAAGTTGTAATCTACATTAATGTTTATTTTGTTAAAATTAGAGTGATATACAAAGTGGCGTGGGCAGCTTCTAATACAGTACTCTTTGTAAGGTATACTTTAAAAGCAAATTCAGTGGGTGGAATACTGAAGGAAGAGCAACAAATTTTTACACGAAAAAAATACTTTTAAGCATAACCATTCAATTCATAAAAACTCTGAACCATTGGTTTTATAGGCACTAGAAAACAGAGTACTAAAGGGGCACTGGAGAAATAAACTTTTAAAAATAAGACGGGAGAATTTAAAAATTAGCGGTTAAACTACTCAATGCAAGTACGAATTAGTAGCACATTGTGGCTTAGCCAACTTGAATGATCCCTTGCATTGTCTATTTCTTTAAATTTAATTTTTGTAACATTATTTATGCGATTGAAATCCTATCTCTCCAGGTTGGAAATGACACCGTCGTGTTAATGTTGAGATGCACTTTCCATGAACTGAGATAATACCTTTCCTTGTACACTGTTTAAGGTTTTAGGGTTGAGTTAGAAAAGAGTGGTAATGATTGGAAAAGAGTGGATGATTTAGGGTTGAGTAGAATGCATCACGTAGACTAGAATTGAGAGACTTAGTCTTGAAGAACTATCAATCCTTATTTACGTTTAACTAAATAAAATTTTCATCTTTACGTAATATTTCTCTTGATTATTATTTGATGCCACTATAGCTTTGCCTATTTGTTCGACAATTTTCCATATTAATGGCTCAAAACGCATATCCAACATCCTATCTGCCTTATCTAGGCTCAGATATCGTATCATCTGTAGTGAAATTGAAGCTCTCTTCAAAAAGTCTACAATCTTGTTGAAGTTGCAGCAAGAATGTCAACCCTTCTCTCAGTATGCCGTAACTGGAAAAAATCATCATTTATTAGGTGAAACTATGGAGATTTTTCTACTAATTAAACCTTGGATTTATCACTGCATAGATAATTTAATTGTAACGATAAATCATATAGATTATTAAAGTTGTGTGGTAATAAGCATGTAGGCCAAATGGCATCACTGTTTGGGGATCATCCTGCTTCCCAACCAGCAACGCCAAAGGAAGACGCTCCACTTTCTGGCCAACAACGCTCATGAGGGAGCAACCTCACATCACACATATCAAGGCCTAAGCGTCGCATCCCAACATCTAGCACGCCAAAGTGCCCCATGCACCTTGCACTCCTTAGCGTTTCGCCCACCAACATGGGACTCACAGAAAACATGGGTTGGGCCAAGGTTGAAAGGGCCCATGAGCTATGATTGATGGACAAAACAATTGAAGATCAATCATGACACCTCAACATGAAAACCAATTATAGTGACACCTTCATTCGAATAAAAAATCGTGTTTGTAAACTTAGAGGAAAATGGGAAGAATGATAAGAGATTAGAATTATTCCCTGTGTGTAGATAGTTGGAGTAAACAAAAAACACTATCAAAAGGGCTCTTTAGAGCATGATCGAACTTATGCCTCCTTCCCACTTTTTGAATAGTGAGTTACTGATCTTTTTAGACTTCTAATGTGTTTCTTAGGCTTTCTCTCATCAAATGGTTGTTTCTCTCTTGTTTTTCTCTCCATCACTGTCCTTCTTGGTCTGAGATGTATATTCAAGTAGTGAAGGACTTCAAATGGGATTGTTATTATATTTTATTGCATCACTCTCCTCTCTATTTAATGTGTCCCTTTTTATTCATTGGGTCCCTTTTCCCCTTCTCCATTTTCCGCTCAAATCCTAGCTTTGTCCAACTTGGATTGATGGTGACTGCCCACTATGGATGCTACAGGGTGTCATGCAATCCTAGTAGTCTTAGGTTGTAGGTCCTATCTATGGCTTAAGTTAAAGTGTCTTTTGGCTAGTGATGAGAGTCTTCCCATTCTAGTGTAAACATAGGGTTGGTCACACATAGGGATAGGTACTAAAGGTAATCCTAGGATGTATCATCTAACTATTATGCACAAGTTCATGAAAAGGGCTCCCTTTGTGATTTCTTGGTGAGGAAAATGTAGTTCTCCAAAATCCTATTAGTCCACACACAAAGATAGTTCCTTTCACAGGCCGATCCATCTCATGGAAAGTTTGGACCATGCGGCGTCATTCAAGTTGTCCCATACAGAGACAATATTGGATCTATGCCACCAAACACATTAAGTCATGATTAAGTGATTGTTAATTGCAAGATTAACAATTCTCAAATCCTAATCCCAAACACACCTCAATTTGTATACATAGAATTTGGGTTAAAGAGTGATAACTATTTTGCCCTAAAAAATATGCCTATTAGGGAGTGACACCATTCCCAAAATCAATGTTATGTGGCCTTGTATTTTAGAGAAGTCAAAGGAAAAACTCATGTAATTGAAAAAAGAGAATCAGACAATAGAAAAGAGGATTTTTTTTTTTCATTGTTCTTGTGTTGTTTTTATCGTATTTTTCATTTGATCTTGATTGACTTACTTTCATTGTTTCCTTGGTACTTTAAAGAACCCCCCTCAAAACAATCACATAACTCGCTCATAACTATTATAGGATTCAAGCAACAAAAAGTTGTCAGATTCGCAATTAATCAAATATTGTATGCGGTCTGACTCACAAAATCACTTAACCCTTCTCTAATTCATAAATTGGGAAATATAACACGTAATAACACTGTAAAGAGTCTTCCATAACTCAATATTTATCAATGACAAGAAACACAACAAAGCACAAAAATTCATTGCTTTCAATTACTTACACCTGCATAACTAATGGTGTGTTTGGCAACCATCGGAAACAACTTTCTTTCTAAACCAAAGTTGTTTGCATAACATCTATTATGTCTGGGTTAAATACAATTTATAATCAACAACTTTTTTCTCCCCAAAAAAGCTGTTTTTGCAAAATAATCTTCATTCTAAAAATTTGGACATTTTGAGTGAAAAGCTGTTTGTATAGTACATGCCTTTTTTTTTTGTTTTTACAAAATTAATCCTAACTTTAATATATTATATTATATAATATAAATAAATATTGCATACCTATTTTAGTAATTTTATCATACGAAAACAACTTTTTCCTACAATCTAAACAAAACAGATTAACGTAAAATCACATTTCAAGTGAAGTATCCAAATATAATTTGATTCTCACATAATTGATTATATAAAAGAAAATATTATTAAAATAAGTGATTATCATGTTGAGTTAGCAGTTGACATGGGATTGACACGGGAGTGACTCAACATTCTGCAAACAAGAAGCATGAGAGGCTCAGTTTTTCCTTAGTAGAACATTTATTGTACCAAAACATATATCATATATAAATAGGGCAACAGCTGAGGTTATGTTTAGCTATATGGTAGCTAGTCCATTACAACGCAGAAAACCACAATGTAAATCTTGGAAGAGTCGCTCACATTCGAGTGTCTCACAATACTTGAACATGATTAGCTTCGATATGTGAGAAACCAAAAATATATATACACATATGACACCTAGTTAATGTGAGAGATTTTCTGATTACAGTATTTATGGATGGTCAGGGATAAAAGAATGTTCATCAACAATACAAGTTATACAGGGAAAAGTAGGTGCAAACTTCTAAGCATGGTCATGATTTCTAATTGCATTTTGATTCATCCTGTTCATGATTCGGGAAGCATCATTGAGTCTATCTGCTCTTTCATAAATGCTGGCAGCAACAAGATGCAACTCCTTCTTGTTAATGTTGGGATCAGAATCCAGCTTCTCAAACAAAGACTCTACCATTGCGAAATCCTTTCTTGCCCCATATAGACTGAGCATCTGGAAATGAACTTCATCTGGAAACACACACCCAGCTTCATGCATCTCACTATATAAAGCATCTGCCTTCCCAAATTCACGCAGCTTCCCAAAAGCATTCAGCACAAGAGCAATAACATTGGAATCAGGAAAATATCCCACCTCTCTCATCTTCTCAAACACTTCAACAATATTTGCATGCTTTTTGTTCCTTGAGAAAAGATCAATCATGCAACCAAACACCGATATATCTTTCACCTCCCCAGCATCAAAAGCCTGCCGGAAAACCCACGTAGCCTCTTCAATTCTACCAGCCCTAGCAAGAATTGTGATCGCAGTCTCTCTGGGAATGTTGTCTGGTCGCCTCAGCTCATGAAGAAGACGCTTAGCATGACCAACTAAACCTGCCCTCTCATAGGCAACAATCATTGTCTGGTAAAGAACTTGATCAATTTCAACTCCTGAGCTCCTTAACTTCTGAAACAACATGGCCGCCCTATCCAGCTTCCCTGCCTTTCCCCAGATAGATATTATTGTGGAATAAGTGATGGCATTCGGCTCAATACCTCTATTCTGCATTTCTTGAATGAGATTCGTCGCCTTCTCATGCTCAAGAGACTTGCCATAGATCTTCATCATGGTATTGTATGTGACAACATTCTGCTCCACACCCTTCCTCTGCATCAGACGAAACAGATGGATGGCTTCCCCAAAAAGCTCAGCCTCTCCATATACCCTCAAAAGCGTATTGTAACTAACGACATTGGGTTCAATTCCCATCTTTCTCATGCTCCAGAACAGTCGATCGGCTTCCTTGGCCATGTCAAGCTGGCCATAAACATCAATCATGATATTGCAAGTCGTGAGATCAAGCAGGCACTTCCCTTCATTCATCTCAGAGAACACCGAAAGCGCCTCAACAAATTTCTGATTCTCAACATACATCACAAGCAGTATGGAGTAACTCACGGTATCCGGCTGAACGCCATTACCCCTCATCTCTTGAAGAAGAAGGCGAGCCTCGCGGAACAACTTAGCCTTTCCAAACACATTAATCATTGAGTTATACGCTACAAGGTCAGGAGTAATGCTGGCCCTCTTCATCCTCATGAAGATGGAAATGGCCTTGGAGTAATCACACAGCTTCCGCGAAAGCTCAATCAAGTTGCTATACAGCACAAGGTCCCCCGAGACGTTGTCCTGCTCCATCTGTTGTAGCCAGAACAACGAGGAGTCAAACATTCCTTGCTTTCCAAAATAAGTGATAAGCGTCGAGTAAGTGTATCTATCAGGCGCGAGACCCCTTTGGCGCATTTCCTCGAACAGGCCGTGTGCAACTTGCCACTGCTTGGCTCGGAGTACGTTGCGGATGACAACGTTGTAGGCAAACACGGAAGGGGAATAGAGGGCCTTGTCGTTGATCCAGTCGAGGAGAGCGAGAGAGCGTTGCCAATCGGGCTCGCGTGAGAGTAGCGAAACCATGAAACGGATAGAGAGCTGTCTGCCGCTGTAAGGGGACATGAGAGCATAGAGTTGTTCCTCGTTTTCTGTCTCTCCGATTGAGCCTAACAGCTCGTCCATGTCCACGCTGTGGTCCAGGAAAGCAGGTGGCTGTCGTTGGGTTCTGCTTCGGGTGCGACGTTGGAGGTTGGTGTCGGAAGAGGAAGAATAAGAGGGGGATGTTCTGGTCCACACATCTTTGGCTGTAGTTGCTACGGATGTGGTGGTGGCGGTGGAGGTGATGTTAATGGTGGTTTTGCATGAAAGGGAGGATGAACAAGGCCAACCCGGAAGGATTGAACATGTTATAGAGAATGAGAATGAGCACATAATTCAATTAATCAATTAACTTCAATCAAGGTTATGTTATGGTTATGGAAATCTTCACTCCATTACTGGTCCTGCCCTCTAGCTCTGCTGCAGGATTGTTCGGATATGGGATTGAAAAGGCCAGACGAGGGCAGACTCATATAATGCCGGAAAAAAATATATAAAAATTCCAATTTTTGGGTGAGGAGAGAATCAAACCCAAGATTTTTCATTGAGCAAGCTACTCTCCTGGTTGTGTTATGATATTAAAATTGAGTTATTAATTAGTGACTAAAAAGTTAAACTTAGTACGTCAAACTAAGTAAACAAACATCATTACTACTAAGTTATCAATATTATTATGCTATTTTGTTATAACCATTATATATATTTTATAATTAAATTGTGTTATTGATGAGTTAAAAAAATCAAAGTTTTATGAAAAACCATAAACAAAGTTTTTAATAGGCTTAAAATAACTATAATAGAGCGTGATTAATAAAAATTTTATCTTGCTAATGAAAAGTTAATAAATTAAACATATTGTTAATATTTTTTAAAATATTAATATGATTAATTTGATTCTTAATCTATTAATATTATTAATAAGTATAATTTATTAAATTTTCATTAATAAAATAAAATTTTCATTAATGACAATGTATTAGAGTTATTTTAATTCTATTATAATTTTTACTTAAGCTTTTTTTTCATAAAGATGTAATTTTTTTAACTCATCGGTATACAATTCAATATTAATAGGATTAATCTGATAATGAATCTATTAATATTATTAATAAGCTTAATTTAATAATTTTTTAATTAAAAAATAAAATTTTATTAATGACACTCTATTAAAATTATTTTAAGCTTATTAAAATTTTTATTTGTGTTTTTTTCGCTAAAGTTTGATTTTTTAACTCATCAATAATACAGTTCAATTATAAAATATATATAATGGTTGCAACAAAATAACATAATAATATTGGTAACTTAGTGGTAATAGTGTTTGCTTATTTAACCTGATATACTAAATTCAACTTTTTTAGTTGCTAATTAGTAACACGTGTCAAGTACAAAATAAATATAATAGTTGTAGCATTAATTATAACACAACAATGTTGGTAGCTTAGTGGCAAAGTTATTGGTCACCTCATGCAAAAATTAGAAGTTTTTTAAATAAAGGGGCATGAGCAAAACGACGTCATTTCATGTCATATGCAAGGCACATGCCAATGACATTGACGTGGTCCGTTAAGTACCACATAAGCAATTACAACTCAAAAAAATTTGAAAATTGGCCCAAAAAATTTAGAAAGGAGTAAATTGAACAAACTCAAAATTTAAAAGGACTAAATTGGGGATTTTTCCAAATATATATAACACATGATTGGAAAGAAAATATCTCTCTTGTTAGGCTTTCTTAGGTCTGCCCTAAAAGAGCATTGCTAGGTGAACAATAAAATTGGTGGCCACGTATTGGCCACACTAGAATTCATGTGCAAAATATATTGACAGTGAACCTCACACAAGATAAATAAATAAAAAGAATTTATTATTATATTATTTTTCCTTCTCTAGCCACATTAGAGTTAATGTACAAAATATACTGATAGTTAACCCCACACAAAATAAATAAAATATCATTATTATATTGTTTCTCTATCCATATCACAACTTTTTTCACAATATCACATGACTATCCCTCATTCATATCATATTCTCTCTCTTTCTGATTAGAACAAAAATTCAATGTCGCTAAAAAAAATCAACTCCTTTAATAAAAAACAAACCATTTGGTTCCTCTGTTTAAATAGGTTCATTTCTTTTTTCAACGAAGTTGGTTTTTTTTTTCTTTCAAACCTCTTATACATTTCACTCTTTATCCACCAGAATAAGAATCCAATTATGTTAAAAAAAGAAATCAACTTTGTTGAAAAATAACCAAACTCTACTAAAAAAAGAAATCAATATTGTTAAACTAAAAAAAACCAACATTTTTTTTATGTTGGTTTCTTTTTTCAATAGCGTTAGTTTCTTCAATTTACAACATTAGTTTCTTTTTATGTCAAACACGGGAGAAAAAAGAGAAAAAAAAGTGAGACCCGATAGTATACTCCCAAAGGAAGTCGGGATCATGTATTGCTACAGTTTTTTTGATATTCAGGTAGAAATTTAACTTGTAAATATTTTGGAACTCAACTGTAGTTTCAAATACTTGTTTTTATGGTGAATAGAAGCCTATAAATATTGTATTAGAACAATAGGAAGTCGTGTTTAGTGCAATTTTGTTTTTGGTATTTAATTGCAATTTCAACGCATATGTTTGTAAGCGTATCGAAGTTTAGAAGATTTGACTTAGGACCCACTATCTTTATGATAATCTCTAATGAATGCAATTCCTTCTATTATAATTTGTGGATGGATGAAAATATCTTTTTAATGTGTTTCTTTTATTGAATTTGTCATTTTAATTGGGTTGGTGTTAGTTTGACTTAAGCATTTATTACTCTATTGACTTGCTCTAGTGACTTGAATTGTATTGTGTTGTTTGTTGACTTGTTTATATATTATATATGTATTTTTTTTCAAGGAGCTTAGTATTTAATAGGAGATTTTAGATCAGTTTCAACCTATAGGATCATTCATTGTACATGATTCTTCTGATTCATTTTCCTTGGTTATACAAAAAAAGTGCTTCTAAGAAAGCATTGGTGCGAACCACCCGATCAAAATCCAGTTTACACCTAGTCTTAATTTGGCCTGAACATAATTGAGCTTACTCAAGCATAGGGCAGGGTTTGGACTTAAAATTTGACCCGACAAAATATAGGGCCGGGTTTGGGTATCTTGAATTTCATTCTAACTCGGCTCATGAACACCTCTACGTGAATGCCACTCTCCCTCCCTCATTATTCCGTTTCAAATTTTGTCGAGGGGCCAACATTTTTTGAAAACAAATTTTTCTATCATGAAGCATAAAGAAATCAACATTTGCACACACAGAAACCTAAATTTACATGCACAAAAACCTACATTTTTGTGTCTGAAACCATTAATGAATCAGTTTGCAAACTAAATTATTGTAACACAGCAACCAACATTTTATAACTCAGTAACTAGCATTATAAATTTTGTGATGATTTGATCTGTAGCAAAATTCAATCTAAAAGAAATTCTATAAAGACGATGAAGAAGAAGAAGAAGAAAGAAAGAATAAACAACAAAGTTATGAATTAAAAAGAGAAATAAGAGATAACCACATACCTTGTTAATGTTCTTTGTAACGATGATACATTTTTGTGAAGATATGACCAATAATAATAATAGGAGAAGGAGGATAAGGAAGAAGAAGAACGAAGGAAGAAGAAGAAGAAGAAGAGGAAGGGGGAGGAATGAGAGATACAGATGTAGTAGGAAGAAAAAAGAAGGAATAAGGAAGAAGAAGGAGGTAAACAAATATTTTAGGAGAAAGAGAAAGAGAGACAAAGTTGAGAGTGAGAGTGTGTAGAAAAGAGAGAAAAGTGAGAGTGTGTAGAAGAGAGAGAAAAGTGAGAGTGTCTAGAAGAGAGAAAAAAGTGAGAGTGTGTAGAAGAGAGAGAAAATAACTTTTTTTTTAAATTCTTAGTGGACCTTACCTATTTGTATTTTATACACTTATTTTGTCCTTTTGTGAGGTGACTATACAGTGGTTTTACCCATTAGGTAGCCACATAACACTATGACGACCCTTAGAAAAAAAAGGGAGGGCACGTCTCGTGCGAGACGTATAACATCTCGTGCGAGTATCTCGCACGAGATGCAAGTCACAAGGGACAAAAGTCATTTCTGAAGCTCATCTCGCGCGAGATGATGTTCATCGGGGTTCATCTTGTGTGAGACGAGTGTTGGGACATCGGGAATTAGTCCCGCATTGGTAACAACTCTAGAAGGGGGTCTCCTCCTCCCTCTATATATAGAAGCTTTCCATAATGGATTTCGCAATAGGGTTGTATCTTTGGGGTGACCTGCATAATCTTTGTAAGAAGAAGAAGAAAGCATTGAAGACATAGCCGTCAAAGCAATGACGGTGGATGGAGCTTGAATTTGAGGGAATGAAGGACTATTAGGTCAGGGCAAAGGAGGGAGATGATGGGTTTTAGATACAATGATGATTAGGGGTAGAAACAGGTCAGACTGTTCAACAAGGGCATATGACCCAATCTATTTTAGGCTTATCCAGGCCAGCCTATTTAGAAAACAAGTCAAGCCTAGGCTCTTTTAAAAGCCTGTTAATATAAATAGACCAGACCTAGGCTATTTGCAAGGCCTACTCAGTCTACCAAGCCAACATATTAATACTCATTTATGGTTATGGTTTGAAAAACTAAAAAGCTTTCAACAGAAATTCAAACTTGTGTTCATTACAATGTGGAAATGCACTGTCAAGTGTCAACGATTATGCTAGACAGTTTGTTTCTATAACTGTTCAATATTTAATTATTTAAAACTTAACTACAATGTTTTTTACAAAAAATAAGTACATATCTATTTTTGGTTAATGAGTAAAAATACAAAGAAAAAGTTATCAATTTTTTTCGTTGTTTCATCTTCAAATATGGAATACTACTGTTTTAGGCATTCAATTTTCCATTGTCTTTTTTCCGTAATTCCCTAGATTGACAGACCTTATAATCAGGCTACAGGCCAACAAGGCCTTGAGACAAGCCAAACTTAGGCTGGAAAAAAGAAAAGGCCTACTTAAGGCCACAAATTAGGCTCAAGCCCAACATTATAATGTAGGCTTAACCTATGAAGAGCTAGGCCTAGCGTAGTTTGACCTATTCTCACCCCTAGTGACTATGGAAAGAAGGTGAGAGAGTGAGGAACTGTATTTGCAAATAAAAAATATTTAGACTCTTCTTGCAATATTATTTGAGACTTGTTTAATGAGAGGGAATGACATTATTGTAATATTTAGAGCAATTTGTAGGGAGCCATTGAAAGCTAAAGGAGGACTTATAGGGACCATTGTAGAAGGCACCATGTTTGGTTGGATGAAAATGGGTAGACTCCAGTGTTAAAATGCATTTATTGTTAAAAGAGTAAAATACACTCTAGAGATATCATTATTACACAACCCTCCCCTCTATTTTTAAAGCCTACACTTAACCTCAAAACACATTCTATACTTGTGAATTTTCAAAACTACCCATTATACGAAATACTTATATAGTTAAGTCAATTTTATAATAAAAAATTATTATTACTATTTCAAATTATTTATAAATATTAAAATTATTTTAATTTTTAAAATTCTTGATATTTAAATGTTAATATATATATAGGACACAATATTTATTATATATTATTTAATATTCATTTATTAATTTAAAAAAATTAAAATAATAAAATTGAAATTTTATGTTAATTTTTTAATGAAAAATGCAAAATAATTTTTTTATAAACTACTTTTAAAATGGTTTATTAACGTACCTATCTTAATAATATCACATATTATAACTTGAAAATATTGAAGAAACTCGTCAACCATCTTGTCGATCTTGCTTGAAGGAAGGAACTGTTCCAGAAATTCTGCAGAGAACTCTTCCCACGTCGGAGGTGGTCCATGCTTCCTATCAGCCTTAAACTCTCTGAATCATATGAATATTTATATCACTTAATACTAATCATACACACGCAACATGACTTTATGTAATGCAATAAAATAGGTGGTCTCATGTAGTTCTAAAATAATTTAATGATTTTCTAAAATAGCTTCATAAATATTTACTTCATAAATAAAGAGTTTCTAAATAAATAATTATAAGAAAATAACTAATTAAATAAAAGAATTCTTAATAATAACTAACTTCATAAATATATAAAATAAAATACTAAGTTCTACCTCTTAGGATTTTATAAAATATGCATAAATAAAATAATTCTTAAAATAAATAAATAAATAAATAAATAACTTTAAAAATAAATACATGATCTAAAATAGACCGTGAAGAAAGCCACTCGCTTGAAAATGATTGACCGCTAAGGAGCACTAAACTGGGAGCTTTTGACACTCTACATGGAGGCACTACTTCCCCAATGAACGGAAAACAAGAAGGAGAAAAGAAATAAAAATAATTGGAGTGAAAAGGCTCATAAAAGTGGAACCTCTCAAGCTCTGGAGTGAATTAGCAAGTTTAAACACTCACTGCGGCTTGCTTAAAAACCATACCGGCAACATGATTTAGTTGTGGCTTCAAATGAAACCAATTAGTAACCGCCAAAATTCCTGCTTCATCATTAGCCAATGATTGCTCAATATAGAATTTGAATTTGAACCAAGCTGGGGTTACTGATTCTATGGTAGCGGATTGCACCACAGAAGGCGACCGCTGAGTGCTTGGTGCGGGAACAATCTGGTGTGGACCCTCTTGCACTGCCTGCTAGTGTGCTCGTAACAATGACTGAGATTACATATGAGATACAGGCTCTCATATTCTACCTTGTAAGCAAAATCATCCACCATAAATCTTCTCGTGACTAGTAAAGAGAAATCAATTTTGACGCAAGCTCGAATGAACCTTTTGCATTCCACAGTCGTGAGGTCCACCTTTATAGGCTTTCCCACCACCAAATATTAAGCCTAGTGATCCTCATCCAAACCATTGTAGTCCCAAAGGACTTCTCATGAGGATGAAAGTTTGGCGTCCATTCTTTCATAGCCAGATAATTGCCCACAATCATCCATGGACCTCCTCTAATAACCTTGTCCCTATCCTTTATGAGAAAGGATCATCCTAAGTGAAGATTTTTCTTTAGAGAGTAAAGTAAGAGGATTCACCCTTGGATCAATAAAGTAGGGTTGGGTCCTACTTCTTATTTTATTGATCTAATGGTGAATTTTACCACTTTACTCTCTAAAATAAAATCCTCACTTTAGAAGATCTTTTCTCACCCTTTGCCAAGTCAAACTTGACAAGAAAATAATCGTAGCCAACATCCATCACCTCATACCCTCCCATAAGCCGCCAGGTTCGTCAGAGTCTGAGTCTGAGTCGTGTAACACAACAGTTTACCCAATAGTTTAACAACTAAGACTTCAACTTATGGTCCAAACAACGCAACTCTACCTTGCTCGGAAAAACTCACCAAGGACGAAGCAACATCCCCTTGCTTACCTAAACCACCACGAGGTGATCCCTATCTAGTGCATCGTCCAATGAAAAGGGTTTTGGAGTATCAACGTCACACTCGCCACAAATTCTTCACCTTCTTCCCCTTTTCCACCCAAGCCCTCAAACTTGATGGCCTATTCCCCATCATCCTTCTTATCACTTAAAGCACACCCATCCACATTCCTCCCCGCAACTACCTCACTCTTCCTAGAATCCTTACTGTGCATCTCCCTCTCTCCGACACCTCTCTCTAAGACTCCACTTATTTAGTATTATTATAATTTTCATAAAATCTAAAATTGTAAATGAGAGAAAAAAAAGACCTTATACATCAAAGTCTAATCAAGCCTGATCCCACCTCCTTAAACTTGATAGAGTTATACTTCATTCTGACGTCTAAAAAGTCATTGACGTATAATCTAATACAATATGTTGGTGACACCAAACAATAGATAAGACCACAGTTTAGCTGATACAATTTAGTTTTATACATTATTCTATACCCTAATTTCTCTTCTTCTTTTTTTCTAACGAGCTCATCTCGGTAGATATTTTATTTTATTTTATTTTTTATTTTTATTTTTATATATGCGTAGAGACCAGAGTCTTATTTGAATATGGAGTCCTCCCATTATCTTTTATATATAAAAAGAAAATAAAAATGTATAATAAAATAAAATAAATTCTTAGAGAGAGGGGCCGCCTCCTGAGGCAAAATAAGATATTTTTGTTGCAAGTTTGAAGGTGCGTGTCTGCCTTGTGTGGTGTGTGCAAACCAGATTAGGGTTTCTCGATCTTCCTTTCTATTCTCCTTCCGTCTTCACCAATTCAGGGTTTTATTTAACTCTTTCACAATACAAGGTTCGTCCCCTCCTTCTCTCTTCTCCTTGTTTTTTCTTTACTTTACAAATTGAACGACTCCTTTTCCTTAATTCTTTTTGCCCCTTTCATATGTTGCATTGCGTTTGCTTCCTCATTCTAGATCACAATGCTTCTATCATATGTTTACACCGTTTTTAGGGTATTGAACCCCCGCTAGGTTTGTTGTTTCGTGTTCACAAATGTGTGCATTGTTCTGCATCTTTCTCTTTTTATTTTTCATATCGTGCCATGTGTATTCATGCTGGCGTTATTCGATTTTGTTCCGTTCCTGTTTGGTTTGTCGAGATCGAGTTGCTGATTTGTGTTTGTTGAATAGCAGGGGCTGATAGTTTTAGATAGGATTTCACTGTTTCCTACGAGGGTTTCAACTTGGCACAAGAAGAGTTTTTCTGTGATTGACTATGCGAGCTTCATGGGCTGATTTGGCTGCAAATTCTGCAGCCGAGAATGCAGGTTCTGGTTCCTCTGCCAACACTGCTGGGGCCGGTAACAATTTAGCTCCTACGCGGCCAGTTTATGTTCCTCCACATCTGAGGAACCGCCCATCATCAGGGGAATCCCAAGCTCCACCATATAGTGTCCCTGCTTCTGGTTCTGGTGCTGTTAATGCTGGATCGCGTTGGGCTGCACCTCGAAATGATTACCGTTCAGGGATTGGTGGGAGTGGTGGTAGTCGTGGAAGTGGATGGGGGAACAGAGGTGGTGGGTGGGATCGTGGCCGGGACCGTGAAGTCAATCCCTTTGGGGATCAGGATGATGCGGATCAAGCTGATGCCTTGGGCGAGCAGGAGAATACGGGAATAAATTTTGATGCGTATGAGGACATTCCGGTGGAAACCAGTGGGGAAAATGTACCCCCACCTGTGAATACATTTGCTGAGATTGACTTGGGTGAAGAACTTAATCAGAATATAAGAAGGTGCAAGTATGTGAAGCCAACACCTGTTCAGCGGCATGCCATACCAATTTCCCTTGCTGGAAGGGATTTGATGGCTTGTGCACAGACTGGTTCTGGAAAGACAGCTGCTTTCTGTTTCCCGATTATCAGTGGAATAATGAGGGGGCAACCCATTCAAAGACCACCTCGCGGGGTGCGTACTGTGTATCCACTTGCCCTTGTTCTCTCACCAACTAGGGAGCTATCAATGCAAGTGAGTTAATTATACTGACTATGTATTATGACATACTTTTAATTGGGCGCAGTTTGCAGTGAAAATATATCAGAAATGTTGTGATTTGGTTTCAGATACATGAAGAAGCTAGGAAATTTTCATACCAAACAGGGGTTAGGGTGGTTGTTGCTTATGGTGGAGCTCCAATTAACCAGCAGGTTTCTGTCCTACTCCTATCTTAGATTTTTGTTGCTCCTTGTTTACTTGTATTTTCCCTAGAGATGCTATTCTTGATAGATTCTTCAATTATCTTTGGTGCTCTCTTGACTGATGCGTGTAGCTGACATCACCTAGTAGGATAAGGCTTGGTTGTTGGTGCACTTAGAGGGATTTTTTCCTGATGATATTACATATATTTTCTTTAAGGTTCACACTTAAGGTTTTCTATTTTGGGTATTAGAGGAATTTTTGATGTACCTGAGGGTTGGTGTTTGTGAATTATGGTATCTCTTGGTAAGTGCCAATTAGCTTAAATATGTTACTGTATCTGGCATGACCGACTTTCTTCTTGATGAAAATTTAGCTGAATTGATCCAATCTGGAGTCTAGAGTATAGTTCTTATGTGACTTGTTATATATTTCTTTGAATGCCTGTATGAACAGTTGGATTTTGATGTTTCTCTAACTTATGATTTTTCCAGCTACGGGATCTTGAGAGAGGGGTTGACATTCTTGTTGCAACTCCAGGAAGACTTGTGGATTTGCTGGAGAGAGCAAGAGTTTCACTGCAGATGATCAGATATCTGGCCCTAGATGAGGCAGATAGGATGCTGGATATGGGTTTTGAGCCGCAAATACGGAAAATTGTGGAACAAATGGACATGCCTCCACCTGGCGTTAGACAGACTATGTTGTTCAGTGCCACGTTTCCAAAAGAGATACAGGTTTGGTTCATTCTTTAAATAATACTTTTGACTGAAGCTTGCTTTCATCTAACGATTTTTTTTTTAAAATAATGTTTCGTAATTTTCTAGCTTTTCTACTTTATTGATTGTAGTTATATTTCTGTTTCTTCTCTTTTTCACCTTGCCCCTGGTGCTGTGTACTGTCTACAAACTATTTTGCTGTGAATATTTGCTATGAATTTCAAATAGACTATTCATCCATGTTAGGGAGATGTACTTAACATTGCAGGACTAGGTTGTCATTAACCTGAGTTTTTTTTTTTTTAAATTTCCCCCCTAATGCATCTGAATAACATATTTTCATCCCGGGGTCTTTTTATTCTTAATCCCACCATCACATTTATTCTTAGAAAGCTTAAATATCTTTGTAACCAAATGTTAGTAGAAATTTCTAACTTGAGTTGAGATGATGAGCAGCTTGGAGACTTAAGCAGTAACATTAGTTCTTCTTCGATATATAGCTTCCTCATTACCTTTTGATCCTTAATCCCACCTTCACCATTATTTTTAGAAAGCTTAAATTCATTTGTAACCAAATGTTAGTGGAAATTTCTAACTTGAGTTGAGATGATAATAAGTAGCTTGGAGACAAACAATATTATTTCTTTGATATATAACTTCTGTATTACATATCTGAATTTTCATTTTGATTTATGGTTCATATGCAGAGACTAGCCGCTGATTTCCTTTCAAAATACATTTTTCTTGCGGTTGGAAGAGTTGGCTCAAGTACCGATTTAATTGTCCAAAGAGTTGAGTATGTTCAGGAGTCTGACAAGAGAAGTCATCTCATGGACCTTCTTCATGCACAGAGGGCAGATGGTGTACAAGGAAAGGTATTATCTCAGTTCATGGAAAGTGCATTTCAACAACATTAATGACAATGTCTTTTCCTACCATGGGAAATTGCATTTCATTTGCATAAATAATAGTGTTATACCAATCTAGTGTAATTAAATACATATTGCAAGGATTTATTCAAGTTGGTTAGGCCTCAATGTGCTGCTGAATGATGATGCATATTTGCATTGGTTTGGGACAATTGACCCATATAAACTGTAATGGCAATTATTCTTATGAATCCAATGGGTCAGTGTTTTATTTTTTTGGTTTTAAATTGAATGGTTTTGCTTACAGGTTTTTGTTTGTAATGATCTGCTGCTCTTTCTTTGGTAGTCCACCCAATTGAAACACTTTTAAAGTAAACCTTAAAATTAGTATTCTATCATTAACTATCCAAACCACTTTGGATGGGTTGTTGTGGATGACGGGATCATCAACTGATGCATTTGTCTTGTGTTTGTTGCATTCGCTTCAATGCATGGGTTGTTCTGTCTTAAATATCTTGGTATTTCTACTCGTTGTTTATCTCGGCTTTGTCAGGTGATGCTTACCTCTGGAAAGTTGCTCATGTCTGTGTGTGTATTAGATCTATAGCATAGATGGTCTATTACAGTGTTATCAAATCGTACAATTCTGAATTGTGAATAGCATGATCTGACATAATGTTCCATGATTCAAATCGCCATGGCGAAATGAAATGTCGCTTGAATTGCTGGAATCATGTGAAACGCGTCGGAATTGTGATTCGCTGTCGCCGGAGCGATTCCAATGGGCACTAACAAAATACATGGGTGGCGCCATTGTGACAATGGAGAGTGTTAGCTCCAGTAGCTTTACCCATCACCCCCACAGCACACTAAGACACTCCATTTTCCTTTTTTGTGCACCCAAATAATGGAAGCAGCAATATGCTGTAGACATGGTGTAAGACATAGGGAGGGATAGAAAGAGGAAGGTTCAGGACATGAGTGGACTGGGAATAGCTATTGTGTCAACACTCCAGAGATATGTACTTGTTTTGGGCTACTAGAACTTACACTTTTTTGGTGGTTTATAAGGGGACTACTAGAACTTTTTGTATGGATGCCTCAAATGGGTGTATTTTGGGCTATCACATGTTGTAAGCTTGGCTTAAGTTTTTAGCTCTTGACTCATTAGAAAAAAGGAATTTTCATCAGAATAGCTTTAGTGATGACTTTGTATTAATAGTTTTGTCAATTTTAAGTCTAAAATAACATTTTTTTGGTAGTATTATCTATACTTATATACTTATATATAAAGAGCATACCAAAAGTAACTAACTATTGGTCTCTCTTAACTCCATTTAATTTTTTTTTTCAAGTCCACTAACTTTTTTCAAGTCCATTATTATTTGTTTATTTATATATTTATATGTATGTATTTTGTCCACTCAACCCATTAACCCACTACATCCTAATAACTACTAACCCACTAACATCTTTTTATTTTTATTTTTTATTAAATTAGTTATTATTTATATTAATACTAAAAAAATATGTGTATCATAATAATCATATTAGTCCAATGCTTGATAGGCACTTCGTGCCTGTCAAGGCCCTCTAGTATATATAAAATATTTTTCATTGTGTTTTTGAATCTCACGATTCGATACGAATCATATGGTTTGCGATTCATAATTAAAAATTTTAGCCTTGCAATTCACATTGTGAATTGCTATTTGATAACCATGGTTCATGCATTTGCATTGCATAGATATGACCATTCACTGAGAGTAAACTCTTGTTAAATTATCGTTTTGTGACTTCAAAACTATTTCATGCTGGATTTTGGGTTTTGCAGCAAGCTTTGACTTTAGTTTTTGTGGAGACAAAGAAGGGAGCTGATGCGCTGGAGCACTGGTTGTGTCTTAATGGTTTTCCAGCTACTACTATTCATGGTGACAGGTCCCAACAGGTTAGTCTGCTGTACAATTATATTTGTTTGAGTGTTAAGGTTACCAAACATAATTACACTGGTTTTAACCTTTTACATTGTCGAATAACAAGACACACTTTTCAGACCTATAATTCCTAGAAATCATGCAAGACTCCTCACATGAACAACCATCTTAAGAATAGAATTGGTTTTTCTGTCATGGGCATTGTGGTTAATTAGGTTGAGTGATTCTAGTTTTGGCTTCCTTGTCCTTGATAACCAATACCTGTTATTTTATTTCATTTCAGGCACACCATGTATAGACAGTTTGATTTATTATTAGTTGGAAACTTAAGCTTGCATTATCATAGGTTAAATTTGGTTATAATTATTTTTGAAATCTGAATTTCTTTTCAACTTGTTACAATTATTAACTTCAAAAGCCTTTTACATTTACTTGTTATTCTTGTTGACTCTACATGAATAGTTTTGGTTGTGTCACTTGTGTGTGTATGTATTTGTTTTCTCTGTATATATACTTATTATTTTTTATTGCCTACAGGAAAGAGAATTGGCATTAAGGTCATTTAAAAGTGGCAACACCCCCATATTGGTTGCCACTGATGTTGCTGCTCGTGGTCTTGATATTCCTCATGTTGCTCATGTGGTTAACTTTGACCTTCCTAATGATATTGATGATTATGTACACCGAATTGGGAGGACAGGGCGAGCTGGAAAGAAAGGCCTCGCTACTGCATTCTTTAATGACAACAATGCATCCCTTGCAAGGGCTTTAGCAGATCTGATGCAAGAAGCAAATCAAGAAGTGCCTGCTTGGCTCTCCAGGTATGCTGCTCGATCTTCATTTGGTGGAGGTAGGAACCGTCGTTCAGGAGGAGGCCGTTTTGGTGGTCGTGACTTCCGAAGAGAAGGTTCCTTCAGTAGGGGTGGGGGTGGTTCTGATTACTACAGTGCAGGAAACAGCAGTGGTGGATATGGTGCGTCTGGTGGATATGCTGGAGGATATGGTCCTGGGGTAACCAGTGCATGGGACTGATTTCCACCTTATAGGTCTTAGGTGCCTATAGGATGATTTTTCTCATTTCTTTTCTATTTTCTTCTTTCAAGTACATTGTCTTTAATTTACTTTTGCCCTCCTACTGTTTTAAGCATCATTCTGTCATGGTGTGCTAATCATTGAAGGAGACGGCGGTGTATATGTGGTATTGTTACCACTTCAATAGAGGTTGTGTAATGTTGGTTGGTGTTGACAATGGCAATTACTAACTTATTAGGAGTTTCTTTTTACAACTTTCATTTTGGGCAGTGATTTTGGTGGGAGACTGTAGAATATGCAGCGGGAGAGGTGGAGGATTTCTTTACAGCCCACCTTTTTATATTTATCTCTTGATCAAATTTCTACTCAACATATGTTGCCATTTTAACATTGCCTACTTCGGTGGGCGTAGTTTTCTAATATTTTAGTGGTGACTGAAATGAATGAAAGTTTTCCTGCCAATGTTTTAGTATTGAACATAGTTGTATCAGTCTAGCTGATTAGCACGGTAGTATTCATTCGTTGTGTTTGAATCTTATCTACTTTAGCTTATGCTTGTTTGGATGAAAATGGATAGATTCCGGTGTTAAAATGTGTTAATTAGTACAGCGTTGTGACCCTACGATATGAAATCCATGTGAAAATTTAAATGAGTGAGATTTATCATGGCTTGTTAAAATAGGCAAATGGGCTAACTTATTTTAGTAGCAAGCAATTTTTTGTTTTAACTCACTCCAACACACTCGAGTGACTGGATGAAAGGGGGTGACTAAACAATTTGTTTAAATAAAGTTAAATATTGAAAAGCCTAAATTTGAAAAAAAAAAAAAATGGTAAAAGTATTAAAGAGAAGTCCTAACCTTTTGGCTCGCTACCTCTAAAGATTATTGGTAGCATGAATTACTCTTCAAAAAAAATTATCCACCCGTAGCACCAGAATCTTTTTATTCACAGACCCACCGAAAACAATAAACGAGAGGATTCTGTTCAATGTACTAAGGTGAAAGCTATGGTTGTACTAAGTTTGGGACAACCAAGGTATTTCTACAAATGAGAAGAATTGTTTATTATTGCGGAGAAGACATTTTTACATTTTAGTCTTGCAAGTTACAACCCGATCTCTCCTTAATATGCCACTGCCACTGCCACTGCCACTGCCCGCCACAATCCTCATTCGTAGCTACTTTGTTAAAGTTGGCCATTGGAAAACTTGTCATTGAAGCTCATATAGCACCCCAAAATAAAGAGAAAGGATCAAACATTATCATGCCCTTAGTTGCCATCTGAGCATTCAATTACTTAGCCTACGAAGTTCAGAATAAGAACGTTTCATCATCTCTTCTCTCTGTTCGAGTCTAAACAAATTGTGACAGTGACAGACAATCATTAGCACCAATCAAAATCAATATTTAAACTCAAGAAAGAAACTTACTGCATTGTCATCATATAAAAAGGCACTCACATTTATCTCCTTGCATATATTTAATATTCAACAGTAGTTGGAGAGGCAGTGCGCCCCAACAGTTAGATCTGGGTAATTTTATTGTTGTCAGTTCATCCATGAGATCCAATGTTGTGGGATATGGAAAATTGGAACTTTTAGAGGCAAATCGCCGGTTTTTATTTTATTTTTTTATAATAAGTAAGTTTTAAATTAGGCAACGAGGACTTCACCAGACCCAACGACGACTTCTTTTCCGACGATGAACCTCGCATCAGTGGTAGCGGCTCCTCCTCCACCGATTCTGTTTTCGAGGACCCTTTCCTTTGGGTCCACTACTCCTCTGGTCTTCTCCTCCCTATTCTCAAGTATGTCCCTTTACCAATACCATTTTGAATCGACGATTGATATACTATTTTCACAATGATGATTCATGTCATTAATTTCAATTCTGATCACCCCCAAACCCACCACCATCATCAGCGCTTGGTATGTGTGAGAAGAGCAAAGCCTCAAGGGTTGAAAACGGGATCATCTGGACAGAAAGGACTATTTTGAAATAATATATTTTTTTAATATTTGTAGTGGTACCCTAGTTCTGGTGGCCACAAACTTTGATAGGACCATCATAACCTTCACCACTTACAATACTAGAAAAATATTTTATTCTTGATGGATTTATTGTTAGATTTTCTTCAATTATTGGCGGAGTGGAGTGTTTTTGACGGATTTTTCATCAGAAAGTATCCAACGGTAGTTGACTCATCGGTAATGTCATTAGCGGTGAATAGTGTATTCATTGCTAGGTACTGGCGAATTAATTCGTCAGAAGAAAGAAATTGTAGTAAACTGATAAATAAAGATACAAAATAAAAAACAAGTTGAAGGAAGAAATTATAGTAAAATTATATTCAAATGCCTAAATGTTCATGTTACAACATCTTGTTATGAGATTTATTTTCATGATTTGGGATAAACAATAGCTCATTAAAATCAATATCTTTAATCAATCTTAAATAAAAATTTTAAAAAAAATATTCACATTCAATGGCCCTAGGTTCAAATTAAAATGAAATTTTAGCTCCGTAGAATTTGAACTTGGGACCTTAAGCTGCACCCTCCCACTACCAGACCATCGCGTTTGTCATCTTATAATTATGTGCTGTAAGTAATATATAATTTTGGCACTTTGTGAGATTTGAACTTGAGACCTCAACCTCATGTGCATGATGTAACATCCCCATTTTTTTGTAGGACAAAATACTGTCTTTTAGTAAGGTAAGCAAAGATTAACATTATAACATTATAATGTTAACTAGACATATGTTTGAACTATACAACCAAATAATAAAAGATAATATTATAGTAATATGATAAGACAAAAATAGTCCAATAAGCCAATATGGCGAAATAACAGTCAATGCGAAAAACTAATTAGTCAATTAGTTTTTTTCAATAGTAAATTGTCAGTCCTGTTAAGTCATTGCTTGGACTAGAAACCCAAAGAGGGTCTTAAGCTCTAGTTCCCATATCTTTAGCATGTCTAGAGTATTTTTATCCTTGTTCTACATTGATTCGAGAACTTCTGTCGATTCGTCGATCGAAATTACGATTTAGAAGTTATGATTGGACTTGCTAGTCTACGAGACCCGCTCTATCTCTGTTTGATATCCCTAAAGACTAGAGACCCATGTAAAACTCATTTGCTCTGTGTTTTAAAAATAATTATCATTTTAGTCCCTAAACTATATAGAAAAATCTAAAAGTTGCCACTTTTACATTTTTTTATGCACCTCGTATCGCATGCGTCATTTCTATGACATTTCACACTCCCACAATCAGTTACCTTTTCCCTTCCTTTTCAGCCCCATATTAGCTTAACTATCTCTCTCTATTTTCACCATATATCTTTTCCATTTTACTCATTTCTTAATTAACTTACAAACTCAAGAGAAAAATCACCATATATTAAAAACGGAAGCTGTTGAACCATGGCAGTGATTAAAAACGGAAGGAAAGGGAGTACCATATATAGATGACATTTCATGTGAGAACATAGATTTATGTTGGAATATGCTGCATGTCGAGATTAAATAAATATCCTATAATTTTATAATAAAACAATTATATCATAGCCCACCCAAGTGCTTAAAGAAAGAAAACAATAATCTTTTCATTCCAGAGATCAGAAATGGACGCCCAGAACTTTACAAAAAATATATATATAAATATGGAGTGGGTAAATAAAAACATGATCTGCATTGTAGTGGTATGTCCCAGTAGTATAACCTGCACATCCACTAGCAATTTTATAATGCAACTGTAATCAATCCATTAAAAAAAAAAAAAAGAAGCAATCAATGATAGGTTACTAACGTGTATAAATAAATGAAGCTTGCCATCATGTTTCAACCTCCAAATCGCTTACTAGAGAGATACATACATACACACACATTTCAACTAACTAATCTAGATATACATATGGGAGAAACACAAAGCGAGCCAATGTCAGGGAGGGAGAAGGAAAAGGAAGAATTAGAAGATGAAGAAGCACAAGCCCAAGTGGATATATGGAAGTATATATTTGGGTTTGTGGAGCAAGCAGTGGTGAAATGTGCCGTTGAGCTTGGCATAGCCGATGCCATCGAGAGCCATGGTGGCCCCATGACACTTTCCGAGATATCATCAAAGCTAGGCTGTGACCCTTCCCTTCTTAACCGCATCATGAGGTTCCTCATCCACAGGAAGATATTCAAACCAGTAAGGGCTAACGGTAACGGCCATGATAACAACAGCACCGCCTATGCTAACACGCCTCTATCTCGCCGTTTGACGAGAAGTGGGCCCCACAGCATGGCCGGTTTCCTTCTACTGGAGAGCAGCCCCGTGATGCTTGCACCTTGGCACAGCCTAAGCGCTCGCGTCTTGGCCAGCGGAAGCTCCTCTTTCGAGAAGGCTCACGGAGAAGACGTGTGGCGCTACGCGGCGGGGAACCCTGACCACAGCAACCTCATCAACGAGGCCATGGCGTGCGACGCCAGGCTGGCTGTCCCCGCCGTCGTCCAGGGCTGCGGAGAGGCGTTTGACGGCGTCAAAACAGTGGTGGATGTTGGTGGGGGAAACGGCACCGCCATGTGCATCTTGGTCCGGAGTTGCCCTTGGATTAGTGGGATCAACTTTGACCTTCAACATGTCATCGCTGTGGCCCCTGAGTATGACAGGGTGCAAAATTTGGCAGGTGATATGTTTTTAAACGTCCCCAAAGCTGACGCTGCATTTATTATGGTATGCACTTGTCTATTCCACCGACACTTTCTTGGTTTCTTCCTAATCTTTCTTTATGCCAAACTTTTTCAATAGGAAAATGCTACTTGACCTTAACTGGGGTGTAACCATCTAATCACTTATTTTGTAAATATTATGAGACTTATATAATATTTGTGAAAATAATAATTGAGTGGCTTATCCTTCTTAATATTTTAACTAATTTTAATTTTATAGATTAGTTTTTTTTACTAAAGATATAACTCTTTTATTGATTGTTGATTTTTTTTTTTCATTTATAAAAACTCAAAATCGAGTACTTGCTAAGAAAAATAATTATTAATCCCCTTGAATTAATCAAAAGTCGGGAACCTCCCATTGTTTCCTGCACAAATTTGCAACACCTTGTTATTGAGAAATATTATGTTTTATATATATATATATATTCTGTTATAAATCTTCTTTCATGCTAAATAAAATAATGAATATTTATTTTATTAATTATTAAATATGTTTTTAATTTTTGAAAAATTATAAATTTTTTATTTTACTCATAAAATATTTTTTTTGAAAATATTCTTTAACACATTTTTTAGGACTTAAAAACGACCGTTAGGATGGTCGTTAATGTTGACTTGAATGTCACGTGACTCCCACATGACCAAGTTAATTATAAGCGGTTAAAGACCCATCCTAACCACATAATTAAATCCTACAAAAAAAATTGGCAGTCACTATTTTCTAACAAATTTTTTTTTTAAGATAAAACACAAAATTTATAAATATTCAAGGATTTAAAACACATTTAACCCTTTTATTAATATATAAGAAGATTTTATAGAAAGATATTTTTTCTTTTTATAATAAGTGTCTATTTTTCAATTTTAGGTTCACCTTTAAATTTAGATACAAATTATATTTTGATAAATTAAGTTAAAGATAAAATTAAAAGTAAAAAAGTGAGAGAGAATATCATAAAATTTAATTGTGTAAGCATTGCACACTTAATATTTAAAAATAGAAATGTTTTAGGTATCTAACTCTTTATAGACACTTCCCCACATTGGACTATAATGTATGAGTTCTGCTACTCGTACACCAAAAACCATACACCATACATACACCTCGTACTTATATACATAAAGTTTATGTTTTAACTCATGTAATGTTTGTGCACTTAATTAAGTATAGTTGAGAGTATCATTTACAAGTTTGTAATGTTTGTGCACTCGTGAGAATAAAGTTTGTGCGTTATTAATGGTGTATGTATGAGTGTATGAAATTGGGTGTATATATTTTAAAAAAAAGTTATATATTAATAAGGCAAAACAGTAATACCCCCTTAAGCTTTAAATGAGTTGCAAATAGCTAACCTACATTTTGAATTCTTCAAATTCAACCTTTAAATTATAACAATTCAATTAAACCGTCCATCTAAATTTGCTTAAATAACTAACAATGACAAGATCTGGACCATTGAATTTTTTCCTTTACCAATAACGAAAAATAAAATAGAATAATACAATATTTTAAAAAAAAAAAAAATACAACACCATCCCCCTTCGTCTTCCTTTCCTGCTGGCGATCGGGACCATCGATCTCCCTTCGTACGACATGGGCTTGATGTCGTTTCTGGGGACACACATGACTCTAAAGTGGTTCATGTGAATCGGGTGGTTCACCCTACCCCTCAGATGAACATTGAAAGACAGCAAGAGTTAATTTCAAGGGCTTGATGGGGAGTTTGAGGGTAATGCTTACACTTAGAACAATAAGAAACAGACTAAAGAGTCTTGGTTTGCTGCAACACCACCTACCTACTTCTTTATCTCTAAACGAAACACTATTCATAGTTTTCGGCTTAGCTGATCCCCCCACCCCCACTCTCTCCCCATGCCACAATACCCAGATTAAATTACATAAATGTTTGGATATATTAATTAAATTCTTTCATGCCTAGTCATTGAATAACGAACTATTAAGGGGCCGGACACTAAATAATTGTACCTACTTTACTTAATAACTAAGATTAATTAATTTGATCGATTGATATTTTTTTTAACTTGCAGTGGGTTTTGCATGACTGGGGAGATGAAGAGTGCATCCAAATCTTGATAAAGTGTAGGGAAGCCGTTCCAAAGGAAAATGGAAGGGTTATTATTGTGGAGGCAGTTATTGAAGAAGGAGCAAAGCAAGGCAGTTTAAAGGACGTAGGGTTGATGTTGGACATGGTAATGATGGCCCACACTAACTTGGGCAAAGAGCGGACACTGAAAGAGTGGGACTATGTGATCAAAATGGCTGGATTCAGTTCCTACACTGTGAAGCCCATCCATGCTGTGCAATCTGTGATCATGGCCTTCCCATGATTGCTATTCTTGTTTCTTGTTCGCAGTTGTATGTAACTATGTATATTTGTTATCATGGTGTTGGTGTATTTCTCATTAATTTTGTTTGTGGACTGGATTGGGTTTTCTCATTAATTTTGTTGGTGTTTTTTTTTTTTTTTTGGTTGTATTAAGACTCCTTTCTCTATCCGTGTTTGGCAAGTAAGTGTGTTCGGAAGTGTGGGTTTATCCAACCTAAAAAAAAATGAAAGGTGTGTTTGGTTACCCTTGTTTAGCTAATCTTTGAGTGTTCGGAATAGTAGATTTTGGTGCGATTGTTGGAAGAAGGAGTCTCTTGCGAATGTCATTGTACAATTTTGTTTTAAATGTATGATGCATCTTTATCTCGTCATGCTCCTTTCCTTTTGAAAGTATGGACACTTTCTATTAAAACAATTGGAAAGTTCTTATTATTTTGTGTGATTGTTACCTTGATTGAAAATAATAGATTATTAATAGGTTTTTCTAACCAATGCCGATGACTTTATAAGCATTGGTTATTATGGAAGAAAAAGGGAAAGATGGCATGAATCAAGAAGATGGCTTTACGTATCAAAGCTTGCAGAATCTGCTTAAGAGAAGTTTAAAAGAGAAATCATCCAACATTCATAGGTGAAGCAGAAGAAACGAGAG
This sequence comes from Nissolia schottii, assembly GCA_003254905.1. NCBI lineage: Eukaryota > Viridiplantae > Streptophyta > Magnoliopsida > Fabales > Fabaceae > Nissolia > Nissolia schottii. The sequence continues at coordinate 502,654 of QANU01101148.1, read as the reverse complement.
AAACAGACCACCATTGAAATACATCCTCACGTGCTCCACCTATAAATCTCTCCTATTCTGAATTGTTATTTCAATCCTCTGATTTGGGTATTTGTATTTTGTTGTTTGGTGAGAAAATATTGGTTATTTGAGAGTTTGTTTTTGGCGAGCAACAGAGAGCTTGAAAGAGTTCATTTCAAGTTTCTGTGTTTGGAAGTTTAGTTTGTGAGGTTTTGAAAAGAACCATTGGTGCTTGTATTTGGAAACTTTGTGAAAGAAAAGTGATTTTGGCATTTGAAGAACTGGACGTAGATTCCTAACTAAGAATCAAACCAGTATAAATTTTCTGTGTGTATTCTTCCCTCTACTATTTATATTTTCTATCCTTTAAAAAAAAATTTGCTTTCAATTGAAAATTTTACTTTTTTAGAAAACTTGTCTCCCTGAATACAAGAAGATATCTCCTAAGATTTTAGGAGACAACTTTTTTACTTAAAAGAGAGTTTAATTTTTCGAAAAAGTTTTTGCTTAGATTCAACCCCCTTTATCCAAGCCACATAAAACCATAAGTTCATAACATTAAGGTACCGTGGCCCCTATATTCCATTAGTTCCCCGCTCTAGGACTAGATTCCCTTGACATTGTCATGACTCATAATGTCGAGCTCGATCTTTCATGGGGAAAAATGAATTTTTAGTATAACAGTGGGTTTGGTGATTATTCTTTTTCTTTTTTGTCTCTCCCTTGGTTGTATGTGTATAAATGATGATGATGACGACTGCATTTTTCATCTAGGTAATAAAGGATCCTATGTTGATTAAGGTTACTAGTTATGTGATTAAGTCTAATTAGACTAGCTTAGGAATTTCTATTAAGGCTAGGGGTAATTTGATCATTTATCATCTTTTATACCACTAATCATGAAATAAATTCCAAAGTATGCCATTGACTCTTAGTTATGAGATTAGTCATTGATTAAACTTAGAAATATGGTTTTATTCGTGGCTTGACTTTTCGGTTCAATGTTGATTCGTTTTGCTCTCAATTAGCCTTCTGCTAAAGTTAATCCCTAATCCTCCTATTATTAACTCATGATTAGTGAGTTAATCATTATTATGAAATTGGGAATGTTACAACCACCAGTATATTATTATTATTGGTATTAGTTTTGTTATTATTATTTGGAGGTAATTTTTTTTTTGGTTGTAAAAGACATATATTATCTAGTAACATGTTGTATATACCAAACAGGGTAATATGCATTTCAATTAGATTACCTATGTATGTCAAACACTATAATGTAGCATTACCTGCAATTAGTGGTGGAAACAAGTCAGGTCAAATCAAGCCATACACTAAACAAGGATAAGCCAGACCAGTGTCATTAGTTTTTGGTTTGAACCTGACCTATTACCTGTCAAAGACTTTTGCTTTTTCTTGGTCAGACTTGTTTTAGAGGTTAGACCTAGCCTAGAGCTTGGTAGGCCGACCTATTTGAATAAACAATTTATTGGCCTTCTGGTAGGCCTAAAGAGATCTATGCCTCTTTATTAAGCCTATTTGATAAAATAAAATAAATAAAAAAAGAGGTCTAACATATTTTATAATAATTTTAGAATATATAACATTTGTATAAATTGACATAACATTTTAATTTAGCTCAATGATAGATTTCAAGGGAGCAGCGCATGACTTGACATTGGTGCAATCTAACATCATTAATTTTTGAATAATAATTATGTATAGGTTTAAACAAGTTTATTTTGCACAATTGAAGGGTTGGTTTCCTTAGCACCGTTGTGTCTCCCTTCTCCAACCTAGAACCACTCTTCCAAAAAAAAAATCAGGTATGAGGGGTAGGCGGCCTCCATAGAGGTGGTGCCCTTCACCCTTCCATGGTGGTCTAGTGACCTCTCCCTTCCCCCTTTCTTTTACCTTTCCTTATTCTATCTTTCCTTTCATTTATTGTTTTTCTTTTCTTTTTTTAGAGATTTAGTTTCTGTGAAAGGGAGAGCCTGACCCTTCCATGGAAGTCAGTTGACCTCCATTGTTGCCCTATTTTTTTTCTTTCTTTGTTTCTTTTCTATTGTCTCACCCTTATTGCATTTGGTTTGTATATTTAATTTTTCTTCTTGGTGAATCCTTTTGCTAGTAGCATTGAATATTGAATCATGATAATGGTGGCTCCTGGGTCTGATATCTTTTTGTTCTTGTGATCGCTCTCACTAAATGGGACTACTTGAGAGATGTCACTTATGGAAGGTAAAATCAAAAACGGAGGTTGATGATGGTTACACTAGACTCCAATCCCTTTTGTTTGTGTGTCTAGCGAGTTGTTTTGCGTGTTTAGCACGTTGTTTTGCGTCTTTATCACGATTGTCATGTTCGTTGATATGATATTTTTGCAAAGAGAATATTGTCATTGAAGATGATGATCCGAGCAAGGGAAGACAAATCAACCACAAAAAGGACTTAGAGAGTGTCTGCAGAGCAAGTTGTTCAAGTGTTTTTGTTTTTAAATGTTCAAATAGATTAACCAAGTTAGTTTCTTTTCACTCGAATTTCAGCAATAATAAAGTTGTTTAAGCTAGTGTTTGGTGTAACATCCCGTTTTTTCCTTTGTAAAGATTTCGCGTAATAAATAAATATACAAGTCATTTAATTAGACCAGAAATCTAAATCACCCATTTTATCTTCATATATGTGTTTCTTGTGATGTATATGTTTTTAGAATCATAGTTATTTGTCTGGTAAACTACTGGTGTATATCTGTGACTTGATTGTGATATTTACATACCTAAAGGTAACTAGGGATTTGAATATGAAAATAATGATTTTGAGAGTGTTTTTAAAAGGAGTGAAGGTTAGGTTTCAAAGAACCAAGGAAAAGGATTAGGGAACATGTTTACGGAATGGAAGAAAAGCTCAAACAAGTAAGCTTGTTCCTAGGTTTCCTTTCAGACTATTGAGCACCCTAGGGTTTTCGCTAAGCAGACTCCACATTCTAGTGGCCGCTGAGCAAACCTAAGGGAGGCCGCTGAGCGATTGAAGAAAATCCCAAAGGTACAAAGATCCTAACAAGCACCACAGCACCATAAGTTACGCCTGAAAACTGTAGGTGATTACCTGTATAGATTATATGTCTTTACTATGATGCATCATGAGGAACAGGTTGTTATAGAATGTTAGAAAAACCCTAGATAACTAGACGGATAATCACTTAACGAAGAAAAGATCATAATTGAATATAGGGAACGAAGAAAGATCTTAAGAAGGATCTGACCACAAGAGGCTCAGAATACCTTAAACATATGTACTTAGTTATATGAATAGGGAATCCCCTCTCTTAGTACGTCTATGGACAAGCCCCTCGCCAGTCCGGTAAGAAGGATTGGTTAATGTTTTGAATGCAAGCTTAGAACTGATCTCATAACAAAGTCAGATTTAAAGAGAATGCAATCACAAGATCAAACCGCCAAAGGCGAAAAAGGTAAAGAAAAATATGATATGAAGACAAAGAAAGTTATGACATGAATATGACATGAAAATATGAAATGTTAAGAAACAAAACTAAGAGGATATGTTGTCATGAGTCCACCCTTGTCGCGTCGAAAAGGCCGCCCCCTCACCACTTTGTATATAGGGATGGTTATTTATATGAAATATGTTGCGCTAAAATGCATATGTGGTATAATCTCTACCATGAAATTTAAAGGATACGGAGTAGGTTGTCACCGGACAAGGATGGCGATCCCGCGGTGTGCAAAGGGGAATAATGGACATAAAAACAGAAAAGAAGGACGCTGCCTCAATNTATTGAATCATGATAATGGTGGCTCCTGGGTCTGATATCTTTTTGTTCTTGTGATCGCTCTCACTAAATGGGACTACTTGAGAGATGTCACTTATGGAAGGTAAAATTAAAAACGGATGTTGATGATGGTTACACGAGACTCCAGTCCCTTTTGTTTGTGTGTCTAGCGAGTTGTTTTACGTCTTTATCACGATTGTCATGTTCGTTGATATGATATTTTTGCAAAGAGAATATTGTCATTGAAGATGATGATCCGAGCAAGGGAAGACAAATCAACCACAAAAAGGACTTAGAGAGTGTCTGCAGAGCAAGTTGTTCAAGTGTTTTTGTTTTTAAATGTTCAAATAGATTAACTAAGTTAGTTTCTTTTCACTCAAATTTCAGCAATAATAAAGTTGTTTAAGCTAGTGTTTGGTGTAACATCCCGTTTTTTCCTTTGTAAAGATTTCGCGTAATAAATAAATGTACAAGTCATTTAATTAGACCAGAAATCTAAATCACCAATTTTATCTTCCCTATATGTGTTTCTTGTGATGTATATGTTTTTAGAATCATAGTTATTTGTCTGGTAAACTGCTGGTGTATATCTGTGACTTGATTGGGATATTTACGTACCTAAAGGCAACTAAGGATTTGAATATGAAAATAATGATTTTGAGAGTGTTTTTAAAAGGAGTGAAGGTTAGGTTTCGAAGAACCAAGGAAAAGGATTAGGGAACATGTTTAAGGAATTGAATAAAAGCTCAAACAAGTAAGCTTGTTCCTAGGTTTCCTTTCAGACTGCTGAGCGCCCTAGGGTTTTCGCTGAGCAGACTCCACGTTCTAGTGGCCGCTGAGCAAACCTAAGGAAGGCAGCTGAGCGATTGAAGAAATCTCAAAGGTACAAAGATCCCAACAAGCACCACAACACCATAAGTTAAGCCTGAAAACTGTAGGTGATTACCTGTATAGATGATATGTCTTTACTATGATGCATCATGAGGAACGGGTTGTTATAGAATGTTAGAAAAACCCTAGATAACTAGACGGATAATCACTTAACCAAGAAAAGATCATAATTGAATATAGGGAACGAAGAAAGATCTTAAGAAGGCTCTGGCCAAAAGAGGCTCAGAATACCTTAAACATATGTACTTAGTTATATGAATAGGGAATCCCCTCTCTTAGCACGTCTATGGACAAGCCCCTTGTCAATCCGGTAAGAAGGATTGGTTAATGATTTGATTGCAAGCTTAGACCTGATCTCATAGCAAAGTCAGATTTAAAGAGAATACGATCACAAGATCAAGTTGCCAAAGGCAAAAAAGGTAAAGAAAAATATGATATGAAGACAAAGAAAGTTATGACATGAAAATATGAAATGTTAAGAAACGAAACTAAGAGGATATGTTGTCACGAGTCCACCCTTGTTGCATCGAAAAGGCCGACCCCTCACCACCCTGTATATAGGGATGGTTATTTATATGAAATATGTTGCGCTAAAATGCGTATGTGGTATAATCTCTACCATTAAATTTAAAGGATACGGAGTAGGTTGTCACCGGACAAGGACAACGGTCCTACGGTGTGCAAAAGGGAATAATGGACATAAAAACAGAAAAGAAGGACGCTGCCTCAATAAGAAAGCTTGATAAGGCGCGTAAGAGAACCCCCTATCCCCTCATGCATAACTATGTGATGTATGTATATGATTATATATATATATATTCGCTACAAGGCAATGTCAAACAATCGCAAGGTTGCCTCTATATATATATATATGTATGTATGTATGCATGCATGTATGTATGTATGTATACAAGAAATTATGAGATATGTGAGAATGTGACCCGATGTCACGTTGCTCCAATGAATAGGACTAACAAGAACGATAAATTCCCCGGATAGGTAATGCAAAGATTAGAATGTCCTCAGTCGCCTAGTTAATTAGGTAAAGCTACTCAAGACGAGTATGGATTAAAATAAGTAGGGACTTTAGTATATTTCGACACCTAGAGATTTTCTGAGTAGCCTCGACTCTCGAGCATAAATGAAGCAAAAACGGATAATTAAGCCCTAAGGTTCTCATTGAGGACGAAACGTTCTCATTCCCCACTCATTTATGGTTCCAAGCAAGCACGCTAAGTACGCTGAGGCGAAGTAGTCATCGTCGGACGATCAAAGACTTTGGCGTTAAGAGGCTGCAAGGAAGCAGAAGGACGATAGCCTATATCTATGCGTTGTGGCATTAGTTGTTTTGTACTTTGTATTAGCTAAAGAGATTAGACATGCCCTTAGCTCTTATGTGAATTAGAGGTATTATGTACTAATACAATCCGATGTATAACTATTTTTGGACCAACATGAATGAATGATAAGCTTTCTATGACATTTGTTATGAACCCTTGTTGGTTAAGTCGTTAAACGCTTAAGTCTTGGGGACTCTATCGTTTGTTTGTATATGCATGTCTTATCGATCACAAATGGCTCATATTTTATGTTTTAATAAAAGAAAGGAGAAATTTTAAAATTGGTCCATATTTTATTAAGAGAATATTTTCAAGGATAAATATGGGGGCTAGATGTAACCCAACTAAAGTTGTTAACAATCCTGTAAATATTGTTTACGACTATAACATAAGCAGTTGGCAGGGGTATTAAATTTGGCCCATCCACTTAGCGAATTGAGCACTATTTGTGATTGTCAAAATTCTGCTGGGATTAATAGTTTTACTCTGCTCTTATATAAATGAATTGATCTTCATGAATCATTACAAAAAGAAAACTTATTTTGTCAATATATTGAGTGTCATTTTGGTTTAGAACATCAAATTAAAAATTTTTGAACTCGGTTAGAGACCAAACAGAAAACATTTTTTCTTTTTTAAGATAAAAGAGCTTAATTTCAACCCTTACCTGCAATTTTAAAAGTAATAATCTGAATTATTGATAACCTTATTAAGATTTACCGAACAATACTTTTATTTTCAGTCCTATTGAGGTTACCATAGTACCCTTTCTTGGACTTTCCTTCTTGGGGGCTATTTATTGCCCCTATTATTACTTCACATGGCTAATGATGCGTTCCTAGTTTTGACGATGGGATACGTAGATTACTTACACCACATGTCAATAGATAATATTTCATACTGATACGTCTCAACTGTTAGGCTGTCCCGCAATTATTTGGTGAACAGTGAGTCTGGGAAGAGAGAGGAGTAAGTATAGAGATAGAGCTGTCTGCTGTCTCCGGAATCTGAGATTGGATCCGGAAATATCCAAATTGGAATCATCAAAAGTATCTCAATGGCCATGGAGGAGGGTCCCCTCAACCCTCCAAGTTCCCAGCGACATCTTCTCCTTGACCACAACATCGAAGGAGATATTCACACCACCAAATCACCGAAGAAACTCGGCCTCCTTCCTCTCGTCTTCCTCATCTATTTCGAGGTAGCCGGAGGACCCTACGGAGAAGAGTACGCAGTCGGGGCGGGCGGGCCCCTCTTCGCGATCCTCGGCTTCCTCATCTTTCCCTTCCTCTGGAGCATCCCAGAGGCTCTCGTAACCGCAGAGCTAGCCACTGCCTTCCCTGGCAACGGCGGCTTCGTCATATGGGCTAACGAGGCCTTTGGTCCCTTCTGGGGCTCCCTCATGGGCTTCTGGAAATTCTTCAGCGGTGTCATAAACTTGGCCGCATACCCCGTTCTCTGCATAGACTACGTCAAGCTGGTGGTTCCCGTTTTGTCCTCTGGCTTCCCACGCTACCTCTCCATATTCCTCTTCACTTCGCTGCTCTCGTTTCTCAACTATTCCGGCTTGACCATAGTCGGTTACGCGGCCGTCGCTCTGGGCGTTGTTTCGCTTTTGCCCTTCCTGCTGCTGTCCTTGATCTCCATCCCGAAAATTGAGCCCAGCAGATGGCTGAGTTTGGGTCAGAAGGGCGCGGAAAAGGACTGGACGCTCTACTGCAACACCCTGTTTTGGAACCTGAATTTTTGGGATAATGCGAGCACTTTGGCCGGAGAAATTGATCAGCCGCAGAAGACATTCCCCAAAGCTTTGCTCTCTGCCGGGCTGCTCACTTGTTTGGCGTATATCATCCCTCTGCTGGCTGCCACCGGCGCCTTGCCTCTGGAGCAAGAGAATTGGGTCGATGGCTATTTCGCGGATGCGGCCGAGATCATCGCAGGGAAGTGGTTGAAATTCTGGATGGAAATTGGTGCCGCTCTGTCGATTATTGGGCTGTTTGAGGCCCAATTGAGCAGCGCTGCGTACCAGGTTCTTGGCATGGCGGATTTAGGGTTCATACCTCGGATCTTTGGGGTGAGATCGAGGTGGTTTAATACCCCGTGGATGGGGATTTTGATGTCCACGGTGATTGCGCTTGTCATGTCCTGTTTCACTTTTGCAGATATCATATCCACGGTGAATTTCTTGTATAGTTTGGGGATGTTGTTGGAATTCGCGTCTTACCTTCGGTTGAGGAGCAAGTTCCCAGCGTTGAAGAGGCCATTTGAGGTCCCGGTCGGGTTGCCGGGTCTTGTGATGATGTGCTTGGTGCCATCTTTGCTTTTGCTCTTTGTTATGGCTTCTGCTTCCGCAATTGTGTACTTGGCTAGTGCTCTCGTCACCGCTCTTGGGGTTGGTATGTACTATTTCATGAATCTTTGCAAGTCCAAGAAGTGGATCGAATTCGACAGGGTTGGAGAAAAACTTGATGACGACGACTATACTGTGTAGAAGTTAAGTGCTGTTATTGTTTAATATATTTGTTGTTATTTTTTGTGTGGCGAGATCTGAATATTCAGTTGTGTCAGATACTCTGAATTCGTTATTCTATAAAGAATAACGGTTGACGCACATGACAAAAGTGATCATGTAGAATTGTAGATTCCCTTAGCATCTATTAAAGTATTCTGTTATATTATTTGGAAATGGAAAGAACATGATTGTGTTAAATGTGTCTAGATTTTTCTGTGGGCAAAGCCCAACAAAGATTGCTGCAATTTCACTTTCGGGGCTAGCACAATAAATTTGGTATAGCTATTGTCAAAAGTTGCGCGAACTAGTTAGGAAGTAACGCGTGGCTGAAATTTCTTGCACAAAAGACTATAGATAGAGCTTGAAGTTCCCCCCTAGAATGCATCACATCTTTGCGATTGTGATCTCCAAATCATTTTTTTTTTTTCATTCTGAAACCCCAACGCTACCCACTTTACACTGGCAGTGGTTGTCCTTGGTGCCTCGACTTGCTGGCCTCCGTAGATCCAAAAACCCCTCCACCCTCGAAGTTTTGAGATTTGTGAATCATTTGAACTTATGATACACTTTTTATAAATATTATATTGAAAAAATATTAATTTATCATATTAGATCATATAATCTATTAATATGTCATATTAAATCATAAAATAATAATAAGAATAATAAATTTAATTATAAAAATTATAAAAAAATAGATAAATTAAGTACAATGAAAAGAAATCACCATATATTTTTTTTGAGAGGAGCGAGCCACTGCTGAAGGGTCGTTGGGCTTTGCAGTAAAGAAGAAGAAAAAGAATGACATAAAAGTTGTCTTCTCAAATCAAAAAGTATCATGCAACAAAATTTCATTAGCCGACAGAAGGAAAGGAAGTAGCCACCCTATATGAATGCAGCAGAATACCAAATCTTCCGGTCCCCACATATCTTGTATATTACTAGTACATTTTTATACTAGCTGAACCCTTCACAGCATGACAAACCATGTACCTACAACAAGCAGAGCCGTAAGTTATCGTCTGCTTCTTCTCACTGGCTTCGTTCTCCGGCACCATAGTTACCTTACCTGCTACTACGGCTAGCTTGGATTCTCTATTGTCCAATAATTAATTTTGCATCGCCACGTTACGTTATATCACTATCTTAGAACAAGAAGGAAGCAACCAATATTCCCTCTCCTTTGTCTCACCCTCTTCACTTTCTAATTCTATGATCCATAACTCCACCATTTCTTGTTGCCCACAACAATGGGTTTATTTTTAACCTGCATCACAAATCATAACTACCTTATATACTTCCCATTCACAGTTTCACCGAGCATTGAATTTAATGGAACACAAGGTTGTTGAGCCAAACAGAAAGTACCATGTGCGTGTTGCCTTGTTTTGGTGGCTCGGAATAGCCGTCATCGGAATCCTCGTAGTGGGTGCTGGTGTTCTTTTTATACTGGCAAAGATTCATCGTCACTATGATCCAGAGCAACACTCTGCAGTCCCCACCAACGTTATTCAGAAATATGCCACAGCTCTTGATTTGGCTCTGCAATTTTTCGACGTCCAGAAATGTAACAAAAAAAATATATAGATATGATATGAGTTCTTCTCTAGTGCTATTTGTGTCTCTTACTCGTTCATAAGTTCGAAGTTAAGAGTCGATCCGAAAAGTAAAATGTTATTAGAGATTATGATTAATTAGGGATTTATGTACAAATAAAATAAAAAACAGTATAGAATTCGAGTACACGACCAGTTGAATTGGGTAAATGTGAAGGTAAATAAATATTGGATAAAAAAAATGTTATTATATACCGTATTCAGTCACGTATTTAAATTTCCTGATGTTTAACACATAATTTCTCATATTTATGATGCATTTTTAGATAAGTTGATTCATGGGTGAATTTCAGTCTCATTTACACCGATTTGGATGTCGAAAACCCAATGTGGGGAATGACATAACTGATTGAAGAATAATGTGCATGGGCGTGTTGTATGCAGCTGGAAAGCTGCATAATAACAGGATTTCATGGAGAGGGGATTTAGGGCTACGAGATGGGAGTGAAGCAGGTTTGGATTTATCCAAAGGAATGTATGATGCTGGTGACCTCACCGTGTTGTCTTGGGCGATTCTTGAATATGGAGATCAAATGAATGCAGTGACGCAGCTGCAATATGCACAGGACGCACTTAAGTCGATCACAGATTATCTAATTAATGCTCATCCTTCTGCCGATGTCCTCTAGGTGACCCATTTATTTGTTTCTCAACAATATCTTTTGGTCCCTAATTTTAGTTGATCTGTTAATTTGGTTCCATAACTATTTTATTGTATCAATTTGGTCCTTTACGTTTCAAATCGCTGTTAATTTAGTCTCCTAACTATAGATTTAGTTTTCTACCTTTTAAATTGTTATCATTTTGGTCCATCATGTTAGCATTCGAAAGGACCAATTTGATGAACATAGAAAACCAAATCGATACTCAAATTGATAGATCAACAAAATTGATTCAAAAATAAAAATTAGGAGATAAAATTGATAAATCAAATAAGGCGTAAGATCAAAAAGTTAATTTAGCATATTTGTCTAAACTTTTAACTTTGTACTTTCTACTTTTATTAACGTTAGGGTACATTAAAATTGCATTCACCGTATAACCACCATATACAGACACCAAATAAAATTAAATTTGCCCCTCATTAAATAACGAAAAGTAAATATCCCATCTAGGGGTGGATATGAAGTGGTTTTCTAAAAAACCAAACTCAAACCTAATGAAAATCGAATTTTTCAATGGGGTTTTCTGAACTGATCTGGTTCGTGGTCATCGGAATAGGTTCTGAACTGCTCCGAACCCGGAGAATCGGTTTAAACCGGATTTGAACCGTGACCAACATCAATTGCTTCTAGTAATTTGTTTCTTCAACATCGATCTCAACCTTTTTCTTTCTCTCTCTATGCAAATTCTTCAACATCTAAACTAGAACTGAGCCTAGCCTTAAGGAGGAAGCATCAAAATTGACTCCTAATTCGCTGTCGTTGTAAGACCTTGCGCCGCCCACCGCATTCCCGCGGTTGCCGTCGACTGCCCCTGGTGAAGGAGATCCACTCGCGCGCAACCACGCACTGATCTTAAAGAGGGTTATCAGAAAGCTCTCCTCATTAACATGGCCACAAAGACCTGCTCCAATTGGGAGCTTTCTGAGTTTTCAGAATGGAATAAGGATGCAAAATCCACCTTTGGCCATGAAAGCTCGCCTAATCCCCCAGTTTGTGTTGGGACTGAGGAAAGGCCACTGACGCAAGTTAACTCATCTTTCCCAGGAATAGAAGTTGCAGCGGAAACTGCAGCCGCATTGGCCTCAGCAGCTCTGGTTTTTAAGGAGATCAATCTCACTTGCTCTGAGAATCTCCTAGGACATGCTCAGCAGCTGTTTATATTTGCGGATACTTTCAAAGGTTCCTACAGTGTCAGCAGAACGAGAATTCATTTGGCAATATAGGGGGTCCCTCATGGTTTACTTGAGATGATAAGCATGTTGCAACTCAGGTAAAAAGTTTGACGCAGTGTTTCTTACCTCTCTAGGTGATCCATTACCTCGATTCACTCTTTTATTTTAAGCCATTACTTTTTATTCACTCTTTTATTTTAGGCTAGATTGCATTTTTGGTTTCTTAACTTTATTTGATGTATCAATTTTGTTTTTTTAACTTTTTTCATGTATTAATTTGGTATCACATTTCAATCTAATATATCAATTTGGTTTCATAACTATTGATTTAGTCCTTTACGTAACAATTTAAAAGCTAAAGACCAAATTGATACATAAAAGTCAGTTAATAACCAAATTGGTAGATTAAATAAAGTTAAGAGAACAAAAATTAATTTTGCCTTTATTTTATTATATGTTCAATTTGGTAGTTCTTAAATCAAATAGGTATATTTATGTTGTAATAGATCTTCTTGTTCCATTGTTCCAAAGCGAGATGCGCTGATTATGAACTGGACCTATATTTTGTGATGTTGAACTAGGTTCTTTTGTCTAGAATAAACTTTTTTGGTACAAGAGACATTCCAGATGCCGAGAACGTTGACCTTCAGATATATAGAAAAACAGCTGAAACATTCATTTCCAAGCTTCTACCAGATTCGCCAACATCTACCACTAACACAACTGAATGTAGGATTGATTTCTTTCTTCCCTGTTGCATTTTTCCAGTTTGATTAATTTTGTTACACATTGTCTTTAATTTGGTCTTCAAAGTCACTATTCATCAATCATTTAACAAACGGAAAATAACGATATGCCTTGTGCTTAGTATCACTTGTGCCGCGCCAACATTTTCAGTTGGTTATGTAACAAAAGGTAACTAAGAACCAAATCCAACACGGTTTGTAATATAATAAATGACTAACTTAAAAGCTAAACATACAAGACCAAATTAAAAAAAAAAAAAAAAAGAAGTAATAGACAAACAAGACATTTTTTTTTTCCTTTTGTATTAATTATACTAAAGGAGATGATAAAAGGAATATATATCAAACTCTAATATTTTTTTCCGATAAGTTTTAGATTTGATTTTACTACTCAAAATCTGAAGGGATGAGAATTTCTATTACAAACATTCCCAAGCCATCAAAAAACAAACTCGGAAAAGGAAAGAAGGCTTCGTTAAAAACCTTAGAAAAATTCAATGCTACAAACTCGTGCTTTCGGAAGATGAAGAAGAAAGAAAAAAAGAGTTACAAACATCAATGTAAACAGCAATACATTGTAAACACTCAGGCTCAACTCGAACTGACAACCAAATAAATAACACAAAATCAAAAAACAAAAGCATGTCTGGGTTCCGTTTCATTCTTTGTAATACCCCGTTCCGTAGCATAGGTATATATCGACTATTACTTACACAATCTATCATTTTAAAGCAGGTGGACTGATATGGGTGTCACCTTGGAACCCTTTGCAATATTCAGTGTCTTCTGCGTTCTTAGCTGTTCTTTATAGTGATTACATGCTTACATCTCAAACGGAAACTCTTTATTGCAATGGGAAATTGTACAAGCCTGTAGATCTTCGCAAGTTTGCCATTTCTCAGGTATGCAGGCATGCCGTACAAATATGATGAATAATTTTCCATCTTTATCATTAGTACTATCTGAACTTGGCACTTTCAGTTTCAAATATCCTCGTTATTAGTCAATCAATTGGATTTATGCTTGAACTTATTATGAATCACGAGTGATTTTATGTCTAACACAACTTCTCACAGAAGAGTTTATTATGATTCAAGGGTGAACAATAACACACATACCTGTCTTTACCTTGTGCTGAAATTTAACATTTATCGAAAAGAATCAGTATAACAAGGATCAAAATCTAAGTCATTTAGTCCTGGAAACTCTAATAAAATGTTAGAGAAATTTAGGTGAGAGGAATAATTAACTTAACTTTGTTACTCATCTTATCTCTCTATTAAGACTAAAACACACTACAAAGCGTAGTATAGAAGTCCAACCCTCTGACACTGTTAACTAATACATATTCTCTAATGGCTTATCCTGAAATGGCAAATTCAAATAATTTCAGGCAGAATATCTGTTGGGCGAAAATCCATTGAAGATGAGCTATGTTGTGGGATATGGAAGTCATTACCCTAAATGTGTACATCATAGGGGATCTTCCACTCCAGTTGATGCTAACAGTAGTTGCAGGGATGGATTCAAGTGGCTTGACTCAATCCCAACCCAAATGTTGCATTTGGAGCTCTAGTGGGTGGCCCCTTCTTTAATGAGACATATAATGATTTCAGGGACAACTGGCAGCAAATTGAACCAACCACTTGCAATAGCGCCCTCCTAATTGCTCTCCTCTCTGGCTTGGTTGCCAGTTCCTCTGTAATTTCATCTTTCTAACATTCCAAAATATATATATATATATATATATATATATATATATATATAGAGAGAGAGAGAGAGAGAGAGAGACACACACACACGTGTGTGTGTTTTTGTATGTGTATGATCCAACTTGGTAGTTGACATGTAAATTCTCCCTCATTTCCCCTTTCCAGTCAGCAATAATTTTGTTGTAGGTAGGCCATGCCTCTGCCAAATTTTGCTGTATTTGGCATCAACACCACTCTTCATTAAAAAAATTTGATACTTATGTATACAAACCAGTTTATAACAACTATTTATCTACTTAAATAGGCAACTTTGGTTAAGTTATCTGTATCTATATGTTAATATCGTGTTTGAAAGGGACGTAATTATGTGTTCGTAAGCCTGATGAGGCCAAGAGAATGAGTTTGGGTTAATAAAAATGGTGGAAATGATGAAGAAAACCGATTAGAATATTGACTTGTTTGGTAGAATAAGAGAGAACTTCATAGGGTGTTAATGTGGCCAGAGGTTTGTGTGTGAAGTGTTCTGTCTTGCTCTCCTCTGTCTCTCCCCCTTTTATCCTTGTTTTCCCCACGTAGGTCATTAGGTCTTGTACCTTTCATTCCTAGTACCTATGGCTGTCAAAACGGGCGGGTCCGCCCGTTTATGGCCTGCGAGCCTAAACGGGTCGGGCAAAAAATATGCATATTTTTAGGGTCCGGCTCGTTTATGGTCGGTCCGTGGGCCTAAACGGGCCACCCGTTAACCCGTTAATTTTTTTAAATTTTTTTTTAAAAAATTCAAAAAATTAAAAAAAAAATTTAAAAATTAAAAAAAAAATCACGGGCTCACTGCCCGGTCCAATTTTTTTTTCAAATTTTTACGAGCCTATTTTTTGCATGTAAAGTCCGTCCATTTAACCTGGTAAACGGACCGGACCCATTTTGACAGCCCTACTAGTACCCCTTCTCTTTCCTTTTTGGGCTTAGTTGACCCTCCTCAGCAAAGGGGGTCTTCGGGATCTTCCTGCTAATTGTTTATCACTTGTTGCCTTACTCACTAAGATGACAATTCACACCATGTCTCATTGGTTTCAGATATTCCAGATGACCTTGATGGTAATCCTCAGGCTTAGTTGCAGCCAGTGTTCTGAGTCTTGGTTAGCTCTACTTTGCAGTAGAGTCGTTAGCAGTCAAAGTCATTTACGTTATGCAATTATCATTAGTTATTATTTAATTATTCAGTTAATAGTCTTTTATCATATATATTATGCATACTTATTTTAAGAATTATAATTACACTGCCACGAAGATGACAATTCACACCATGTCTCATTGGTTTCAGATATTCCAGATGACCTTGATGGTAATCCTCAGGCTTAGTTGCAGCCAGTGTTCTGAGTCTTGGTTAGCTCTACTTTGCAGTAGAGTCGTTAGCAGTCAAAGTCATTTACGTTATGCAATTATCATTAGTTATTATTTAATTATTCAGTTAATAGTCTTTTATCATATATATTATGCATACTTATTTTAAGAATTATAATTACACTGCCACGAATTGAATTAAAATAGTGATTAGACTAGTAAACGAGCTTTCGTAGGCCTAGTAGTCCTACATGATATATGGTGTGACGAACGATAGGGCGATGTTGTTGTAGTCTTCGTATTGTTCTTCGTCTTCAATTTATTGCTTCTTTCTTCCTTATGCTCCTTGCTTCCTTCTTTTTCTTCTCGAAANAATTTGCACCTCATTAAATAACGAAAAGTAAATATTCCATCTAGGGGTGGACGTGAAGTGGTTTTCTGAAAAACCAAACTCAAACCTAATGAAAATCGAATTTTTCAATGGGGTTTTCTGAACTGATCTGGTTCGTGGTCATCGGAATAGGTTCTGAACTGCTCCGAACCCGGAGAATCGGTTTAAACCGGATTTGAACCGTGACCAACATCAATTGCTTCTAGTAATTTGTTTCTTCAACATCTCAACCTTTTTCTTTCCCTCTCTATGCAAATTCTTCAACATCTAAACTAGAACTGAGCCTAGCCTTAAGGAGGAAGCATCAAAACTCCTTGGAGATGACTCCTAATTCGCTGTCGTTGTAAGACCTTGCGCCGCCCACCGCATTCCCGCGGTTGCCGTCGACTGCCCCTGGTGAAGGAGATCCACTCG
Source organism: Nissolia schottii (assembly GCA_003254905.1). Classification (NCBI taxonomy): domain Eukaryota; kingdom Viridiplantae; phylum Streptophyta; class Magnoliopsida; order Fabales; family Fabaceae; genus Nissolia; species Nissolia schottii. The sequence continues at coordinate 486,064 of QANU01101148.1, read as the reverse complement.
CGCGCAACCACGCACTGATCTTAAAGAGGGTTATCAGAAAGCTCTCCTCATTAACATGGCCACAAAGACCTGCTCCAATTGGGAGCTTTCTGAGTTTTCAGAATGGAATAAAGATGCAAAATCCACCTTTGGCCATGAAAGCTCTCCTAATCCGCCAGTTTGTGTTAGAAGCTTTGGTATGTGATAAAAGTTTTGGGCCATTAGAAGCTATAAGTTACTAGCGATGGCAAGGGTCGTTGGCGATGAAAGCGAAGACATGGGAGTTACAAGATAATGAGATTGAGGTTTTGAGAAAATTAATAAATGAACATTTCTCTACCTTTACAACAGATTTTGCATCGAATAATATCAGACAGTATAGAGGTCGTCATCAGTAACTAGTTGCAGCGGAAACTGCAGCCGCATTGGCCTCAGCAGCTCTGGTTTTTAAGGAGATCAATCTCACTTACTCTCAGATTCTCCTACGACATGCTCAGCAGGTTCCTACAGTGTCAGCATCCCTCAAGTGGGGAAATACTATTACTCATCTGGTTATGAGGATGAACTTTTATGGGCAGGTACTTGGCTCTATCATGCAACAAAGGACCCTTCATACCTAAACTATGTGACATAGCAGAACGAGAATTCATTTGCAAATATAGGGGGTCCGTCATGGTTTACTTGGGACGATAGCATGTTGCAACTCAGGTAAAAAGTTTGATGCCGTTTTTCTTACCTCTCTAGGTGATCCATTACCTTGATTCACTCTTTTATTTTAGGCTAGATTACATTTTTGGTTTCTTTAACTTTATTTGATCTATCAATTTTGTTCTCTAATTTTTTTCATGTATTATTTGTATCATACTTCAACCTAATGTATCAATTTGGTTTCATAACTATTGATTTAGTCCTCTATGTTTTAAATTGATGACAATTTAAAAGGTAAAGACCAAAGTTGATACATAAAAATAAGTTAATAACCAAATTGGTAGATTAAATAAAGTTAAGAGAACAAAAATTAATTTTGCCTTTATTTTATTATATGTTCAATTTGGTAGTTCTTGAATCAAATAGGCATATTTATGTTGTAATAGATCTTCTTGTTCCATTGTTCCAAAGCGAGATGCGCTGATTATGAACTGGACCTATATTTTGTGATGTTGAACTAGGTTCTTTTGTCTAGAATAAACTTTTTTGGAACAAGAGACATTCCAGATGCCGAGAACCTTGACCTTCAGATGTATAGAGAAACAGCCGAAACATTCATTTGCCAGCTTCTACCAGATTCGCCAACATCTACCACTAACAGAACTGAAAGTAGGATTGATTTCTTTCTTCCCTGTGGCATTTTTCCAGTTTGATTAGTTTTGTTACACATTGTCTTTAATTTGGTCTTCAAAGTCACTATTCATCGATCATTTAACAAACGGAAAATAATGATATGCCTTGTGCTTAGTATCACTTGTGCCGCGTCAACATTTTTAGTTGGTTGTGTAACAAAAGGTAACTAAGAACCAAATCCAACACGGTTTGTAATATAATAAATGACTAAATTAAAAGCTAAAGATACAAGACCAAATTAAAAAAAAAAAAGAAAAAAAGAAGTAATCGACAAACAAAACATTTTTTTCCTTTTGTATTAATTATACTAAAAGAGATGATAAAAGGAATCTATATCAAACTCTAATATTTTTTGTGATCAGTTTTAGATTTGATTTTACTACTCAAAATCTAAAGGGATAAGAATTACTATTACAAACATTCCTATGCCATCAAAAAACAAACTCGGAAAAGGAAAGAAGACATCGTTAAAAACCTTAGAAAAATTCAATGCTACAAACTCTTGCTTTCGGAAGAAGAAGAAGAGAAAAAAAAAAGAGTTACAAATATCTAGCAGTACTCAGTGTAAACAGCAATACATTGTAAACACTCAGGCTCAAGGCGAGCTGACAACCAAATAAATAACACAAAATCAAAAAACAAAAGCATGTCTGGGTTCCGTTTCATTCTTTGTAATACCCCGTTCCAAAGCATAGGTATATATCGACTATTACTTACACAATCTATCATTTTAAAGCAGGTGGACTGATATGGGTGTCACCTTGGAACCCTTTGCAATATTCAGTGTCTTCTGCGTTCTTAGCTGTTCTTTATAGTGATTACATGCTTACATCTCAAACGGAAACTCTTTATTGCAATGGGAAATTGTACAAGCCTGTAGATCTTCGCAAGTTTGCCATTTCTCAGGTATGCAGGCATGCCGTACAAATATGATGAATAATTTTCCATCTTTATCATTAGTACTATCTGAACTTGGCACTTTCAGTTTCAAATATCCTCGTTATTAGTCAATCAATTGGATTTATGCTTGAACTTATTATGAATCACGAGTGATTTTATGTCTAACACAACTTCTCACAGAAGAGTTTATTATGATTCAAGGGTGAACAATAACACACATACCTATCTTTACCTTGTGCTGAAATTTAACATTTATCGAAAAGAATCAGTATAACAAGGATCAAAATCTAAGTCATTTAGTCCTGGAAACTCTAATAAAATGTTAGAGAAATTTAGGTGAGAGGAATAATTAACTTAACTTTGTTACTCATCTTATCTCTCTATTAAGACTAAAACACACTACAAAGCGTAGTATAGAAGTCCAACCCTCTGACACTGTTAACTAATACATATTCTCTAATGGCTTATCCTGAAATGGCAAATTCAAATAATTTCAGGCAGAATATCTGTTGGGCGAAAATCCATTGAAGATGAGCTATGTTGTGGGATATGGCAGTCATTACCCTAAATGTGTACATCATAGGGGATCTTCCACTCCAGTTGATGCTAACACTAGTTGCAGGGATGGATTCAAGTGGCTTGACTCAATCCCAACCCAAATGTTGCATTTGGAGCTCTAGTGGGTGGCCCCTTCTTTAATGAGACATACAATGATTTCAGGGACAACTGGCAGCAAAGTGAACCAATCACTTACGATAGTGCCCTCCTAATTGCTCTCCTCTCTGGCTTGGTTGCCAGTTCCTCTGTAATTTCATCTTTCTAACATTCCAAAATATTATATATATACACACACACGTGTGTGTGTTTTTGTATGTGTATGATCCAACTTGGTAGTTGACATGTAAATTCTCCTTCATTTCCCCTTTCCAGACGGCAATAATTTTGTTGTAGGTAGGCCATGCCTCTTCCAAATTTTGCTGTATTTGGCATCAACACCACTCTTCATTAAAGAAAATTGATACTTATGTGTACAAACCAGGTTATAACAACTATTTATCTACTTAAATAGGCAACTTTGGTTAAGTTATCTGTATCTATACATTAATATCGTGTTTGCAAGGGATGTAATTATGTGTTAGTAAGCTTGATGAGGCCAAGAGAATGAGTTTGGGCTAATAAAAATGGTGGAAATGATGAAGAAAACCGATTAGAATATTGGCTCGTGTGGTAGAATAAGAGAGAGCTTCATAGGGTGTTAATGTGGCTAGAGGTTTGTGTGTGCAAAGTGTTTTGTCTTGCTCTCCTCGGTCTCTCGCCCCTTTATCCTTATTTTCCCCACTTAGACCATTAGGTCTTGTCCCTTTCACTCCCAGTACCCCTTCTCTTTCCATTTTGGGCTTAGTTGACCCTCCTCAGCAATGGGGTCTTCGAGGTCTTCCAGCTAATTGTTTATCACTTATTGCCCTACTCACTAAGATGACAATTCACACCATGTCTCATTGGTTTCAGATATTCCAGAGGACCTTGATAGTAATCCTCAGACTTAGTTGTAGTCCGTGTTCTGAGTCTTGGTTAGCTCTACTTTGCAATAGGGTCGTTAGCAGTCAAAGTCATTAGTTATTATTAGTATTATTAGCTATGTTGCTCCAGACATTTGGAGGCAGGATTCTCCACGTTTATGTTCTGCAGTTATTATTAGTTATTATTTAATCATTCAGTTAGTATTGGTTATAAATAGTTAATAGTCTTTTATCATATATATTATGCAGAATTATTTTAAGAATTATAATTACACTGTCACGAATGGAATTAAAATAGCGATTAGACTAGTAAGCGAGCTTTCGTAGGCTTAGTAGTCCTACATGATAGATGGTGTGACGAACGATAGGGCGATGTAGTTTCCTATCGTTCTTCGTCTTCAATTATATGCTATTACTTATTTCTTCCTTATGTTCCTTGCTTTCTTCTTTTTCTTCTCGAAATGCAAACCTTGTCGATCTGAAAACTCAAACAGTTCACCAATTTTTGACAAAACATCTGAGTTACATCAGTCTAATCCAATTCGGTTACATATCTGATCCACTAAAGTACTCAGATCGACTACCTGTCCAGTTAATTAGCTTTTTTAGTCAAACTAACTGGGCTAATCCGAGTTTAACAACTATGATTATATGGCCATAATGTTGGTGAAAAATGAGGTCTACGTAGTTATCTTTATTAGTATTTATTGCTCCAAATAGCTTTAGATAAGATTCTCGGACATAATAGACTTATGATTACATTCAGTTATTAGTTAGTTTTCAGATTCAGTGGTAACGCTTTTTGGGATGCTATTTTTCATTTCAGTATTATGCAGACTTAGTATTTATTTTAGTATATCACTTAGTTTATAATTATAATTGTTTGTTATTATGTTTAGCCATGTTTTAGAGCTTCCGTGGGACGTCATCCCTATATATGGTCACAACCAGATTAGGGTCACGACATAAACTATGCATGATGAACTTGCAAAAAGGCTCTGCTAGACTCCTATGGTTATTTGGTGGGTTAAAATTGGGTTTGAAGTTGTAAAAACATCATTTTTGTTTTTCTGGCCTCTTTGGTAATCAAATTATATGGATATGTAATCGATTACAAGGTTTTTGAAACTTGGTAATCGATTACATATTCGTGTAACTAATTACACTGTTCATATTAGGGCTCCGAAGAACATTTCTGGACATGTTGTAATCGATTACCACTTTGTGTAATCAGTTACCAACATGTCTAAAATGTGTTCTTGAACAATTTTGATACTTTTGGTGGTTCTAATATACATCCTACATCTATCTTACAGGTTCGTAAATGATTTTACTCACATTCAGACGCTCAGAAAACACATTTTTACATACGATACAATAAGATTAGACCTAGGGCTCATTTTTCACAAAAATGTCTCTTTTGCTTCAAATCCTAAACTAAGACATCAAATATTATTTTCTTTCATAACTAAGATTCAAAACAGAACCTAATGGACTAGATCTAACTCTTATTGCAATAGTTTGGCCATTGGTAAAGTGGATCTAGGTGATCATAGGTAAAAATACACTTTTAAGCTAAAATGAGTTTTCATGAAAATATGGCTTATTAATGAGTTTTTAGGTTTAGATTCCAATACAAAATAGTTTTAAAACATCCTTATGAACAAGATTTAATGCACAAAATTGCTTGGAGATATTATATCTAAGAAAAAATGAGTGTGAGATTCTATGAACACATATATGAACAAAATCATATTTTTTTATAAAATGCTTGAGTTTGATCATGGAGTTAGATTTGATGGTCATTTCTAAGTCTCCATGATCATTCCTCAATGAAAGAAAACCAAGGAGATGACCCACCTAATGAAGGTAGCTTGAGAAAGATCTCTAGTAAGTGAAATGTGACTTTTTGAGTGTTTGATCTCTATGAACCAAGGGAGAGATGATTGCCCTTGTTCTTGGCCAAGTGATTTTGGTTTTGGTTGGGGAATGAGAGTAGTTTCTTGATGCTTTCTGCTAATAGGAAGAAGAGAATGAGGAGAGAAGAGTTGGGGTTTCTTTTGAGCTTTCAAGTGCACAATTTTGATCCCTAAGTTGAGGTTTATATAGAGGATAATCGAAAGAGTGGGAGAACGAGAGAGAAACGTGGGAGAGGGGCTAGGAGGGCTGATGGCGAGTTGTCCCATAAAAAAATGCAAGTGTTTGCTCTTCTAAAAAAAAAAATCCTATTGTGCAGTTAATCTTATAATTTAAAAGAAACAATCTTATAATTTAAAAGAAACAATGTTAACTCACATGTTTGACCTTCTACTCATATATTGCCATAATTTTTGTTTGATTCTAGGTTTTTTAGTAGTGAATAATTTATAAGGGAGTGAATCCTCTGAATTTTGATGCATGTCTTAACCCTAGGCAATCTAACCAAAAAAAAAACCTTCTACAATATTACCGAAGGGGTTAAGGGCATACAAACAAACCATCGAAAAGGGTCGGATCGGGCAGCGACCCGACTCAACTGGTAAACAAACCTTGCACGTCTCTCTCACAGTGACAGTCTCACGCCCCTCGCTTGAGAGAGAGAAAGAGAGGGCATCCCTCCCCTCTCCTCCGACAGCACCCAACACAGGGATTTTGCTCTTAACATACATCCTATTATTTCTAATATCTATTACTCACTCACTCAACACTTTTTGCCATCTTTCTTTCAATCCTGAATCTTACCTTCATCTCCTTTCTTCCTTTCTCTCTTTTTTATTTTATTTTATTGGGTCTCTTTTTTTTTTACACACCAACCCACCTCCACATCGCTCCCCAACCCACCATCTCCCGATTCTTTCGCCAAAACCACTGATTTTTGTCAACACCCATCAAACCTTTGGGGGACTTTTCTCTCTTGCCTTTCATCTCCCTTCCCAGTCGCAGGTATCCAATTTAGATAACGCCCCCTTTTATTTTTTTCAATTATTTATTTATTTGTTTATTTTTCTTTTGTTTCTCTGTTATTGATGACTGATTGATTGATTGATAATTGGTTTGGCACATGCTATGAATGAGAACATATTCCTCCTTTTACTTTCCCCAGTTTCCTTTGCTTCACTTGTCGATCTGATGCTTTAAACTTGTGCATCTGTACATTATTTGCTCTTGTTATTTAAGCAGCTCTTGCTTCATTTGGATAAGCTTCATCACTAGGAGCAATATAATCTGCATATCACTAATTCAAAGTGTTTTGCTTTTGAAATAAAGCATTTGAACATTATAGCATACCACATTTCACTCTCTCCTTAATTTCTGTTGGGACTTTTGTGTCGATGGCAATTTGCTTTGCATTTGGCTGCGAAGAATAGTGCTTTGCAATCTCCCTAGTCTAAACATTTGCATTTTATTAGTTTGCTGTCCTCATATAATTAACTGAAGTTCTCTATTTTCGTTTATACACTAAGGCTTTCAAACACAGGTTAGGTCACCTTGAATGATATTTTATTTCCCTAACTGTTTGTGTTTTGAATTGTTCTTATGCTGTAGGATTGGATCAGGCCTTGCATGCTTGCTTGGATCTAGCTTATTGTCGCTCCTAGTAGAACTTCGATTCTTTGAAGATCCTTGTTTCAAATCTTCCTCCTTTGCTTCCTGATATCCAGGTAAAAAGAAAATAAAAATCATCCAGTTTTGCATAATATTTTTGTAGCTGTATGTGTATAATGGCAACCTATAAGGGACTGGATTTCTATTTTCCTGTCTGTTTATGCTGGCTGAGTTTGTTGTTTATTTTGGACTATAGGAACCGATGGGGAAGAAAGTCAAAAAGAGAAGCCAAGGCTCTGATAAGAAGGCAGTTGCTACCCATTCCCCTAAAAAGGTTATGGAATCTTGCAACTTGACTGTTGAGTCTGTTGATGAGGGGGTTTCAGTTGCGAAGGGGACAAATACTTGCCCTCATCTTGTAAAAGGTATTAATTTAACTAGATTGTCCGATAAGATTGGGTCTTCTGGATCCATAAGGTGTGAAGATTGTAGGGAAGGTGCAGCTGATAGGAGGGGTAGTAAAGGTAAAGGTAAACATGGGAAGAAGAAAGGTGGCGCGTCGTTAGATTCAAAATCTGAGTCAAAGGCTATATGGGTTTGTTTGGAGTGTGGTCAATATACCTGTGGAGGTGTAGGGTTACCAATAACACCCCATTGCCATGTAGTCAGGCACATGAGGCAAACTCGGCACCCCTTGGTTGTTCATTCTGAAAAACCTCAGCTGTGCTGGTGTTTTCCTTGCAATATGCTTATTCAAGTTGATAAAATAGAAGAGACTGAAGAAACTGGTCATCTTCTATCTGATGTAGTGAAATTGTTGAAAGGGCGATCGTCAGAAAAATCATCACTGAATACTGAGGATGTTTTATTAGTGGGTCGCAGTGTTACTTCAGAAATTAAATCAGCTACTCTTTTAAGAAGTGATTCTTATGGACAAGGTGGTTATGTAGTTAGAGGCATGCTTAATCTTGGGAATACTTGCTTTTTCAATTCTGTCATGCAAAATCTGCTAGCTATAAGCAGATTGAGGGACAACTTTCTGAACTTAGATGCTCCTGTTGGGCCACTGATTAGTTCCTTGAAGAAGTTGTTCACTGAGTCAAACCCTGAATCAGGATTGAAAAACGCTATAAATCCTAGATCCTTTTTTGGTTGTGTTTGTTCTAAGTCTCCCCAATTTCGAGGATATCAGCAGCATGACAGTCATGAATTACTCCGTTGTTTACTGGATGGGTTGAGTACTGAAGAACTAGCTGTACAGAAACAGAATGGTTCTTTGAAGAGAGATGGGACCTCTTCTAATACTTTAGTTGATGATTTATTTGGGGGTCAGATATCTAGTACTGTATGTTGCATTGAATGTGGACATTTTTCAACAGTGTATGAGCCTTTTTTAGATCTTTCCCTGCCTGTTCCAACTAAGAAACCTCCGCCTCGGAAAGCCCCACAAGTAACTCGAACCAAAAAACCAAAACTTCCACCTAAAAAAGGTGGAAAGACTCGAGTCAAAGTTAACAGAGATGAAGATCGGTTGGCTGTTCAAAGTCTACCAAACCAATTGTCCACCCACGAATCATCCTGCCCTGCTCAGCCCAACGCATCAGTTGCTGGAGAGACGGCAGCTCCTTCTGGTGATTCTACAGTATTGGGTTCTGAAGAAATAAGCTACGTGAGTGATAAAGAGGACTTATCATCACGTAATTTGGTTACTGTTGTAGAGTCTCAAAATATGCAAGTCGTTGACAATGCTGCAAAGGAAATGTCAGCTTCATCAGATAATTTCGTGTGGTTAGATTATGTGGAAGCTGGAACTGTGACTGACGAATGTGATTTCATTTCCCAGAAGGAGGATGCTCCAGAGGTACAGGATATTGAGAGCAAGGATGAATGTGTAAATGAATTCCCTGTACAGGCTAGCAGTGAATCTAATGGTCCAGTTTGTGTACTTAAGGAGGATCAAAACCTAAGATCAGATTCTTCTTCAACAAATGGGTGGGAAGACGAGGTTCCATTACAAGTTCAAGATTCAGAAGTTCTGTTACTTCCTTATAAAGAAGAAAGTTCCTCTGCTGGTGAGATCATTGGAAGAGATGGCGAAGCCTCCTCATCAAATTTGGGTGGTGATCAAGAAAAATTGGAGTTTGATGGCTTTGGTGACTTATTCAATGAGCCTGAAGTTGTTGCTGGTCCTGCTCCTAGACCTTCTTCATCTAGCGGGGTCACGGAAGCTGGTTTTATCACTGGAAACAACAGTGAGTCTGATCCTGACGAAGTAGATGATACAGATTCTCCTGTCTCTGTAGAGAGTTGCTTGGCACATTTTATAAAACCGGAGCTTCTCTCAGATGAAAATGCTTGGAACTGTGAGAACTGTTCAAAAATTGTCCGACGTCAAAAGATAGAAGCAAAAAAGAAGGCAAAATCTGTATTGGATGGAAATGAGACTGGATGCCATGATGAACAATGGCATGCAGCTGATTCTTGTTCTGTTGAAGTCAGAAGCCTTGGTAATGGGGATATTACAAATGACAAAAATATAGAAAGTTCAGTTTCACATGTTAAACATGGAACAGAGCTTGAAAATGGTCAAACAGATGACGTGAGTTCAATTGTTAATGAAGAGGATAGTGGGACATTTAATATGAAAGATACGCATAATGAGGAATTTCAGTCTCACTCTTCAGGTTTTCATAAAGCTTGCAATAAAGAAAGTTGCAACCATTTAGTTTCTGATTCTTGTGTCACTTTGCGCAAGACTGAAAATAGCCAAAGAAGAGATCCTCAGTTGTTAGGTCAGGATAATAATGACTCAGAAGAATCTAGTGAGGAAGAAGCTGACTCCAAAAGTTTGAAAGTAAAGAGGGATGCAAATAAGAGGGTACTCATTCATAAAGCTCCACCTGTTTTGACAATTCATCTGAAGAGATTCAGCCAAGATGCCCGTGGTCGCTTAAGCAAGTTAAATGGTCATGTCAATTTCAGAGAAACAATGGATCTCAGGCCATATATGGATCCCAGGTACTTTGCTGAACAATTAATCAATGTCTAAATTCTTCTACCTTTTTGCTTTCATTTCATATTTATTCTACTATCTTCGTCGATTTGGCATTTTCTTCTCAAATGTTAAAGGTTTGTGATTTTAATTTAATCATAAGAAATATTTTGGACACAATTTCAATTCATTGCAAACAGTTTGGATTTGTCAGTTCAGTTTCTACTGTAGATGTTTAATTTTTCTCTTTTTATATACTTCATTGATTTTCTGGCACGTAATCCCCTCCCAATACTGTTCCAAACAGATGCAAAATTGAAGAGAAGTATGAATACCACTTAGTTGGTGTAGTGGAGCACTCGGGAACTATGAGAGGGGGTCACTATGTTGCATATGTGAGAGGGGGCCAGAGGAACAGAGGGAAGGCTGATGTAGAGAATGAGAGTTTCACTTGGTATCATGCCAGTGATGCATACGTGCGTGAAGTTTCTCTCGATGAAGTTCTTCGCTGTGAGGCATACATTTTATTCTATGAAAAAATTTGAGTGGACCATCTACTTTCCCAGTGTTTATACCTGAGGTAGAAATAGAAGTTTGTTAAATTGAGGAGATAGAGACAAATTATTGCGGGTGAGTGTGAAAGAAATTACCGTAAATTGTGATACCATTTTTTCAACATGTAATGAGATCTTGAGTGTACAATGCGATATCATACAACCAAAAATCAAATTTTCCCCTTCTCATTTCTTGGTGTCATCTTTTCAAGCAAATCACAGCTATTGTGCTTTGTTTAAAATCATGGGATTATTTATCTAGTATGAGTTGTTTAGTTCGTTGCAAAAATACTTATGCTGGTATTCTGTCAACAACGTTATTCAATATTACTAGTGAATAGTGATTATTTTATCAACTTATGAACAAAATTTTGGATGGTTTAATTCACATATAGAAAATAGAAATGGGCTTTCAAAACATATTCTGTGAAATATTTTTGATTATGCATTCAAAATAGGTTCTGTGAAATATTTCTTTTTCTTCCTCTTTTTTTGGTTATCTTACAAGAGGGAAGGGAGGGTTTGTGTCACCATGGAGAAGTGGTAGGGCTTGGTTCTGTTAGATTTTCTATTCGAATTAATATTTTCATATCTGGCTTGTACTTGCATGCCCATTCTTGGGTTTAAGCCTTTCTCAAAACAATAAAAAAAAAATCTATATTTTCATATCTGCTTTTGTAATTGTAGTTGTGTCTCCAACTAGTATAAACTCATCTAGCAGTGAAAGTCATTTCTCCGTTCAATTGGAAATGGTTGGTTGTTTTATTATTATGTATTCATAGTCCCCCAACTGCCATGTATGTTCCAAACGCTCATACTGACAAGGTTTTGGTGCTTGCCATCTCTTCTTTGCGGCACTATTTTGTCCATAAGATATTTTACTATTTACCATTGCCACTTTATACGTTTCTAGGATAGCCTTTTACCTTATCTTGGACTATATTCATATGGATGGGATTTTTGGTGGAGGAAGGGTGGATAGGGTAAGGATTTTTTAGTATTTGGGGTAAGGGGTTGATTGCTCATCATCCAACAGAATGCAGAATTCGATCTTAGTTGTCAATAACTCCAAATAGAGTGGAGTGGCAGAAGTATGTGATGCCAGCCTGGTCGCATCGCGTTGGGGCAACTCGCAATGAATCCCCGGCCACAATATGCAAGAACCCGACATTGCCACTCTTCTATTTGCTGTTTCTCAACAAGTTTTAGGGATTTTTCTTTCTTCTGATTTTGCTAGAACAACCCACCTTTCACTGTCACTTGACTCCTTGCTTCTCCTCTGTTCTGTTTTCACTGATAGCACTCCTTTTACGCCAAGCGACCTTTTTCCTGCGAACCCCTGGTGAAGGTTTGATATAGTTCCTCTGCTCCCTCTCTCTCTCTCTGTTTTTCCCCATTTTTTATTTTTTTTTTATGTTTCGTTTTTTGGTTTCTTTTCTGGTTTGGTCTCTTTTTGTTTCTCCAGTTGCTGTGACATTGAGACACTCTTCCAACGCCGCTTTTGCCCCAACTTCACTCGAACCTCTTAGGTCTCACTCAGTCCTATGCATTTTGAATTTCAGGAACTCCATATGTTTTGAATTTAAATGTCTTGTTATTTCAAATGGCTTAAACTTAACTTGAATTTGGTGCTGAATTTTGTTTTCCCCCACTTGCCCTGCTTGACTTCTGTCATATTGACTTGTTAATTTTGCATTTGATTGACTGTGATTGCATTTAAATGACATTTATTTTTGAGTATTTAAATGTGTAGTATAAATTGCTTATTATTATTATTTTTTTTTTAAATATGCCTCTCAATCATTTGCTTGGATGAGAAAAGAAAATAGAAGAAAAGTTCTAGGGCAAATTATATCGACCTTTTGTGAGATTCAATGAAGTTACACTCATCTATTTGTAATGAGCTAATGAGTTGAATAAAGTAAAACTTAAAGTTCGGCTCATTTAATAAACGGGTTTAGCTTATTGAGCTATTAACAAACCAAATCAAAAATAGCTAGAAGCTCACATGACTTGCTTCTAGCCCTACTTGCTTGGAGCTTTTTGACTAACTTGGTGTAAATGATGCAAATATTGCGCTTCCTTACATTTTTTGATTTCAAATTTGCCTCGTTTTTTATCACTAAGTCTGCATTTGTCATGTGGAATTAAGCATAAAATTAAAGGTTGGAATAGAAGTTTATCTCTTAATTCTAATTTTTGTGTTTAATCTAACATATAGATTTAAAATTATATTTTCGCAAACAAAATCTATGAAATTGAAGAACTAAGATGAATTTTTCTCAATTCTTATCTTATATTTTAAGAATTATCAATTCTAAAGATCATTGAATTTCTATCTCTTGATTTAAAGTCAATATGATTTCCTCTTTTCCATTTATTGTTTAATAGTTATATTTAATGAAATTTAATCTCTTAACAAAATACTAGCGACTATGATAGACACTTGGTACATGTCAAGTGATGAATTATAATTGTGCTTACTGCAATTTCACCATCAAACCATCAACCACTTGTTTTCAATGGAGTATGGTACATGGGTAAATAATTTAAACCCACCAATGTTGACAAAGAGCAATATAGTAGAGTTATTTTCAGTGGAGTACTTACTACCTCAAAAATGCAAGTCATATCTAACAAGAAGGTGGTTCTAGATGAAGCTTTGGGTGCCAATGAGGACACCGCCATAATAATTGATGAAGAAATAGCACCAAAGTTGAACGACCTAGGCAATTTCACCTTGTGTTGGACAATTGGTGGTATTCTCTTTGAATCATGTCTAATGGACTTGGGGCCAAGTGTGAGCTTACCCACTTGGGTTGAAACCATTGAGACCCACTCAAGGGGGCAAGTGTGAGCTTACCCACTTGGGTTGAAACCATTGAGACCCACTCAAGTGTCATTGCAATTGGCGAATCAAACTACAATAATGACTCATGGAATAGGTGAAGATGTTGAGCTAAAAGTGGGTGATGACATTACCTTATTGTGTGACTTTCAATTGAAAGCTATATATGATACAGTTTTGTTTTCGTCAAAACAGAAAATAGAACATATACTGCCACTTTCTCTAAATGCACCTTGAAATTCTTTAAAACATAAAAGTAAAGAAACACTACAAGATCATGAATCTCACTTGTAGGATTCACTCGCAGCCACAAAACTCTTCATCTATCTTAATCCAACTGCAGGAACCGCGGAAGAGTTGCACCCAAACACAAGAACTGCAGGGAACCAAACAAATGAATTAGGAGATATCTACCGCATCAAATCAAACTTAATATGTGGAAATTAAATAGCCACTGAAATAGCACGCCAAACATAATTTCTCAATTGAACTGTACCTAGTTTTTACATCTATCAGCGACCTACTTAAGTAATAAATTACTCACTCTTTTCCATGTTCATCTTCTTGGGACAACATGCTCCCAATGGTCGCTTCAGAGGTAGAGATGTATAACTTCACAGGTTTGCGTTGCTTTTGAGGTGCCATGCTAGGTGGATTGGTCAAGTAGTACTTGATCCGGTCGAAGCATTCTTGATGATCTTTCGACCATGCGAATTCGTCGCACTTCTTCAACTTCACTGAAGGTGCGAAAACCCTAGTCTTTCCTGATAAGTTGGATATGAATCTTCTAAGGTAGTTAACCTTTCCTAGGAAAGCTTGAAGTTCTTGTTTATTCTTTGGAGGGGTTGCCTCTAGAATGGCCTTTTTTTTTTTTTGTTCTTATCGACCTCAACACCCTTTTTCTGTATTAGGTATCCAAGAAAATTTCCTGCAATGACACCAAAAGCACATTTTAGTGGATTCATTTTCAATCGATACTTTCACATTTGGTCGTATGCTTTTTGCAATTGGTCCAAATGTTGGTCATCTGTAATAGACTTTATGACTATGTCGCCAATATATATTTCCATAAATTTCCCAAATATTCATGAAAGATAGCATTCATAGCGCGCCAGTATGTCGCCCCAGCGTTCTTTAATTCAAAAGGCATAATCACCCATTCATAGGTCCCTAAAGCCCCAGAATATCGAAACTCTGTTTTATGGACGTCTTTTTCAGCAATGAATATTTGGTTATACCCAGAATAGTCGTCCATAAAACTTAAGAAATTGTGCCCCGCGGTGGAATCTATCAACATATCTGTGATGGGCATATGATATTCATCCTTTGGGGTCCCCACATTCAAATTCTTGAAATCTATGCAGATTCATAATTTATCATTCTTTTTCACAACAGGGACGATGTTAGAAACACATTCGACATACCTGGTTGTCCTTATGAACACTTAGCCTTTAGGAGTCTCTGAATTTCCTCTTTGATCTTGTGATTGATTTATGGAGAGAACCTCTTAGGCGTCTGTTTGACTTGTCTTATGTTCCTTTTTAATGGCAACTGATGCTCGACCAAGCCTCTGCTCAACCGTGACATCTCCTCATATTCCCATGCGAAGCAATCCCTGTTCTATTTAAGGAGGTCAACCAACTTATCCCTGAAATGGTTAGATAATAAGCTACTGATATAAGTTGGTCATTCTCTTCCCTAGTTCCAATGTCAATTTCCTGCAAAGGATCTTGTACTTCTACTTTTTTATTTACATCTATCAAAGGTTTTTCGTATATTAAGGCGTCCAAGTCATAAATACAATCCAAATTAAAACTATCCAACAAACACAAACTACTATTGGCCACATATGCTGATAGTTAGGTAAAGAAATTCATCAAATCCATCACATATTATGGGTTGGGTTACCCCTAACCCTGTGCTTCAAGAACAAGCCTTTTGGGCCAACATAGCATCCCTCATAGTGTTCAGAATCGAACGTCTCTGGGTTGACCTCAAGAGGCTTTACCTCTAGATTGTAGACTTTGAAATCTACATGCAGTTGCTCTAGATAACAGAGACTGTCATATGCTCCAATTTCTTCCAAGCGTTTGTCTTTGTTCCATATGATAATCTTTTGATGGAGTGCTGACGAAATGGCCCCAACTGCAAGAATCCAGACTCAACCCAACAACAGATTATATATCGGCTTCGCTGGGACAACCATGAAGGTAGTCGCCTTATCGATGCTTCTGACACTTACTTTCAATATGACCACTCTAGTGGCCACGGTTGCCTTCCCCTTGAAATCAGTGATGGCAATGTTAGTCTTAACCAGATCACTATTTTTCTTACCTAACTTTTTCAACATGCTTTCTAGCATCAAGCTAATAGACACTCCTCCGTCCACTAACACCATGTTTACCATCTTTCCATCCACCATAGCCTTGATGTGAAGAGGTTGCATGTGTGCTTTAGTGACTTCGTTTGGGTGCTCAAACAGGACATGGTTTTAATATTCGTCATCTATGAATAGACATTCCCATCCTGGAAATGCGTCGAAACAATCCTCGAAGGAGTAGTCAAGAGTTTGGGTCTCTTCAAATTCAGTTGGGAGAAAAGATACGACTCCCACGAAATTGTCCCATTGGCATCCCCTAGCTCATCCATGAAGTCCGTGTTAAAATCTTCAGCCATTGCAGTGTTTTCCTCATAATTAAAAATAACATTGTTATGCCCAATCGTCCCTTTTCCCTTGTTGCACGAAGAGTAATTGTCCTCTTTCTCATCTGTGCCTTGAACGCTTCTAGCTCGGCCCTTTCAAACCCATTTGTACAGGTTTGCAGGAGCAAAAGGCCCAAAAGTGGCTTTTAGACTCATTTTGCTGGATAACACTCCAAGGAATCTCACACTTCCTCTGGCTTCGTTCAGGTTCCTTCGCATGATAGTTTTTGCCACGGTCCTTTGTGGCACAGCCGTCCTTATTTGTTGTTTTGTCACTCGCTTCTTTGGTTCCTCCAGTGGTCATGTCCACATGTTCGACCCTTATTGTCTATATCTTCTTTGATTCTGGTTCCATTTGTTCCACCCATATCTGCGGGAGTAAGGTGTGGGTACCCTAGAATTTTGGGCCCAAGTGTTGTTAACCACTTGCGCGAGGAAGGGGGGACCCTCATCCTAGCTGTCGTTCCTTCCGACACTCCGTCGAACACCACTACATTCTTCATTTTCTGGGCGGTCGGGTGGAACTCATGGCACATAGATTTGGCTTCCACCAAAATTTTCAACTTTGTCTTTTCGAGCCTCTCCACTTTTCGGCTCTTCTCATATTCTTCAACGACAACCCTTGAGAATACAACACTGCATCGGGGCATAGTGCCACGTTAGCCTCTTCTTTCTTCTGCCTCAGCAGAAAGTCGGCCAATCCCTCGCCTGCTTGAGGGTATATGGGTTGCTCCTCTTCTTCTAACTGACTAAGCTTTCAGTCTTCTTTATAGTCGTCCTCAATGATTTCATGACCGCCGATTCCAATCATGTTTATTGGTAGAGTAGCCACTTCGAGGAAGGCAGAGTTCATCTCAAAAAGGTTGTTATCTACCATCATCCCTTCCTCATTACTGAACTTCAATTTGCCTTCGTCAATTCCTTTTTGTGTAATATCCCTCAAATAAACGCAATTGTAAGTCCAACGATTGTTAGATAAATGGTGTTTGCAAAATCGGTGACCCTTTAATTCTTCCACTGAGGGCATTTTTACCACTTCAAGAAGGATTATTAAGTTGTCCTTAAATAAAATATCAAATATCTGATTGATTTTTTTAATATCAAAAGAATATATTTTATTAGGGGAATGGATGGAATTCATTTTATCCTTTGCTTTATTAGGTAGCAATGCGCTCCATACATATGGTGACCGAAGCTTTAGCTCGGCGGCTAATACTTCCCTATCTCGTAATTCGTCCTTTATAACTTCTTGGTCGACAGTTTCGCTATCAATGCAAGCGATTTCCTTCTTAAAAGGTTTCTTGACCTTAGCTCTTTTGACCATTTCTCTCTCATACCTTAAAAATTTTATTTTCCTAACCTTTTGGGTCAAGGTTGAGAGGTCGATTACATGATTTACTAAATGTTCCCTAAGGTACAAGTCTAACCCTCCAATAGCCATCTTAACCATTTCAAATTCAAGGGCGGGTGTAAAACATTGGTTTCTCAATGTCCTAAAATGAGCCAAATAGTCATCTATCGACTTATTACTCCTTCTTCTTACTCTAAAAAGGTCGGTCAATGTGACTTTTGCTTCGCCCCTAAAAAATTGTTCATGAAAATTTTGTTCTAATTGAATCCAAGTGTGGTTTGAGTTAGGACGAAGAGTCGAGAACCAAGTAAAAGCATTCTTCGTTAGGGAGGAAGGAAAATATCTCATCTTGAGACATTCATTTGTGGCTACCTTCCCAATCTATAAGGTATACATAGCTATGTGTTCAATGGTCAACTCATCGCTCTCTCCTGAGAGCTTGGTGAGTGCCTTGGGGGCTTTCCAACCTCTAGGAATCTACTTGGTGCACATATTCAGGGAAGGCTAACTCAAAGAATGGTTGGTTGGTGTATCCCACATCAAAGCCAAACCAATTCAGGATCTATTCAATAGTTCGGGTGATATTCTATTGCCCCCTAGGTTATTTGTCCTCACCTTCTCGACTATCTCACTCTTCAATGGGATGTACTCGACCAGAATGGTTCGTAGGCTCGTTGATGTTCATCGCCGAGGTGATTCTATTAACTTTTCTTGTAAGCAACTTTATTTTGTAGTTGTTGTTGTGCACCATTGGGTTTATGACGATGGCCATTTGGTGAGTCACCATATTTGCTAACTCGTGGTAATTCTCTAAGGCTTGTTGCCTTTGAGTAGCCAATGACTGAACCATGTTTAAGAATGGGTTATTGGGCATTATCCTTGTCATTTTAGGATAGAGAGGCCCTCTTCTGGGCCCAAATTCCATACTTGGGATTGTTGCCATGTTAGGTGCAATGTATCCACCATATGCTGCGTTTGGCAAACTAGTTGTCACTGTTGTATATAATGGGTTTTGATATTGATATGGATACATCTGCATCCCCGACCCTTGGGTTACCAATGGGGGCACGTATCTCGGGGTGTTTCACCCTGGAGGTAACCCATGTGGGGGAGTTAAACCACTAGCCATGCTGCTAGTGTTTGGTATTGGTGGAATGTTTTTGTCTTCCCTGATCCCAACCTATGTTAACACAGGTTCTGTTGACATGGGAAAAGAAGGGTAGACAGAATTAGTTTCCCCCTCACTCATGCTAATCTCTATGGACGAAGGCATGTATGATAGTATAGTACCACTTTCCAGGAGCATAAACAAATAGGACAAAAGTTCTTGAACTAAATCTTTACATAAAGAGTCCCACTGGGCATGTCAATTTGTTTTACGTGGATTCTGATTCAATGAACCCTTCACCACGTAAATCAAATAGATGCGTGATGGAATAATGTGAATCATTTTAGTAAATATGCGGATTCAAGAACAATTTGTTGAATTTGATAAACAAATATTTAGTACAACCAAGATGGTGATTATACAAAGTATCAAGAACAAGATAATAAATTGAAAGAAAATTACAATGAAACAAAACAGAAAACAGAAAGGAAAATGAAGGAAAATGTAAAAAGAATGAGAAATTTACTTAGAATCTCTTACTACTCTTTTGTCACAAAGATGTATAGAGAATCGAGTTTTCCTAAGTCAAAAAATTTCTCCTTAATTTGGTATTGGCGTCCCTATTTATAGCTTATGGTGACCTTTTGCATGCTTGTCGTGTGCCTTCCCTGGCAGTTTGAACTTTTCTTTTCAGAACTCCACTCTCCCATTTCCCTTGTATTTTGCGGTGTGGGTTATTATTTGACTTATAAAGTTGAGCACGTTCTCTAATAATTGTCGCACGTTGCTGGCGCTCTTATCCTTCTTGATGGTGATTGTCTAACGAGGTTTAAATTCTTCACTATGTATCCTTATTTTCTGAAAGGTCGAACTTTTCATAGGATGTAAGAAATTCTTCAAGATATGTTTTAGGTCAACTTCACCCATCAACCAAGAATGATTTGGTAGTTTCATCTTGTTTTTGCTCATATCTTTTGTTCATCGTCCCTTTATTGCCAATAAGAGATATTCGACACATTTATGGCTCTAGTCGAAATCTTTTCTTTCCTTATTTAAGGCCAACCATCAAGTCAATTGGGCATGTTGCTTAGGGTCAACTGATGTGCTCGACCATACTCTTTTTTTTTTATGAACTCATCTGGTTCATTCTCGGTCGCCTTGTTATGAATTTACTTTATTGTCCTTAATGTATTTTTTTGTTACAACAATTTCTATCAAATATTCTGTGTCATTGTCTCATCTATGCCCCTATCCCACCATCACCTCCGACACCATCACCACCACCATTGTCAATTCTTGACACCGCCACCTTCACTCACCCTACCGCGTCACAACCTCCATTATTGTCCTCAAAGATTCAACTCCAAAAGATACAAAGAACTAACAACAAAAAATGAAAAGAACAAACTTTATCTTCACACAAAAATATAGAACCAGAAGTAATGAGATCCGATTGGAGATAACCAAGGAACTTAAGAGAGAGAAAGGGAGTAAATATTTATGAAGTCATATTTGGTTGAGAAAAGGCTCAAACAAAAAATGACAAATTCGCAACCACCACTACGCGTCATTGCAAACCACAACTCTCCTACTTTTTTTTTTTTTTGGATTTGTGTTCTAAGATTTTCCAGTTTTTTCTCAATCTATATTATACATGTAGTTGTTCAATACACCGTCAATACGAGGAAAATGAGAAGGGTTGATGCTCACGAGGCCACCGTCAAAGGCTGCGATGGGGTAAAGGTGGGGGAAAAGGAAGAAAGAGAAAGGCATAACTAACGAAAGAGAAAGAGAAGGAAAATTTATTTTAGAAATGTATAAAATAGAAGGGTAATAGAATAATTGTAATAATTTTTAAATTTTTTTTTTAAAAGAGACCATTAAAGTTCACAACTCCCCTTACATCAAGGAAGAACGCTCCCACATTACATATGATAAATTTCTTTTTAGTAGCAGCAGCCGCCAACAACATAAATGAAATTAATAAATAAATAAAAGATTATCATCATCATCTGGTTTGATGTTTGTTTTCATTTTTGCGTATTTGTTTTCACAAAAATGCTATTTATATAACAAAATATGAACAACGTGCCACTCTTTCGTAAAGGCATGAGTCTCATTAGGAAGAGAAATGTAAACATTATAAAACATATTCTTGACAACAAAATATGATTGTTAACCATATTTTGTCCATGTAACACTTTCATGTTTTAATCCTAATCATATAGAAAATAGATAAGAACGTATTTAAGAACAAGGAACCAGGGACAGATAGGAAAAAGTTTTGATGGCTAGTGGCAGTGACAACACAACTAAGGAGAAAGAGAATCTTTTGGGTTTGAAGAAATACTAGTATACTCATTGAACATGTTCAATGCATACTCCATAAACACTATTAACCATTAATTTAATTTAAAATATTTAAAAAATATACAAAATATTTGAAATCAATAGTGGATAGTACTCATGGAACACACAATAAAATGTACTCCACTAGCACAAAGTATTTCTCTTGGCTTTGGGTGAGGGGTTAGGGGACAGTACAGAAGCTAGAGTTCTGCCAAGTTTCCATGTCTTTTCGTAACAGCAATGATGAAGACTGAGACAATAATTTCACGGACAAAATGTAAATTTAAAGCCCAACAACTGCAACCAAAGCCTAAATGGAAATTACTAACAAATTACATATCAGTATCCAACTAATACTAGAAGGAAATACCAAACAAATTCCCAATCAATATCCAGCTAAATGTAAAACTCCTACTATGTTTTATTTAAGCAACACAAGCAACTCAGATATATGAAACCACAAACTTAATTCGAACAGCATTGCATCAGAGTTGACTAGTTGAGGAAGAAACTAACAGCAGACGTAATTTACTCAAGACATTCAAACAAACTCTATATTAACGTAGTCCAACATGAGTCTCTTGCCAATCTCACTGACTGGGGGACCTACCACGCATTGGTTCCCTACCACCACGGTTTGGACTTGGACTTCTGCTCCGGCTGGGGCCCTTTGCTGGGCTCTGACGATGGCTCCTTGAGCCCCCATTATAAGGTGGGGAGCGTGAGTATGACCTCTCTCTACTATGCTGTGAATATGATCTTTCTCGGCTGTACCTTCTATCCTCAGGTGACAGAGATCTATAAAATAGGAAATGTATCAAACAGCCAGTTGTTGCAGCAAAAGTCTTTATAAAAAAAAAAAAAAAAAAAAAAGCCTACCCAAATATCAATCAAATTTCTTATGACAGAACCAATATGTTGATGATGATCAAAGTTCATTCAGGAACTCCCACACAAACACTAAACAACAGATTAGGCCTATAATACTACAAAACAACTAGAACTGCTATCTATCACAATATAAGAACTAAATCAGGAGGAATTAATTGTTTAAGCAAACCACATGCAGCAAAAATATAGAGTAAACCTTCAAAATCATGTTATAAAAATGGTCATATTAGTCCACGTTACCGAAGTTAAAGTTAATCCCTGAGAATGACTGATTTGACTGATTTTGAAGAACTAACTTGACCGATTTTTGGCAATTTCAATGACTAATATGACTATTTTCATAACCTAAGGACGAACTTAATTAATGCTGGCAACTCCAAGGACAAATTTGAAGGTTTACTACAAAAATATATGATCATTTACAAGCAACATACCTTGAATATTCCCTTCGTTTAGGGGGAGGTGAATAATAGTCACGACTGCGGGAATGAGAACTATTGCGTGGTGGGGGAGATTGAGAGTAGCGAGGTGATCGGGAATATCGAGGAGGAGACCTTCTTCGATCATGAAATCGACCCCTAACAAGGCATTAAAGTTTAAAATAGACAATCAGAATTCCAACTAACCTCTTTGCTGCAATGAGCAAAAAATCTGCAGCATAAAAATGAAGCATCACACAGTAATTATACTACTTATCAAAACAAAATGTTTAATACATATAATAAGGAACAATGAATTCAAAAGAATACAAGTATGATTCATAAATTCAAGTGGGAATGAGTCCATTTTAATGATCCCTTAAAATTAATTTCAGGACCAGGAAAACTTGACTAGCACAATCTAGCAGAACCCTTGTTTGTCTGACTAACTGAAAAACACAAATAACATCTGCAGTACTTTTCAAAAAAAACATCCAAATGAGCATTACAGTTGGGTGGACCTTTAAATTCCTTTCAGGACAAATATGATAGGATAGCCTCATGAATAGTATCACAATCACCAGTATTTTTTTTATCCTTCCTCCTTAAGCAACAGAGCGTAATGATATGTCTGGTTATCTCTGTTCATGTGTACATAGATCACAAGTGCATGTGTTCGAAAGTAATTCATAATGAGGCAAAACCTACCTTCTCTCTCTTGTCCTCATCTCAGTCGGCTTCTTTCTGTTCTCCTCGGCAAAGACAACAGTCAACTCCCGACCAAGAAGAACTTGACCATCCATATGATATTTGGCATCGGCCGCATCAGCAGGATCAACATATTGAACAAAACCAAAACCACGAGGTTCTCTGCAAAAACAGAAAGATGGACAAACACAAGGAAATCCCAAATGCCGTCACAACATAAGAGTAGGCTCAATTAAAAACCAAAACGAGATCAGAAAACTGTGTAAACGGAAAAACTTTACAGCTACATTGCTGCCGAAATAGCCCCCAATAATACGGAAGGACAGGATAGTAAAGCAAGCACTAGGCTGCTGACCTTTTTGTCAGTTTTAAGATCACTTGAAAATCTTCAAGACTTGGAACATCTTCAAAATGTAATGAAACTCAAGTTGCTTGAAATCTTCACTATCAATAACATCTTCACAAGAACTCTTAATTACTCGATTGATGTCTTCAAAACTCTAAATCACTGCTAAACCCCAAGAAAACTTATGCCGACTTGCTATTAAAATCGTAACAGTCTCGGGAAAAAAAAAAGTCCGGTGATAAAAACAAGAATTCAGAATATCAAGCTCAAATAGAAACCCTAGTTGGGAAATTCACAATTCAGAATTGTCCAAATCCTTAAAAATTCCATCGGAAGCTTGGGTAAAATGGGTTTTATATATTCACTAGTACATCGGAAACTGAATGAAATGAGATGATAATATTAAATTCAAATGCAATATATGAATAAAAAGGTGGAGGGAATAAAAATAATTAAAAATTCTAAGCTCACCCAGTGTAATAATCCTTGGGCAGGTAAATATCTTTAAGCGCACCAAATTGGCCAAAAGGTCTGCGAAGATCCTCAGGTCTGCAAGATAAGAAAACGTTAGACGAATACATCAAAAATCAATGGGAAAAAAAAAGAATAAAGTGCACGATGATAGTAACAATAATAATAATAGTAGTAATAGAGAAGAAAGAAAGGTTTGTACCTACAATCATGGCGAAGGTTACGAACAAGAAGGCTGGTAGGGAGATCTCTTTGGCGGCCAGAGTAGCGGCCCCTAGGGCTGGGACTCCTTCCTCTTCGGCTATAACCCCTTGCTGGCGGAGGGGATGGACTGTAACTCCTTCCTCTCATATCTGCCATCAAACAACAATAGCATCAACATTAGCTTAGATCCATAACACGTGCGGTCAATAGATCTATTCATTTGTAAGATAGAAATGAAGGGAACGAGAGATGACTTAACCGAATAACGGTGAAAAGTGAAGAGAGAGTGTGTGTGTGAGAGAGAGAGAGAGAGCAACTGTGAGAGGATAGGTTAAGGTTGAAGAGGCAGGCAGAGGAGCCAGGGCAGACCCCGCCGCCTGATATTTAAAGCTTCTTCTTTTCAGCTTCTAGGGTTACCAAGCAATGTTACTTCAGGGCATGTTTGGATATGCGTCTTTTCGTTCTACCGGTCAATTAATAGTAGTATACTAAAGCGTAGTTTCTAGTTTAAAAATTAAAGTATACACATAATCGTTAAAAAGGTAATTAATGTACACAATTAATTTTTAAGTAATTTTAGTTTTAAAAAAATGTCATTTTTTTATGATTAACTACTAGTGTTTATGTATGCACTTTAATCTTTAAAGTGCAACCTACTCTTTAAATAAGTCATTTTTAATATATGTTAAATTGGCATTGTGATTTCAACCCCACCTAAACAAAATACCCTCGTGTATAACATGGGAGAAAAAAACAAAATTGTGTTATATTTTGTACAATAAGTAATAGCTCTGATTGAGATGGTACCAATGTTTGTGTCATCAACACTTGTGCATGCGGTATCAATACTTAGTAAGAAAGGTATCAATACTCTTATTTTTTAATCTTCTAAACACATTTATCTCCATTAAATCACACTCTTTATCCATCACGTCATAATTTCTCTTGGTCAAGGCAGATTTTCTCTCATTTACTCCCACTCTCTCTCCAGCGTAAAGCCCACTCGCCACATGAGTATCAACATAATATAAAGGATAACCCCATCCCCCCATTAGAGACTCGGATAATTTCATCATTCGTAAATCTATGGTCGAGTTAGTCCCTATTATTTTTTATATCAATCAATTCAGTCCATGTTATTTTTTAAATTGACCAATTTGGTTTGAGAAAAACACATGCGGCAAGTATACCATGTTGCCAAGTACAAGTATACCATGTTGCCAAGTAATAAAGTATTGGTCTTAGGACCAAAGTATTGTTCCCACGAGGACAGTTATGATCACAAATGCAATTAAAAATTACAACTATAGAGTCGAATCATGAAAAAGGAATTTCAAGAAATGGAAATTAAATAGGACAGAAATTGAAACGCAGATCAAAACAATTGGGAATTGATTCAGTTATAGTTAAGGTGATTAGGACTCCGATTTCACCACTAATATTTCCTTAATTCTGTTTTCTTTGTTATTCAAGTTATTTCTGAATGACAACTTAGATTCCAATTCTAACGTAAGTCTCTCTCGAGATCATGCGTACCTTCTATGAACAATCTGATTAACTAATCTCTTAAAATTAATTTAGTTTACCAAGGGATTAGGTTCTATGAATCCTTTGGTAGCGTGTGAGGCTAGATAGTTAAGTGATGATCAATTTCTCATTACCACCTAGGTTTTTTTTTTCAAAGTTCCCCTAAGTTTACCAACAAATCATCAATGACCAGTTAACAAAAAAATTAAGCACAGAAAAATTAATCCACAATCAAACACAACTGAATAACAAAGAGTTCATCCTCCCTTAACTAAATGTCAAAGATTTAATCGGCATCGGTGGACAACCTCATTGTATATCAAAAAAGGATTTTAATACATTTTCATTACAAATTAAATTGAACTCTGTAATGTAATAATCATAAATTAGAGTAAATATTAATTATGCTCTTAACCTATTAAATGCAATGTGCAGTGAAGTAGTTTTAATGGGAAGTGAAAATTAGTGTAAATTTATAATTAAATAACATTTTAATAATTATAAATTAAAAAAAGTATTACTTGAGCTCTTAGCTAATTAATTTCATATTAGTGTAAAATTTACTTTATATAATATATATATAAACACTCAAATTTCAACAAATTAATTCTCAAAATTAAATTAACTAAAAGCATGTTAATATAAGCTAGTATATAAACTTAATTACTCACTAATTTTTAATGCATTAAATTCAAAGAAAAAATATTAGTACAGTTACACTAATTGTTAGTTAGAAACTAACTCAGGTTAGTTAGTTAGTTAGCACATATAGCTTCGGTTTTAAGCTTTCAGTTTTGACTCCTCTGTATAAGAAGTGTATGATACTTCAGAAATGATAAGATTTTTCTGCATTTCTTCAATTCTCTCATAAATGTAATTAGTGATAAAACTCCTTCAGCACCCAAAAAAAAAAAGTGATAAAACTCCTTCTGCACTATTCGTACATCATTGTGTATTCACCAATCATAACCGGAAGGAAGTCTTATTTTAAGGAAAACTTCAACTAAACAAAAAAAAAAAAAAAAAAAAAAAAAAAAAAAAGATGGTTCTCTCTTGATTCTCTTTTCTTCTTTAACCTCACTGTGATTATGATTCGTAAAGACATCACATCAATTAAGATATTCTCAACATTACATATACAATGGTCTGCAGAAAATGAGCTTAACACAAAAGTCACTGCATAATAATCATTCTAAAACAATTTAGCTTTAGCATTAAAAAAAAAAATCTCATTACAGAACCTTATTCTTTATTTTTTGAACATGATCCATTTTTCTTCTAGAACTGACCAAGTGACCATTCAAATTGCCTATGGTCATCTTGAGGAAGCAAACAATTGGTTAATTTCCTAAGCATTAGTAAATAAAAAAACTCATGTTTTGCTGCATTTCTCTTAATGCAAGATGAATAAGAAACAAAAAGGTCAAACAGATGAGAATGTTTCATACCCTAGCTACCCCAGAGTCACTAGGGAGTGACAGTAGACTTTCTGTATACATCCAGTAGTGATAGTCATAATGACAACTTGGGCTATGCTCTAGCAGCTCTCCTTTATCATTATATTTCACTAATCCTCCATGGCAATTAAATCCAATAATTTCACAACCTATAGTAAAGTATATAGGATCAAAGGTGCTGTCAGAAATCTTATACATAGTCCATGATGATTGCACTTTGTATTCTTTCATCACCCATATCTCAGTTTCATTGTTCGGAGTCCATACAGACACACTTAGGAATCCTCCCAGCAGCTCTAAACAACAAGTCATGACAGCTTGTGCTAGTGGCAATGGCAGAGGTATCTTGAAAAATTTCCTTTCAATCATATCAAAGGCAAGAATATAGTCACTAAAAGCATCCCAATGAATAGTACCATTTAAGTAGAACCCAGGTGAAATAGCACCATCCATATCAGCTCTTAGATGTGTAACCTCAAAATTTTCCCATTTATTGTTTCTCACGGAGAAATACTCCAAGAAATTTTGCCCGCTGTCATTAGACCAAGCTATAACTAACAAGTAGTCATCCTTTGACGCATCATATCCAAAACCATATAGAAGTGAATCATCACCACCGTTATGGCCATTAAGACATGGTGCAATATGAGAGTATGAAATTCGTTTATGGACACCAGTTGATGGATTCCATATAATAAGATCAGGGTATTGCCGTAACATTATAAATCCTCTGCAAGAACCTTGAATATTAGCATAAACAGGTGTCGGGTGTGGACAAATGAGCTTTACTGGAGCAGGGTGATCATTAAACAATGCATTCGGATCAATGGATCCAAGTTCAGAATCATCATAGCATAGAAGTTTATGGTTGGGTGTGGCAGAGAGTTCAAAATGTGATTTTGCAAAGCCGTAACTGGAGATGATGGAAAGCCACGGCCTAGACACACACTTGAAACGCAAGAGAGATTTGACAGGCAGCCTCAAAAGGATTTCCAGCATCAACTCTTGAGGGATGTCCTTGTTGCAGTTGTTGTTGTTTTTCTTCTTCATCTTCTTTTCCGTGGCCATATTCTGAAGTGAGGTGAGGATATTATATCATTTTTAATCGCTAAGAGTCTATGCCCTTACCCAGATGCTCTTTGACCAAGACATTCCTTTTGCTTTCATTCATTCATTGTTTGCCTTTTCCATGTCGCTACAGAAATATCTTGCTCCAAGGTCATCTAAAAAATTCTTATGCATCAAATCTTCACAACCATATTCAGAACACAAATGAAACCTCTTATCAGTATCAAACACGAATAGGTATACAATTTAGTAGTTATTAACTTACTGTACATATTAGCCGTTAGAACTTTCTTACGGAAGTTTGTTATTTTTCAACAATGGACCCTGTATATATATACTGAATTGATAATACATTTCATTCGATCATTCTCACCAAAATGGTTCTCTGATACTAACATGATGGATGGCACATCATTAGAAGGCCTTTTTTATTTTCAAAGCAATAACTTAAAAATAAAAAACAAAAATCGGTCATTAAAATTATACAATCTTCAATCAGTAATTCACAACACAAATCCCTATAGAAGTTCACAAAAAGACCCAAGCTCAATTGCTGAAATGAATTCAGTGGAGAAGGGGAAACGAACCTGCTACGTCAAAGTGCTCATGCAGTCGCAGGTTGGAGGAACCGCTGCCGGTGCAAACAAGAGAGGTTTTTCGGTCGCAGGATGAGATGGTTCAAGAGCTTCAGCCACTGTGTATTTATAAGAGGGAAGAAAGTCGGGACTCGTCAAGTTCCTCAAGGGTGAAGAGTTGCCAACACTTAAGTGCGGGTTTTGCTATTTGGGACTTGGGTGGGTGAGAGGGCGCAACGCTTAAGAGAGAGAGGAGAGAGAGAGAGAGAGAGAGAGAGAGAGATATATATATATATATATATATATAATTTTTATAATTTTTTTTAAGCTGATTGAATTATCGACCAAAAGAAAGAAAAGTTGTTAGAATTTCTCGTTAAACTAAAAGTTGGGCCACAAACTTTTCCATTTTAATTTTCCTTAATACATATAATTATCACTACAACAAAACCTTCCTAGGCCAACAAAATTTATGGATATTTTCCATACTAAGTTTTGACAGATTTAAATGCTCAAATTCGTTGAAAACATAGGCAAGAAACGGTTAACTAATTCTTTTCGTCATTCATATATCGAGGGATATTTTGTCAACAAAATCATAACCGAAGAATTTTGACCACTAAAATCTGTTGATGTAACATCCCATATTTTTGTTATTTTAAGTAGTCTTTTAGAATATCATCTGTCCAATTTAAATTTTATTTTTAATCTCGTATTAGATGAATCATACAACAACAAATGAGTTATTTCATCTTTATTTTCATGATAATGTGAGGAGGAAACTTGAATGTTTAGGTTATTGCCTAGAGTCAGTGTTTGGCATTTCATCGGTCAACCACATTTCCCACTGACTGAACCCTTGAGCTAGAGACCCATAGAGAAAGTCTCAGGACTTGTCCTCCACCTTGAGAGAAGTGTAGATATTGTCACCTTTATTCCTTGCCGATCCTGAAACCCTTGTTAACTCGTGAATAGGAATTTTAGTTTAAGAATTAAGTTTTTCTCAAGTACTTCCTTTGCTTGGTTCCTCTCTATCTAAAGCCTTTTGAGTCCAAGTTTGAGTGTCGGACACACTCTTAACATGTTTTATATATATACTTTATTTCTTTTAATTCCATAATAACCTTGTACAAGAAAAATGGTTGCGTTTTAGTTCTCAACGTGCCTTAAATCACATGCCGAACCAACGCGTGACACATCACAACACATGGCGCCATGCATGGGTGCCACATGTCTCTACCACTTATCCTTCTTGAAACAAGTGTCTCAAACCACTTTGTTGAGTTTTTTATCATCAAATAAGTCATTAGTGGGCCCTAGTTGTCAACCAATAACTCAGTGAAGCAGGAACCTATGCCTAAAGCCCCAATGGGTGTCTTGGTATGAGTTTTCATGTCATCCTAAGCAATTTTAAAAAATAATATTTTTGGATAAACAAGGGAAAATAAGGAATTAAAAAAATTTGAGACCAATTCTAGGGGAAATAACATTAAAAATGGATCCGAGGCTATCAAAAACCTTCGAGTAGAGTCCCAAGCCTCTTTGGGTACAATAAATTAAATTTTAGAGAGGATTTAGGTTTTTCGGGTAAAAAGGGACAACAAAATGGGAATTTTGGGGCACCTCATTCTTGAGGAATTCTAGAAAAATAGAGACTAAATCTAGAATTTTTAACATAAAAAAATTAATCCAAGACTATCAAGAACCGTAGGGTAGAGTCTCATGCCTTTTGGATTGATACATTAATTTTTAAAGAGAACTAGGAAACAGGAAGCTTGATCTTATCTTGTAGAAAGAAATTAATTGATGAGCTTAGTTAATGGTGACTTCACTTGTATTAAATTAGTTCAACTTAGTAAGATATGAAGACGTGATTTCTACTAGAGATTTAGTATAATAGTATGCTAAGGAGGAGTTGATTTCATTTGTAATTAAGTTTAGCTTGATCTTTATTAAGGGTATGTTCGAATGAGAAGCGAAGAATTGATTTTTCGCATATGCAAATTGGATATCTATGCTCTAGTCAACAATTACCGACTTATTGTGTGGCGAACTATTATTTTGGGTTAATCACAGCTTTGAGAGCAATCTTAAGGTAGCAGCTTGGATTAGGACCCAACCCCGTGCTGATTAGATAATTTTTAGGGTATTTCATGTGTGATCAATTTGCTAATTCAAGAATGATTTTGTGTAACTTTTCTCTTTGGAGTGTTATGATTGTACTCAATGTGATGATATATATGATAAACTATTTGTTATTCATTATAATGTTTAGAGTATGTATTAAAATAGAAAATTGAGCGATGTGAAGGCCATCATAATGTGTAAGAGAATGATAACGCTACTCCCTAATAAGTGTGTTGTATGATTTTTCAAAGAGTAAGTGGAAGACTATTTAATTCCTCAATCGAGGTAAATTCATAAGATGTTTTAAGAATAAATGATAGATTAGGCTCTCGTCTGAGGAGATATTCATAATACGTTTTTAAATAACACACTTATAAGGGTTAAATACATAATTTACTTCCCAAGTGAAGCACGTCCTTTGAACCAATGCAATTAGTTGGTCACTCCACTAAGGAGTTGTACATTTTCTATAGGGGTGATACCCTCCAAGTGTACGGAAAGGAAGAAGATAAATGTCCTCTGGACCAATGTAGTTAGTTGGTTACCCCATCAAGGAGTTGTAAATTTTCTGAAGGGGTGGTACCCTCCAGGTGTACTAAAAGGATAGAAGATAAGTCCCTTCGATCATTACTAACTAGGTCAGGTTTTATATGTGGTTCATTACCATAGATTGAGCTCAAATCCATCAGAGGTTCTACCATATATGTCAGGTTTTCATTTTTTTTTATGTCTTGTACCACAAAACTAAACTGGATACAGATACAATAAATTGTGTCTTGTATACCATTACCAAACAGAATATAAGAGTGACTTTTATTTCATTTTAATTAGATATTTATCTATTTATTAATTCTGTTGTTCAAAACATTGATTTTTGTTGAGTTTGAGATAATATTCAGCTGATATTTTAGTTCTGAGGCTAAAGAAATTGAGTCATTTGAATGACTCCATAGATCATTCGAATGACTTGATTTATTTCACAATTTTTGGGTTTCAGAGGCAGTTCATTCGAATGATTTGTGTCCAAGGGCGTTTTAAATGCGTGAGAGGCTCATTTTTGTCGAGCCCTCTTCTCTCTTTCTAACCATATTTTCTCCTAATTCTCTCTAGAAAACCCAAAACCCTAACACCAAAATCCTCCCCAAACCTTCCATACCACTCCAAATCACTTCAAATCCTTCACTCCACCTTCATTATCATCATCATCATCATCCTTCCTTGCTTTCTCTTTAGAACCTCCATTGGAGCTCTCTTGGAGTTTTTGGTGGTGATCCTAGGGCTACCCAAAAATTCCCTTCTCTTGGGTAATCAAAGGTAATTTCTTAACTTAAATCTCTTGTTGGTGTTGTGATTGAGTTGGATACTTGATTATTCAAGTCTATAATTTGATTGCTTAGAAACCCTTGGTTGAGATTTCATGAATATTAGTGATTTGGGTTAAATTGATCCTAACCAATGACATTGTTGTTTTATCTATAGCGTTGGTAGGCTTCGGTTATTTTTCCCAAGTTTCGGCCAATCCGCAGATCAATTTCTCCGCCTCCTGGAGGCTTGTGTTATGAGTAGTTAGTTGTAATTGTAATTTATTTTGTATATTAATATAAATGTGTATAAATGTGAATTGAAAATGTGTTTTTGAACGTGTTGTGAGAATCAATTAGGTTCTTTTGAGAAATTGAAGAAATGTGAACTATATGTTTTGAATACGTGAGAGGCTCATTTTTGTCGAGGCCTCTTCTCTCTTTCTAACCCTATTTTCTCCTAATTCTCTCTCTAAATATCATGACTTTTTCTCACTTGTCCCTTGTTTACTATAATTACATCTACCTACCACTGAGCTTCCAAACTCACTCTTTCTTGTTTTCCCCTTTTGAGATACAGATACGGATCGACTTCAATTCCTCCTTCTTCTTAGATTGCAAAGGATTTTCTTCTTGTGGTGAGCCCAACTTGTACTAGGCTGTACTCGTTTTCTAATCTATTGTATTATCTTTTTTTAGAAAGCTCTAGTAAACCCACAAGCGGGATCTGACCGATTCTCACATCCACAGTCATGTAGTATTATGTTGATTGGAATTTAAATATGTAATTTAAGAATTATTTTGAACTTGCAAACTACTATGTTTTCTTTTATTTGAAAAGCTCCTGGATTTGCGAATAAATTTAGTCAATTGCGAATTGATTACAAGTGTTTGTTTTTTTGGTTGGAATAAGTCTATATACAAGAAAAATTATGTCCGCGTTTCTAAAAATTAAGTATGCGAGACTTGCTAGGGGCCGTAGTCCCCTATGCATCGTCAATCATAACTCCGATTGGGTCGTGACAGAATTTGTGAGTCAAAAAATTTAAAAACCGATAATCAACTTATTAATAACAGATTTTGATAAATTTTTAATCCGATGACCCCGAGCTAATCCAAAACAAACAAGTTGGTTGGATGCTCCAAGAGCATGTAAGTTGGGAGTGATGTGGAGTTGTGGCATTTCCTGGTAACTTTTGCACAGGCCATCTGTACCATGGCCCACTGAAACCCCCTTTTCTATTTCATATACTCACGAGTTACGAGCGCCAGAAGGTGGGGTGGTGTTTTCTAATCCTTCACTCCTGTCTTCCCCCAAATCTCACTTTTATAACAAACAACACAGTATAACCAAATACCAAATCAAATCTCGTGAGCTTCGTTAGTGACTCAAATCAATAACCAGTCCCAGAAATAGAAGAAACCCTAGACTCCACACACAAACACAAATGGCGAAGAAGCGTGTCCCCGAGTGGCTCAACAGCTCTCTCTGGTCCACACCACATCCTCCCTCCGACCACCTCCGCTTCTCCGCCGCCCCCGACCCGCCTGATTCCCCCTCTCCTCCTCCCCCTCCCCCGCCGCCACCCGTCGCCGTCACACAAGATCCTCCGCAGGCCCACAGAACCCAAGACTCCCGAACCAATCACGATGGCACCACCACCACCACCACCTCTTCTTCCCCCCACTCCCCTTCGCTCGATGACATATCCCGCCAGGCTCAATTGTTAACCGAGGTAACGTCTCACTCATTCCGACGAACCCTCTTGTCTTGGTAACAAAACTTAAACTCCAATTAATCTGACTCGAACCACATTAGGCTGAAAGCATTGAATTACTGAATTTCACGTTTTAGACAAAAATAAGGCACCGCCTTTTGCCTTTTTAGTTTTGGTTATTAAGTCTGTCGCTGTTTGTTTTAGTTGTCTAGGAAGATTATTGATATGCGGGAGTTGAGGAGAATAGCGTGTGAAGGTATGCCTGATGCTCCCGCTATACGGTCTACGGTTTGGAAGGTGCTACTTCTGTTACCCACCATTGGCACTCACCTTTTTTTTTTGGTCGAAAATGAAATTCAACAATGCTTTTGGGATTGAACTAGGCTACATTTTGCAGATTTTGCTTGGATATCTTCCGCCGGATCGCGCACTCTGGCCGTTGGAATTGGCGAAGAAGAGGTCGCAGTATAAGCATTTCAAAGAGGACCTTCTCATGAATCCTGTAAGTTTGTTGCATTGATTGATACAAGAGTGTAATCTTGGGGCTGTGATTGAATTGTTTATTATTATTATTTTTTTATTATTATGTGAGAATGTATTTTTGTTTTGCTTTGTCTCCTTGGATTTTTCTCTGAATGTTTCTGTGGCTAGTTAGTCAGAAATCACGAGGAGGATGTACAACAACAATTCCGCAAGTTATGACACTGATGATGCGAAGTGTGAGAGTAGGGGCTTGCTTTCAAGATCAGAAATCACTCATGGGGAGCACCCTCTGAGTCTCGGCAAGACCAGCATATGGAATCAGTTCTTCCAGGTACTATGCGTAGTTTTCGTATACAAGGACATATCATCAGATACTTCTTAGATTAAAAAACAGAAGAAATGACAAAGCATTTGCACGTAAATGTATGTGACCCTGCGTGAACTATGTTGCAGTGGTATTGCCCTTCATGATAATTATAGTACTGTTTATTGTGAGGTAATTTTAGAAATTGTGAGATACCATGTGAGTACCTTATGTCATGAATTATTTTATTTGTACAATAACGGTGTGTAGGTTTCTTGAGGTAATTAGATAACTAGATTTAACAAATATGTTACAACACCACTAATGATCTTGCTCTTGTAAATTATGGTACGTTCAAGATTTTAATCATTAATGAACTTTAATGTTCCTTACTATATCACAACTAGAAGAAACCTGATGGTAATGTGTTGTACTCAGCTTTGTGAAAGGCTATTATAATGCTTAGTGTTCCTCTTTGCATGTTGTAGGACATGGAGATCATAGACCAGATTGACCGAGATGTAAAGCGCACTCATCCAGATATGCACTTTTTCTGTGGTGATTCTCAATTTGCAGAATCTAATCAGGTTGTTCCTTTATTTCTTCTGAAATTCATACAAACTTTGTAACTCAAGCATTTTTCATAGCATGAACCCTTTGATTTGATATATGTATACACTTTATTCTGAATGGGCATTTTCAGGAGGCTTTAAGGAACATATTAATTATTTTTGCAAAGTTGAACCCAGGTATAAGATATGTTCAAGGCATGAATGAGATATTGGCTCCTCTGTACTATGTGTTCAAAAATGACCCTGATGAGGAAAATGCGGTGAGTTTATTGTTGGTTTCTCTTTACGTTGAACTGTAGGTACGTGTTTTTCAGAATTATACTTATTGATGAGATTAGTGGGAATAGGTGATTTTTATAGTTTAGTGTTTCACCTCAAGGTAGTTTCAGTAATGTTCTTGTGTATTCAGAAATTAATTTAGTAGATAGGATGAAATACATGTAAAGAGGAAGAGAAAACATCCTCCCATGCTAAGGCTGCACAATAAATGTTGCCAAACATAATAAAGGGTTGCCATGTATATAAAAGAAAATGAAAAGATTATTATTGTCGTAGGGCTTTTGTTTCCAAAATATTGCTCAGATAGCTGGATGGAGTCATGTAGATTCGTATTAATCAATGTTACATGATTTTTATTTTTCTCAGCTGTTCCTAATTACAATGTGCAGGCCTTTGCTGAAGCAGATACATTTTTTTGTTTTGTTGAGCTATTGAGTGGGTTCCGAGATAACTTTTGTCAGCAACTTGACAGTAGCGTTGTTGGAATTCGTTCCACTATTACAAGACTGTCTCAGCTTTTGAAAGAACATGATGAAGAACTGTGGCGTCATCTAGAGGTCACGACCAAGGTAAGACAAAATTTAAATACGCGTATAAAAAAATAGCAGAATAGAACACTGGTGGCCAACTCAATTTGGTTGTGACATGAATTTAAGGGATGAGGAATGTGGGCATTGTCCTCTGCTCTGTTTTATTAAATTTTTGGGAAAAGGTTGCTCTCTTCCCTCAAATAATAATAAAGATAAATAATTAATGAATTAATGAGCTAGAAAATGTGGCTCTTACCTGCTTCATTGGTTTAGTGATGTGACCTCTATTAAAGTTGTTATTTTCTGTATTTTTATTGTCTGTTGCTACTGTTTTGACCCTCTATTTGTCAGTTAAGTGGCACTCTGGTCTGTAGTAGTTGATAGCATTTTTTGAGTGTGCATTTGCTGTATGATTTGACAATGACTTTGCTTTGGCTATGGGGTAATTTATCTGAATAGTCTCACGTATCTGGATGTAAATGTCAGGTCAATCCTCAATTCTATGCATTTAGGTGGATTACTCTCCTCTTAACTCAGGAATTCAGTTTTGCTGACAGCCTTCGTATTTGGGACACTCTTTTAAGTGATCCAGAGGGTCCACAGGTACAAATTTGTTCCTAATACCTTGTATTATAATGACTGAATATGGTCTATGAGAAGACACTTTGGTATCATTTAATCCACGTAGGTGACCCCACATAGTGGGACAACGCTTAGTTGTTGTTACCTAGTATTATAATGGACTGACTACCGTCCGCCTAGTCTTTTCTATACCATTAAAAAAGCGTAATGGAATGAGATTTATCCGTATTATCCACCACTACTTCGCTGGTGGCAGTGGCAAGTGACGATGTTAGATTTGAAGTTTTAAATACACTTCTATGTGGCAAATATAAAGTTAAGTAATTGGCTGTTCTGAAGTGATGTACTGCACTCGGATGGATCTGGAATGGATCCAAAACAAGTATAAAGAAAAAAAGGGGGGGGGGNAAAAAAGGGGGGGGGGGGAGTGAATATTATATTATTAAGTAAAAATTGTAATGACTAGTAAGTAAATATTTTATATTCGTATAAGAAAGTATTTATTGTTTATGTATGTAGATTAGAGAATAGTGAAGTCACATGATAAAATCGTCTTATCAATTTGTATTTTTTTTATTAGCATTGAGAAATTTCTAGTTATTTGTGGAGCTAAAATTAAACTTAAAAGTAAATAATTCCATTATATTGCTATGAAATTTGTCCTTAAATTCTTGTAATTAAGTGTCAATGGAGGATGCTCCTCTAAATGTCAATATTTGAAAAGGCAAAATTTTTAAGTAGGCGAAAATAAATATAGATTTGTTGAGAATCTCGAGATTCTATTGTGATTACGTTCTGATTTATTGGGATCATGTAAATATTGGTGTGTATCAATTAGGATATCAATTAGATAGATTATTTTTGTTTTTAAATCTATTGTAATCATATCATTGTTAATATATATTCAGAGGCTGAGGAGCCCTGTATGCTATAGGATCCTAAGTGTAAAAGTAATATGATGAGCAATCATTATGGATTGTTTTATTTATAGGACTTATTGAGGTTCCCTTTTTGTTTGTGCTTGAGAGTGCTAGGAAGTCATGTGTCTTCCTTGGCTTATGATGATGGTAGATCAGGAGCTCAGTGGGATTATCTGTTTTATTTTCTTTGCCTCAAAGTACTTGGTAACTCTTCCACAATGGAAATGGAAAAACAGTAAAACTAACTCACGCAATCCTGTGTAGGAGACTCTTCTCCGGGTATGTTGTGCAATGCTAATTCTCATTCGTAGGCGCCTCCTAGCAGGTGATTTCACTTCTAATCTCAAGTTACTACAAAATTATCCTTCTATAAACATTAGTCATTTGCTGTACGTTGCCAATAAGTTACGTGTACAGTCAGTCTAATGGTTCACTGCTGAATTTTTGCATTTTGTTTTTGTATCTCTAGTTTTCTCGATTTCATGCTTGTAAATTACTCTGTGTAAATGATGGTTCAGAGCAGCAACGGCAAATTTTTCAATGTTTTAAAAAAAAAAAATTGTAAGCCTACATTATTGTTATATGGGTAACAAGTCGCATTATTCAGTTATTTACCATCGGCGCACCCTCCAAAGGACAATAGATTGCTGAGGTCTCTTATTAAGCTTATTCTTTGTTGTAATATTTAAGTTGTAGTCCATGTTGACTGGTTGATTGTCAATGTTCATGGCTTCATGTCACGTTGTCACTCAACTGATTACTCCTTTTCACTTATTTCGAAAAGGCTCAGTTTTACTGGTGGCGCTCTAAAACAGCTTCTCTGCATTAAACCGGAATATCAAAGTAATGAAATTAGACGTGGGAAATTCTGAAGAAAAACTTGGGCAAAGTATTTTTTTTTTGTGCCTTTGGGATTTTATTGGAGAAAATTGCGTGGCAGTGGCAATAGCCTGAGATGGTCGACGGTAATAATATAATATTAACGTGTCAAAATATTTCATTGAAAAAATTGATGGTAATTATGAATATTTTATTATTTTAAAATTATTATCGTTGATATATTATTGTGGGTAATGTTTGACGGTAAAGATAACTAATTAAAAAAATTAAATTAATTATAATTTAATTCAATAAATTATTTATTAAATAAATATTTAATAATATAATTATCGAATTAAATAAAAATTAATTAAATTATTATTTAATTCAATCAATTATATAATTCTATAAATTATATATGAAATAAATATTTATTATATAATTATTGAATTAAATAAATATTAAATTCAATAATATTTTTACTAAATATAATAAATAATTTAATAATTATCCAATACAAAAATATATTCCATATAAAATAAAAAAAGTCTAATTTAAAATTTAACTAAATAAATGTATATTTAATTCAATTAATGTTTTAATTAAATATAATCTATTATTAAATAGAATATATAACCAAATATTTATCTATTTATTTTAATACATAAATAATAAATTATCCTTATAAATAATTTAATATTAAAAATGAATTTATGCAATAAAATTTAATAAAAAATTACTAATAATATTCAAATGAAATTATATTACAAATTCTCAAATAATTACATATACTATTCTGAATGTTTAAAATTGTCATCGTCATTTTTAGAATTAAGTTGACTATCGAACTCTTCTTTATTATCATTATTTACATCAATTTCTTCATCAGTTTCTTGTTGTTGGAGGTTAAGTTAAACTATCTCAAGGTCATCATCAAAGGTACTGACACTTACTATGTTAGCCAATATAGACTCAAAAATTATCATTGTAGGGATTGACCTGAGCAGTTGATATGCTTGATCAAATGCATTGTCTGAAGATTCTGTGTCATCAAACTCAATTCGACCACTTAGTTTGCATTTCATCACAACTTTTCAACTTGATTGGCTAGCTACTGAATAGTTTGCGTAATAAACTTGTTTTGCTGTTTCAGCAACAATGAAAGAATCATACCCCTATACCACATTGTAGGATTAATCTTAATGATCTTGTAATCGGGGTGATTCTGAGTTCCGTTTGGAGGAGAAGGATTATACTAATCACAATAGAAAAGTACAACATGATTAGATGAACCGTCATGTGCATAGTGTAATTTAATAATTTGTTTAAGCACTTTATACCAATCACTGGTTGTTTTAGCAGCATTAGAATATTCGCTCCTTTATCTAGTTGCCCATTCAAATGTGTGGAACTTGTATCCATTAACAAAATAAATGGGACAACTAATTGCTTTGTTCATAGGTCCCCATGTCAAACTCATCAAGTGATGATCGTTGTTATAATGATTTTGCACCTAAATAGATTTTAAAACTAAGTTATACGTACCCGAGTACAATAAAGTTAATCATTCAATTGAAATATATAGTATAAAGTTAAACACATACGTAATTTACAAACCATAAAGGAAACACTTGATCAGAGTATTGATTACCAAATTCTTGTTGAAACAACATGTAAACACGCATCAATGTAATCAACATTTATAGACACTGTATTAATAAATTAAAGATTGCAAGGATCGATTGAACTTACTGGTAATACGAAAGCACTTCTTCACAATTGAGCAGAACAACCATGTGAGCTGCCACCCTTTCTTATGCATTCAACAAATAATCCTTTGCTCTTCCAGTTGTGCGTCCAGATTGATTGAATATTGAAAATGTCGACTGATTAGGCATTGTACCATCATCATTGTTTTGTCCCACTGTAGTTCTATTCCAATTGACATTAGCATTAAAGTAGTACGAACAAAAGTAAGAAGTTCATTGGTTAAGAATGCCTCGCATATCCACCCCTCAACTTGAGCCCTATCTTTTACTGTTCTTTTAAACACTCCCATGCAACTTTTAAATGGATACATTGATCTATACTAAATCGGACCACACATTCGGCAATTGTAAGCTAAGTGTACAGGCAAATGCTCCATTGCATTAAAAAATGCCAGAGGAAACACATTCTCAAGTGAACAAAGGATAACGAGAATGTTTTGTTCCATGACTAAAAGGTCTTTAACATCAACAATCGACGAGCATAAGCTTCTTAAAAACTGGCTCAACTCACTTAATAGTTTCAACACGCTATTCGGTAGGTCTCTGAATGCAATTGGGAGTATACACTGCATAAACACATGACACTTGTGACTCTTCATGCCAACCAACTTTCCTTGTGCAATATTGGCACATTGAGCCAAGATAGATGCATAATTGTCATGCATTTTTAGATCTCGTAACCAATGAAGACACTTTGAACTTGTCACTTGTTTAGGGTGTAGCATGGTTTGGGCTTCATGAAACGACCACTAGAAATTTTTTGTAATTTTAATTCGGGACATCTACAAAACTCTTTGAAGTCTAGTCTTGCCTTCTCGTTGTCCTTAGTTTGATCGGTGTCCATGACATTATGCATTATATTATCAAAAACATTTTTTTTCAATATGCATAACATCTAGATAATGACGAACCAAGTTATCTTTCCAATACGACAAATCCTATAATATACTCTTCATAGTCCAATTATGTTCTTCCCCATAACTTTGAAGCCTAACAACATTTCCAACTTTACTAATCTTCAAAAAATGTCTAACCTTCGTCAGAATATCAGAGCCAGTTAATCTTTGCGGAGGCTCTTCATTTTTAATTGTGTTCTTCCAAAATCCATATTGTTCTTAAAGGTGTAGCCGAGTTCCAAGAATATCTTGTGACAATCAAACCATAATTGTTTTCGTCCATACATTAGCCAAAATGCCTTAGTGTCTTCCATACAAATTGGACACGCTAAAGTTTCCTATGTCATCCATCCAGACAACGTTCCATAAGCAGAAAAATTGTTAATAGTCCACATTAAAGATGCCCTTAATATAAAATTCTGCTTCATCGACACGTTGTATGTAAGTACACCTAGATTTCACAGCTGCTTCAGTTCATCTATCAAAGGTTGAAGAAAAACATCAACCTTTGTTTTAGGGTTGCTCGAGTCAGGGATTACACAAGAACAGATAAAAATCTTTCATACACATGTTAGGTGGTAAATTAACGATTACTGGCCAACAGAAGTAAGGTTTACTAAACTGGTTGTTAGGATTAAACCCATCAGCACAAAGCCCTAATCTCACATTTTGAAGTTTTTCTGCGAAGTCGGGGTAAACTTGATCAAAGTGTTTCCAGGCTTCACCATTACAAGGGTGAGTCATGCAACCATTGTCTCTTCTATTCTCAATATGTCATCTCATGTGCGGTGTCGAACTCATTGATGCAAATAACCTGTTAAGTCTTGGAATTAAGGACAAGTAATGCATTCATTTCAAAGGAACATCTTATATCTCCCACTCTCTTCGGCTTAAACCTAGCGGCACCACAAAATTTGCATTGAGTCAAGGCTGCATTATCACTATAATACAACATACAGCCCGATCGACAACAGCCAATTTTGATGGACCTTAAGCCAACTTTAGAAAATACTTCCTTCGCATGATAAAATTTTGTTGGAATTTCATTACCTAGTGATGTCAGTTCGTTAATAGACGAAAGCCACTGATCGAACGATCTTTCACATTGATTCGTGTCTAACTTCATAATCAACATCCTAACTACCACAGATAAATCTTGAATGAACAGATCCTTCCCACACTGGTATATTTCCTTCCTCTAATAAACTATATAAATTTTTAGCATCTAGATTGGGTTCTTTAACGATTAATTTGTCATTAACATTCCAATTTCAACTATCTGTTTCTGGTTCATCCACACAAGTCTAACTTGAACTCCTCACCTCATACTGAAGCCTACTGGACTCATTCACACCATTAACGTCTGCCTCTCTGTGGTTAATCTATATCCAATAATGCGGCTCAAACTCATGCCTTTAAAGATGCATTCTAATCCTTTCAACATCCAATATCTTACACTGTTTGCAAAAAAAACACGGATATCTAACTCTTTGCTCTGTCAAAAACTGATTAGTCGATTTAATTATTTCACAAAAGTAGTCTACACCCTCAAAAAATTTTAGCTTTATCACTCCCTAATTCTCGTAGTATCTATCGTACATCCAAAATCTATGCAATGGAATTTTGTTTGCACAAATTCTACACACATATTACATTAACCGACATGAATTTAATGATCTTAGTTTAATTTCCCTATTGCAAGATACATTTTTAATTTGTAATCATGCATAACATGAAGTGCACACACTTATTTCTAA
Source organism: Nissolia schottii (assembly GCA_003254905.1). NCBI lineage: Eukaryota > Viridiplantae > Streptophyta > Magnoliopsida > Fabales > Fabaceae > Nissolia > Nissolia schottii. The sequence goes on along the minus strand of QANU01101148.1, from coordinate 443,171 downwards.
ATTGTTCTAAAACAAATTCCCTCCAATCTCCGCAACAACATGTAATCCCCGTTGCCAGTACAACAATTCAAACAATGTTGGAAAAAAACACTAAGCGTTCCTTCCTCCAGTCCAACCATAAAACTCCAATCCTACAACTATATCCTAAGAAAATAAGTCTCTATCATACGTAAGTTCATATATACATACCTAATTGTCGTTACAATGTTGAGTGGCTCCTTCAATCCGTAAAATGAATGGCTCCTATGATCTCCTGAATAAACTTATCACAACAAAAAAAAATCATTCAGAAATTAACAATATGAATTAAATTAAATGAATTAAAAAAAGAGTTGAAATTATTTAATGACCTAGTAAGCAGTGGTGGTGGTGGTGGTGGTGGTAGTGGTAGGTTGATTTTTGTAGGTGGTGGTGGTGGTGGCAGGAGGTGGTCGTGGTGGCGGCCAAGGTTGTCAAACTTGAGAGTTTAAGTAAACTCGTGAAAGTTCAACAAACTTTAATCATAAACTCGACTCGTAAATTCGTAAGAGTTTACATATGTAAAAAATATATGTTATAAACAATATAATTAGGAACTAAACATGATTAAAATTTGTATTCATAATTGACATTGAATAATGTTATCTTTAAAATAAAATGAATGAAAAAAATATCGTAAAATATACCTTAATGCATGACACTTAGTTATGTCATATTTTATTTTGTACATGTATTACTTTATAGTTTGATAAAAACATAACTTAATTATGATAAATATATAAAATTGGCTTAGTAAACTCAATAGATATTGTCTAACACACACAAAGTCAACTAAGTATCTAAACAAGTTACCAAATTTATACATCTTGAGGTAAACTCGTAAACTCGTAGGTTGATTTTAACTCGTAAACTCGCTAGTAAAATCAAGAGTTTACCAAAAATGAGTTTATATAAGTGTTAACTCATTTTGTATAGTGAAATCATAAACTCGTAAGAGTTTACGAGTAAACTCGAGAATTTAATAACTATGGTGGTGGCAATTGAGTGGTGGTGAAGGTAGTGGTATAAGTGTGGGGTTATTGAGATGGTAGAAGATTTGTGGGAGGTGGTGGTGGTGGTGACTAGAATGTGGTGGTGGTGGTAGTGGAGGAAAGAGAAGAGGAGAGGAGAGGAGAGGAGAAGAGGTGGAAATGAGGAAAAGGATGAGTGAAATTCGACTAAGTTAATCATCAAAACATTACCGTTAGAAATATCTGACGGTAACTTTTAAAAGTCCGACCGTAACACCCTAAATGTAACACATACTTTCATTTAATTGGTTCTTGTCGATTTTTTGAAAGAAATATGACAGTAACAAAAAAATGGGCACCATAATTTTGGTACGAAATCACCTTTGGATTTATCCGACGGTAACTAGATAATTATTACAAACACGGGAAAACGTGTGTCCTTTCATATTTTTAGACTGTTACTGTCAGCTTTTCTGACGGTAAGTAGTCAAACGTTACAAACGTAGTAAAAACGGTCTCTGCTCATATTTTTAGACCCTTACTGTCAGATATATCGACAGTAATTAGTCAAACATTACGAATTTAAGGAAAACTAGTGTCTGTTCATATTTTGAGATCTTACCATCGAATTTGTTTGACGGTAATTAAGTGAATGTTACAAGCGTGGGGAGAACGCACGTTTGTTTATATTTTGAGACCCTTACCGTCAGATTGTTCTGACGGTAATGTGTTTAACGTTGCAAACGTTGCGAAAAACGTGTGTCTCTACATATTCTGACCATGTTACCTTTGAAAAATTCTGACAGTAACTACTCGAACGTCACGTTTGTGGGGAGCACGTGCGTCCCCTCAAACAACCTTTGACCGTCGAACTTGTCCGACGCAAATGTCAACAATAATTCCAAAAGTTTTCAATACACTTACAGTCGAACTTACCTGACGGTAAATTGAAGACTAAAAAATGCTTTGTTTTACCGTCGGTAACATCTGACGGTAAGACGTTTGCCTCACCACGCGCCACTTGGCACCAAGTATTACCGACGATTTTACCGTCAGAATATATTATCTGATGGTAATCGAGGCCAAAATTGCTTCGGTTCAACTTAAAATTCGTTATCGTCAGTTTTTTTGGTCTTTTTTGACAGTAATACCTTCAGCTTGTTTTCTAACAGTATTTACCGTGTTTTTAGTAGTGCATCCTGCACATATATATATATATATATATATATATATATATATATATATATAAATCAAGCACATAGGATTATAATATATAAATCAAGCTTTCTCTTCAGGAATTTCTTCATCAGTGGCATCTTCTGCTGGCACAGGAGTTATCTGATCTACTTGACTAATAAAATTTGTTTTTAGCATAGAAAAGTATTAGATTTCCTATTAAGATCAAAATGAGAATATAATACAAAGAAGGAAAATAACTCAAAAATGTTAAATATTGACAAATCGACGAATGAGAATAATAAGCAAAGGTTAGATAAGAGTCCATTATAAAACATGTTAAAATCAATCATTTTATAAAAGATGCACAAAAAGGTATTAGCAGATACACCATGATCATAGGTGTCTCCTTCACCTAATTGTCCAAGAGTATAAGTTTTTCTAGTTCCAGTTTGACAATAGGCTATCATAGTGCCATTGTAGCCATCAAGAACACTCTACAAACAAGATATCACACATGTTAAGCAATATAATAAGGAAAGGAATTATGGAAACCTATGGACACTTACTAGACAGAGCAACGAGATCATCTTAGATTCATCAATAGCATCCGTTAAACTTTGATTTAACCAAAAACTAGAGCTGATTCAACTGAATATGCCAAAAATATATGAATTCAGCTTAGAGATCAATGAATTGCGAGAAATGTGAGAAATGACGTCAAGATTTTTGGATGAAAAGAGAGAGAAAAAGGGGAAGAGATAAAGAGAGAGGAGGAACCTTCAGATTTCTTGTCGATCTCGCTTCCATCGTCGAGCTCACCTCCGTTGAAATCGCCTCTGAGCTCGCCTTCGTCGAAATCATCCTCTTCGAGCTCGCCTCCGTCGAGTCCACTTCAGTCTAACTCGCCTCCGTCAAAATCGCCTTTGTCCAGCTTGCGTCCATCCAAATCACCTTCGTCAAGCTCGCCTTCATTGAAATCGCCTCGGTCGACTTCACCTCCGCCAAAATCGATGTGTCGGGGAATGATTTACGAATACGTGGTGGCCTCCGGTGGTTGCTTTTCTAGTGGAAGGATTTGGGGCTAGGGATTTGACATGAGAAGTGAGGGTGTGAAGAGAGATGCGCTCGAGGGAGAGTGTCCAACTAACATTTAAGTGAAAAACATTGATCATTGCAGCGGTTAGGCAGACCGCTGCTAAATTCCGCTTTTTTTTGTAGTGTTAATTCAATTAAGGGCATTCCTACGGAGAAAAATGAGGGACTAAATTTGAGGCAACATTGTAAAAGAGTTAAAGTGACACATCTCAATATTATAGTGCGCGCTTTTGGTTTTATGAACATACATTAATAAATGTTAGCTTTGTTGTTTCAGAACCTAATATATGAATTTGGCTTTCGAAATGGGTAGGACGAAATAGATAATCTTAACTATTGAGGAGAATATCAACATAAACGTAATCAGTTGTGAACCAAATGTCACTTTATTCTAATTTAGTAGTAAAATCCATGTAAAAAATACTACAAATCATAAATTCTATCATAATTTAGTTGTTAAAATGATGTGAATACTTAATAATTCTTGAATCAGCGTCACACCGCCGAGTTACTCTCAACCACTATTATCATTTATGTAAAAAAAAAAGTTGGTCAAATCTTTGTTTAACTTTGTTGAATTCCTCAATCCCGCCACATTTTTGTCTTGGACACTTGTTGTTGCACCACTAAAACAGACGCTTGGCTCCCGGAATCTGGTGAAGCAAGGAAATCACCAATGACACCTAATTCTGGAAACTCGCTCCAATCGTTAAGCCCCTCAGTTTGAGGCGAGTCGAGCCCATGGCGTCTACCAACTATAAAAAAGTCATGCTCGTTCACTATGTCGCGAAGAAATGCGACCGTCTGGGAGCCATCGTTTGATTCAATCTTCTTATAGCACACATTCCCATTTTCAGCAACGTGTGAGGACATGACGTCTTGCAACGAGACATTGTCCTCAAGGGTCTCCAAGTTTGACTTGCACTCTTCATGGACAAGCTGGTACACCACCAGGTTGACCCTTGGGTTCCTTATTGCTCGGCTGGCTATGCATAATGCCTCTCTGTCATCCTTCCCCCCCAAATGGATCACCGCCAATCTAGTGGTTTCATCTCGTATCGAGTGGGAGCCGCGACTCACAAGGATCCCAACCGAGCACGGAGCTACTTCCAGTACCTTAATGTTTAAGGCCCTTACTTTCTTTTCGCTGGATTCAACTGCATCGTCACTCGACCGCCTCTGATGAAACGGTAGGATTACCATTGACACAACTTTGTCCAGCGCAAGGTTGCACACGTCTTCGTACATGAGGGTGGGTGGGGATATTGCGGTGTAAGTGTTCACCGTTGCCGCGTCTAGGTTCTCGTGCTCGTAAATGTCAAAGGCGAGAATGATGTCATCAGAGTATGACTTGTGGTGGCCTGAGCTTTGCCTCCGGAGGCGATTTGAGACAAAGATAGGCAGAGATTGCCCAACGAGCTCTATTAGGTGCATTACGTCCACGGTCATGGGATGTTTGGATGTTGGACAAAAGAGGTCGATGACATTCGTTATTGGCGAGATGTGGATCTTTCTGTGGGCGCACGCGAGTATCCTCAAGTTGGACGTTGGCTTCACACTCACGAGGTTCCTCTTTTGGTAGCCAACGTATTTTCTTGAAGGGTCATTCAGTGCCTTCACCGAGCACTGCACGATGCTTGCAATGACCATCACGCTGACCATCATGATTCCGTAATTCTTGCAACTAATGAACTGCGTGCATGAACATATATAAATACAAGATTAATTAATATGCTTGAAATATGTCAATGATACATGAGTACTGTAATTATATATGTTGTAAAAACAATATATTATATTATATTATATTTACCTGTTGGTCTAATAACATACTGTACGCGCTAACTTCCACCACACCTTTGTTGCTCAAAATGAGGGCAAGGGAGAGAGCATCGAGTACGGGCAAGCGGTAAAAGAGAGCAGGCAGAAAGAAGGCTATTATTTTGACCATGAGGGTGAAGAGAACAACAAGCGAGGTAGTTACAACTTCCACAAATGGATACTTCAACGAGAAATCCACCTTCATCAGGCAGGTAGTCACATAGATGGGTAGAAAGAGCCAAGTACCGAAGAAACGAAGCTTCTTCACCAAGGCCGATCCCAAAGGAGGCCCTTCTGGCACAGACAAGCCAAAAATGAAGGCTCCAAGGATGAATTGTTGGTTTATCTTAATCGAAACCCATCCTAAAGCAAAGACCATTGCGATGATGAGATAAATGTAACCACTCTTGACAGGCCTTCCTTCCGGGGTCTGCTCGATGACCCAAAACATCGCTGGCCGACACACCGATGGAATAAGGAAAACAAGGGCAAGCAATGAGATCATGTTGAATAGTACTGTGTTCCCACTACACGCCAGCATGATGGCGCCGATGGTCGAGGTGGTCGCGCTCAGCACCAACGCGGAGGACAACGCCAGCCTTCCAAGTTCTGAGTTTTGGATCTCAAGTGCATTCAGCACTTCGTAGATTGTCGCAAACGAAACCATGCTTTGTGATAGTATCGTAGCATACAGTTCTCTGAATGTTAAGACGGTCGTAGCTGATTTGATGAAGTAAAGGCGTAATGATAAGAAGCCAACCAGCATCGGTGTCACCAATCCAACCAAGGCGATGGTCCATACCTTAAATCCCATCCTTGTTATCATGCTGAAATCTATTTGTACACCGGTTGTAAAGATGAAAAGCACGTACCCAAATGATGATATGGTGCAAATAATGTCGTGTGTTCCGTACGGAAATAACACCTTTGTGTAATGGCTCATAGGTTCTAGCTGAAGTGAAGTACCCAGAATGATGCCAGCCTGCATATATATGGAATGAGTATACTTTAATTAGCACGAATCTATAAGGAGATCACACACCATTTTGCTGTTGTATGACCAATATATGGGGAAATTGTGAGATAGCTATTTCAACATTGATTATATATTATAGATAGCTATCTCAATATAATATAATCGACTGATAAAATTTCTTAAAAGTTGAATTATATATAGGATACATGTGTGTTTTACAATTTTAATATTTATTGTGTTTATTATGTTTGCGTCATAGTATGTAGGTCAAGAGTAATGTTATTTGTATCTATGTTGTAGACATCTTTAAAGAGACATCATGAAGTATTTCTTAAATATTGTTCAAGAAAAAAGTTAAGGTCATTCCCAATCAATCTTTAAGTGAGGTTTTTTTTTATATATAAATGTCCCTAAAAGTGATACAAGTAACGTAACTTGTATATAAATCACTATTTATACTTTTTAATTATTAGACTACAAAAACAATGCAAGAATCATTTCTCTGTGTTTGCAAAAACTCCATAAATTTTGACACATGTATTTCGGTTGAGTTTTTACGTGTATGGTTCTTGTTATATCATATATCTTGCATTGGTTTTAAAACGAGGAGTAGAAGAAGGATGAAACTCGTTAAAATGTTTCCATCCTATTGTAAATTTGTGTTATAGTTTATCCTAATTTTTTTTTTAGAAATGCATTAACATGGACGTACATACCATCATTTGCGAAATAAGTAGAGGGAGTCCCAATCGCTTGAGGGGGAAATGGCAGATTTCAGTGACAACAAAAATTATAAGCACCTGCAACTCAAAGATTGGGAGAAAAGATTTCATTGGTGTTCTGCCATCTTCTTGGCCACCCCATATGCCCTCTGAGACAATTTTTGGCGGAGCTTCGTAGCAAATTGTATACAAGGAATCATTCAAATTTGTAACAGATAAATACAAAGTCTCATTTGAGAATATATTCATTTTTTGCATCACAATACGAAGTTACCACAAGATAACAAGGGAGATAGATATTAGAATAAAAATTCAATAGAGAAAACAAGAAAGATGACGCTACATATATCTTGCATAATGGAAATCTGTAACACCACATTAATTAGTTTTTGTAGTTGGAGAGCTAACAATATCACAACTATCTACCTTTTGTTCTCTGTCCCTTAGACTTCTTGTTAATGGTCGTCATGTACGTAGTGCTTCGGTGTAGTTGATAAAGTAGCAAAAACTAACTGCTAAATTTTTCACATGCCTAATTCGGGAAACAATATCTTGCAATCCTATTAGTAGTTAGGCTGAGGAGGTTGCTGCTTAATTTGATTACCTAATTGACAGAATAAATGCTTCCTTTAATTAAGTTTAAACCATTTCAATATTTACATCCGCACATAGGTGAACTCTCATTGCAGCCATGTACTATAATTAGACAATAAAAGATAAAATTAACTAAAACTAATATGATGAAGTCTCCGTCAAACATTAACTAAAACAGTTAGATATCTGTAAACTAATATGCTCGACATATATATAACTGAATTATTTGCGTTGCTTGTGTATGTGTGTGTGAATATATATATATATATATATATATATATATATATATTTTGTTGAATTACAACTAAGTATTACATAGATCATTTGTATCTATCAAATTTTAAAAAAAATTAACATCAATAAAGAAGTGATCAAATTAATCATATTTTTGCAAATTTTATGTATATATGTTACGTTAATTTAGACGAATGTAAACCATACCTGTATAAAATGATTTTAAATTAATATAAAACTTTATAGATATAGTTTATAAAATGTGAACTTCCAATCTGACAATGGATTTATCAAAAGATTGTACCATTAAAAATAATTAAAAAGTGTAACAATTGTTTAAAGTTACAACGGTGAATATATATATATATATATATATATATATATAAATAAAAGAAAATAAAAGTATATCAATATCAATAAATTTAATTTATATAATATTAATATAATATACAAACTCTAGAATTTTAAGTTATCTAAAATGTTTTCTTTATGCGATACGTGGCATCTCCTACAAATTTGTATTTTCTATAAAAAAAATTGCTTAACTAAACTGTTGAATTTAAAATAAATCTTAATTGCTTAATTAAATTGATATTCGCTAATATTTAAAACACGTAATTCTGAAATTAATGGAAGATTAGTCAAAAGGTTACGTTCATTTGCAAATATAAATTTTATATTGGCTTAAATTTGTTTTGAGTCACCAATAAATTTTTAAGATTTGGTTTAGGTCCTAAAATAAATATATTTTTGGCATTGATCCAAATATAAAAAAAAAAAAATTCATGGTTTTAGCCCTTGCAGTTAATATAACTACTTAAGTGGCTAACAAAGTGTTATGTCACAACACCAAATTAGAGAAATTGTAGCACTCTATTTGCGGCGGTTAGATAATACTGTTGTCGGTTAACATTTAGCGGCGGTTTGTAGGAACTGCTGCTGTTATCAGTAATACGCTGCATATTAATCCTATTTGCAGCGGTTAGGTGGGGAGAAGAAATTGACCCTGTCACTCACTCACTTTATCGTAGAAAGGGGGAAAGAAGAATTTCGTCAATCTCACTATCACCCCGATCTTCTTCCTCGCTCTGACATCAACGACAGCAATCTTCTTCGACGCCGATCTTCTCCGACATAGAGGGGGAACACAACAACAACTTCCTCCGGCGACGATCGTCCTTCGCTGAAGGATCTGCTTATTCGTGATATGCTTGCAACAAAGGTATTTTCTAGTTCGTGATTTATTTGTGGTTCTAGGGATTTAGTTGTTATGGATTCCGTTGTCTCCTAGTTGTTACTGAGCTTAAATCTAGGTATTTGATTATGTATACTATGTTAAAATACTGTGAATATGAGTGCATAGTTTGTGGTTCAATTCCCCCAAAATACTGTCAATTTGAGTGCTTTGCCATTGGGATAACGTATGGTTGCTGTCAGAAATCTCTGTAAAACTTACTTTATTTGTGTGATGATGCACAAGATTAATATCAAGGGAATTGAATGGTTCAATTCGGGACCTGACATTAGTGGACTATATATTAGATTCCTTCTATTTGAAGATGTCTTGTAGAAAATCTTTCTTTGAAGTGAGAGATACACAAAGCCACTACTTTGTCAAGATTCCTTTGTCCATGACTTGATGCTGTAGTTCGAAAATGGGCATTGTAGATTTATTGGATCTATTAGTTATTTGTCTATATTGGCAATGGACACTTGGTGATTTGAGTTTGACCTTGAGGCTAGAATATCTCTATTTCTGCATATTATTTTCAGTTACACAAGAATGTTTCATTGTGATGATCCCCTTTCCCTTGTCCAAAAGATGGAATCTTGTCAAAATCCTTTCACATCGCATGTGCTTTCATAATATTCTACTCAAGACTAATCTTGCTAAGCATGCATTTCATAAATAAATAAATTTATCAATTGTCATATTTTAATTACTCTTTCTCTCATTATTGTGCTGTCATTATCTTAAGCTTTCTGCAAGGTATTAAAAAAATAGAGGAAGTAGTGGAGGTATGTTTTTCTTGTACTTCTTTTTGAAATGTCATGTTTACAGCCAAAGTTGCTTTGCTTTTTCCCATACTTCATGTATGTTGAACGTCAACATCTTTGAAATGAAAGAAGAAGAAAAATGATTAGTTCCACTTACTGAATCGAATTTTCAACTATTTCCTTGTTTGGTTATATTGGATAGATAGCATTTTAGAGTGAGTAGTATGCTAGTTGTTTGTATATATTGGCAGTTGGCAATTTTGGATTTGGAATCAAATTCACTCTCATTTCATACACTCCTCCTTCTTGTGAACACAAGTTATAGCCCTTCGATGCAATTTGCTTCTCTTTAATGAATGACAAGTTGCTTGGTTTTCCTTTTCCATCATTTTATATTGGCGTTTACCATTGTTTCTATCTTTAGTCAAAGTATTACTGTGTTTATGTTCTGTAAACACAATAATTTTCTGCTACACGGTAACAAATAATTATCTGATAATTATACATAATATTGAACCATACATAATATTATTAAAACTATAATATTCCTCTAATTACGTCGATTTCAAAACTTCTATCAGTTTGGCGATCGAAATTACAATTTAAAAGTTAGAATTGGACATGCTGGCATGCGGGGCCCACTCTGTCTCTATCTAAGGTTTCGCAGAGACCAGAGACCCTTGGGAACCCACTCCCATAATGATTTTAAATAAATTCTTTATTTTGGTCCCGATACGATAAAAATCAATAAATCAATCGTCTTCTAGTTTTTTCAATATGCGACGACTTGCGCACCGGACAAACCAAAGAGATTTCCACTCATTCAAAATAGCATTTATGGCCCCAGTAGCCATTTATGGTATCAACCGACGGTAATGTAAATTTAATTTTTGCCGGCCCTGATGACAATTTAATTGAGCGATTAATAAAGGCCAAGACCAATATGGTTGTAGTCAAGTTAGGGAAATATTAATGTGACCAGCCCCTAACCTGATTACCACCACCTTGGCCTTGGTCTTTATCACTCTCCCAATTAACATGGCGCCAGCAAGCTGCTTGGCAAAAATTAATTAAATAAATATATAATATATACACTGAGCTGAGCCGGTTAATGAATAACAAAGTCCAAGATAGTGGTAGTCATCAGCTTAATTGGTGGTAGACAATGAGACCCCATCGATTAGGCTGGCCAAATAATCACTATTCCCCCAACGGGACTACCTGTAATTACCACTATCTTGGACTTTGTATCCATTTGATGGCTCAATTTATGCAACGGCAGACTGATAACCAACAAATTAAACTAATATATATCACATCCTCGATGACAAAAGCATCGCACGACGGATAAGAAAGGAGAGAATGGATGAGAGAAGAGAATTATTATGGTGCAGGCTTAGGAGGGTGGGGGGAGGGGATTTTATAGTATTCGGCCAATGTGTTACCGTCCAAGCGGTGAAAACGATTCATGGGAACATTAAACGTTCTGGGAAACGGCCAATAAATATTTCTGAGACATTTACCGTTGGTATTATACCGACGGTAATAAAAAATTTATGGCGGGTTGATGAAATTGTTGCGCCTTTTTCCAATGTGTTATCGTCGGTTGTGAGAGACGGTAATGTGGTTTACCATCAGTGTTACCGTTGGCGTAAAGAACCGACTGTAATCGGCTCATAAATGCTCGGTTTTAATTCATTGACGCGGTAACCGTCAGGGTTGTCCATTTTACCGACAGTATTACCGTCGGTCTAAACCGACGGTAATTTTGAGACAGTAATAGTGTATTTTCTTGTAGTGAAAGTTGAGGTCAGAACAATTATATTAAATAGCTTTTAAGTCACTGAGAGTGGCTTAGTGGTGAGCGATTTGAGTAATTTGCATGGAGTTGTATGTTCAAATCTCGTTATCATCAATGTGGCCAAAAAACATATAAGCTTTTATAATAAAAATAGGGTTAAATATTTTTAGTTTCTCATAAATTTTAATTTTTGTATTTTACCCCTCAAATTTTTTTGCTAAAAATTGTCTTTCATAAAAAAAATTTATAAGGCTTTAATATCTGTTGTCATGTTAAGCCGTTAATAGCTAACATAACAATGAACTTGACGTGGCGAAGGTGAGATAGAAGGGGGGGGGAGGAGAAAAGCATGTGAGGGCTCCTGGATGAGGTCGTTTCAATAGCAGTGGCAGGGGCGATAGCTCACGGAGCTCTAGCAGAGAATAAGAAAACAAGCGTACATTGAGAGCAATACAAGAGTAAGTAGTGGTTATGTTAATCATGTCACATGGCTAAGTTAACTATCATGTTAACAGTTAACGACTTAACATGATGACACGGATTAAAACCTTACCAAAACATGTTTGTAGTGTGTGAAGTAATGATAAAAAATGAATTATTTTCTTTTAATTAAATCGCTTGGCTTAGTATGGGGTCAAACTTAATAAAATAATGGGAATAATGTATCATAAGTGAGGAAAAGATTATCCATTTGTTAATATTAAATTGATTTTTTGGGCTTTCGGCTATAAAACACAAACCGCTTGCGGTGTTGTATCATAAAGACACGGACGAGTAGGGGAAAAGATTCAGAAAGTGATACTTGAAGAGAAATCGGACCGGACCTTGGACACTTCTAATCTAATGAACAAAACTAGAAGTCTAAATTCATATCATGTCCTAAGGTTGTCAGATATTCTTCCTTTCAATCTTTCGCACATTAACATCATTTTTCTTATAAGCTTTTTGTATCTCTTTTGAAATTACAAGCTTGTTACAACCAAACAGTAGCAAAGCTGGGTTAGCTTGGGAGGGGAAACATAGGTGAGAAAGACTGCTACTTCTTTCTGTCCACACACAATTCAAATTTGATGGCTACCAGATATCTGATTATTAGGAGGAGGAGGGCTTGGACTTGAATGAACAGGGACCTCCGTTGGTCTCTCCCCCATATCCTTAGTTTTGTGAAGGAGGAAGGTCCCAGATAGAATTGTGACAAAGCCACACAACTGAGTAGCGATCTGCGATGCACTTTGTGTGTCCCATTCCTGCAGCACAATAATACATATTACATCATGTGCTAAGCTGCTGTTTTTGTAATTTCACCAGTTTGCAAAGTGCCATTCACAATGTTGTTTTCAAAAAAGAAAAATCCAAAACCATGCTAAATAAAAGTCACCTTAAACATGATTGTGCTGGCAATGATGGTTAATGATGTGAACATGACATAGTAAACTGGAGAGACCACAGCAGTGTTAAAGGTGTCCAAAGCCTGCAAACATGGTTTCCAATTTTTTAAATAAATTACGTTACACAACAAGTAAGGTAGTCTGGAACTGCTATCACAACAGTCAACAAAGTCTTTTTTATTAATTTTAAAACCAATTTAGGATTAACTTCTGAAAAAATTACTTGTAGAAGAGTTAAGTTTAAAGAATTACCTTTAGAGGAATTGAGTTTGGAAGAATCAATTTATGTTTGGTATTAATAGATCAAAAGTAAGTTTGATAAAATCATTTTTGTTTAGATGTGATAAAACAAAATTACTTTTAGAAATAAAATTACAAAAAAGGATTAATGAAATGCATGACTTCAATGATCCATCTCAATTCTAAAACCCAAAACTAAAAGTAACTCCAAATTTAATTTGGAAACGGACCGTTTCATGACATGAGTGAACGGTCAAACATCATAAATATTGTATAATTTTATTTTTGGGTGGACAAACTTAAGTGTGCAAACTATAAAACAAACATGCACTCAATAGAATGCTAAGCGAAGTAAAGTTCAATAGCATGGATTGGGATGAAGTTTACAAACCATGGATTTACCCAATAGAAAAACAATCTATAGCAAAAGCTTACCTTGTTCAAGTAGTTAATCTGCGTAATACAACATACAATCACGACCATAGTGAAAATCCAGGTTTCAAAGTACTTAAATTGATTCTTCCCTTCATATGTAAGCTTCAAAGCTATTGCCACTGCTTTCACACACATAACCTATGCAAAAAGAAAGTAGGCTCAGGTCAGCGTTATGATTATAGCTAGAGGGCAAGTTGATAGGTCAACCATGATGATGATGATGCTTATGAGCATTGAACATATAATTAATTAAATACCGTAAGTGAGCCCGTGAGAGAACATATTCCAACATATACGATCATATATCTCTGTCCATGGGTTTGCACATAACGAAAAATAAGGACAACAACCGCTGCCACAACAACAAAAATATAGACAACAAAACCTGTCGATGAAAAATAAAGATTATAAGTAAATTCAATCTTAGCTCGATTCATTTTCTGTTATTTTGTCCCAGCAATTGTTCATGCAATATAGGGCCGTTGAAAAATCTTGGAACGTGACTGATCACTTTAAAATTCAGGATCACCTGGTTCTGTAGCAAGGTGCCACACTTCCTTGACAGATTCAATGACTTTCTCCTGCGGTGCATGCAAAACAATAGTTGTGGACCCCACCATACAGAGGGCACATCCAAGCATGCCAAAGATGTGCAATTTTTCATGCAATATAAAGTGAGCTAGCACTGCACTGCATAACGACATCAGTCTCTAACCGCTGAAAGAAACGCGAGTTTCCTTAAGAAAGAAAGAGGTAACTAGAGAGTTTCTTACCTGAAAATGATGCTTAAAGCTCCCAAAGGAGTTACAAGTATTGCAGGAGCAAATGCATAGGCCGCGAAATTCATTATTTCCCCACCGATCACTACACGAAAGATTGCAAGCATATATATATATGCGCACGCAATTCAGGACCAACGAGGAGGATTGATTTGAGTTGAAAAGGGATTTCATTGCAAACAGAAAAATCTACGTCAATTTATTAAACTAATTAATTAGAATCTGTAAAAGGGTAAAAGAAAAAAAAAAGTTTTACCCACTTGAAATCATTCCAGCCCACCACCATGGTTCATGCAGGTACGAATGTCCTCCCGTGGCTGACCAAATTATTAAACAGAAAATTATATGATTCCAATGCTAACAAAAAAAAAAGAAGAAAAAACATGAAATTTGGAAGGATGCGTGAACCTGCTCGTTTCCCAGTGCTACCGGCGGCTCTTTTGAGACCCATCTTCTTGATTATGAAGCTGGAGCCAATGAAGACGCTGGAAGAGAGAGCCAGAGCAAGCCCATATGCGTTGTCGTGAGACTTCCCCATTACGACGACGTATCACGACAATATTATTAAATTAAAAAAAAAAGGGGTATAAGAATTGACGAATCAAGCTTGCAGGGCGGTCAAACCTTGACCCCGCCTGAGTTTCTGCAGCTAAAGAAACCCCATCTTCACGGCGATGTGATGTTGGTTGGAGGGAGGGGGTTGTCTCCGGAGAAGAGAAAAGGCAACGATAAATTCGTTGCCTAGGCGCCCCACAGAGGGAAAATGGCAAATACAACCACATTTTAATTCCCTCTGCTATCAAATCAAGAATGTCCTCCGCCCGCATCTCGCGTTCTCTTTTTTGTGTAATGCGCACAGCTTACTTGGTTTCTTTTTCTTTCTTCCGTTCCAACTCACACTCGTCTTCTAAACCTTTTTTCTAATTTTTTTTTTTATATTTCTTGTATACTTTGAATTTTTAATGCTGTCTACTATTATAATAATGATAATAATAATTAAAAAAAAAACCAACAACAACAACAATTTGAACATGAAGGAAACTATTTGGGTGCATTTGAAATCAAATAAAATGGGAAATTATTTGAATTGAATTGATTTGGCTTGAATTATAAATTAAAAATATTATATTTGGAATCAAATATATAAAATGAGATTTGAATTTATTTAGCAATCAATTATTAGGGGGTGTTTTGGAGACTTCAAGAACTAGAGTAATGATGTACAAAATAGAATTAGTTTTGTTAACCTGAATAAAAAAAAACTAATTTTTTTATTAAACTGTGTTTGGTTCACAAGTAACTTAAAACTAGTTTTAAAATATTGTACAAATTATCAATATTTATCATGTTAAAATAATAAAATAAATTAATGGATATCAACCAACTAAATTTATGTTTTGTTGATATCAAATACAATGTTTTGTTAGCTTATAAAAAATTGAAAAAAAAAATCTAAAGAGAGTGGATAAAAAATCTAAAGAGAATCCTAAAGTAGAACGACAAAAGAAGAAGTGTAATGGAAAATAAATAATTAAGCATATACAAATTTACAAATAATAACAAGTTAAATTATATTACTAACCTGAATTATTTGTGTCTTTGTTCACTGTTTGACGATGGAGATAATAACGCAAAGTGCAAATCAGAGAAAGATAAAATATGATGAAATGAGCATGTGAAATAAGAGTAGAGATTTTAAATTAAAAGACAAAGACTTCTAGACCTGAAAAAATTAGTGGAATGTGAGAAGTGAATTGGTAGGAACTAAAAATTGAAAAAATTAGATGAAATAAAATCGGTTTAATATTAGTTTTTTTTTTAAAAAAATAAATCTTGAGTTTTTACTAAACACAATTTTTATAAAATCAAGCTCAATAATACTTAGTTAACTTGGTTCTTGGAGTTGTCAAACACCCCCTTATGTTTGGAATTTAGTAAAATAAGAATTTAATTGATTCAACAGCGTTAATTTACATATTTATCCTTAGTATATTTTAACTATTAAAATTGGCCTAACAATTCATAATTAAAATGGCTCTAGGATAAAAATAAAAAGTAGAAACTAGCTCAAGCCCAACAGAACTAATTTCAATATTTCAACAAAAACAATACAAAATATTCAACCAAAAAAATACAAAATATCACCTAAAAAAAATAAAATTACCAAAAAATTAGGTTAGCGGAAAATCTATGAAAATGGGTAGCAACAAGGATGTGTGCCACACTCCAAATTTGGAGTAACTGCATGTAAGGACACCGTCTCTACGAAAGCTCTAACATGACTGACACAGAAGTTGTCATCTACCCTTTAGTCAAATAAAATTAGAAACTAAGTAAACCTAATTAAATATGGTATCGAGTAACGCCAGTCGTCTCACAAGGAATCAAATTAACTAATTAAAATTAAATCAAGGGTAGTTCGGCTGTAATTCAAGAGATTAAAATTAATAATTATGAAAAGCAATACCATGCATACTATTCTTCGTAGGTTAAGGATTAATTATCATCTGTTCCACAAATCAATGTTCATAAAAGGGGTTGTTGTTTATTAGCTAGAGATCTTCAGCTAACATGCAATTCACCTAAAAGATCACGATCACATTTTCCTAAGCATTAATTAGTACAAGCATTAACAATCAAGATCTCAGTCTTAAGTACCTAGACTAATTTCTTCATCAATTGCACAACTTAATGTAATTAGATTAATGCCCAATTCCCTTTACCAACTTGGATAATCCTAATTAATTAATTCAAATTACCAATCCTAAGAAACCCTAATTCAATAAATCATATGATCGTCATGATTCATCAATTTAGAATTGATCCTAACTAATAACACATTATCACTCTGTTATTAATCAGAAAAGAATGGAGAATTATGAACAAACATGAAACACAAGAACCTCAAACTAATCATAATCCTAGAATTACAGTATGCAAGGTATTAGAAAATTACTCCAGCATGAATGGAGGATGCAAAGTCATAATAATAAATAACAATAATAAAAACATATATGAAGACAGAGAGAAAAGAACCTAAAATAGTATTAACAAGAGTAACGAAGTTGAACATGAAAGGAACTCGAACGTTAATGCGAGAGTTCCAAACAATCCTTGCACAAAGTAGACTAATATCTAAGAACCACTAACAAAAGCCTAAGGTGTAGAACCACTAATGCAGAGAAAAATAAATTGTGGAGGCATGTTATGAGATGATGTTCCTTCCCTCTATACCCTAGGTCTATTTATAACCCCAAGGTGCACCAAAATGCATGATTATTTTTTTAATAGAGCATAGACATGATTATATACCAATGTTAAATCTGATTTAATTCTCTTTTTTATTGTCTGGTCTAATTTTCTTGTTGAGGTTCATTGGGGAGATGGCAATGTTTATGTAATGATGCCAGCGAATTTGTTGAGGGATGCTTTCAATTTAACGAGGAGGTGTCGTGGTGGTGGAAGGAGGAGGTGTGGGTCGCTGGAGAAAGAGAACGACACTAAAAGGAAATAGAATAAATGAGTAAGGGTGATATAGTCATTTTAAATATTTTTAAATTTAAGATTTAATATTAAGGCAGGTATGTATAATAATTTTAAATAAATTAAAGGAGGTATGCCTGCTCTTGTAAACTAAAGGAAAAGTATACGTATATTAAGATCTCACGAAAGGTTGATGTAATTATTTCAATATTTGTTTTTAAAAAATATGAATAACTTATAAATTTAATTTACTTTATATAATTAGCAAAGTGATTTAATATTTTTCTTAATCTAGTTGTAAATCTTAAATTAAAAAATAATTAAATCAAGAGTTATATTATTTTAGTATTTAAGACTTTCACCACAAAATCCATTTAATCTGTCATGGAAAGTGATATATGAATTATAATAATATTTATTGCTATGATGAAGTGAACTCTTGTTTATTATTATTTTATTTGTTTTTTCATTTTAAGGATCCCATGTCTCGGGCTCGTGATAACACGTGTGACCGAGACTGTAACATCGGCACTCTTTATTTTCATGTAGTCTCCAGCAAATTGTACAACACATCGACATTAATAAGAGAACCGCTCTTTCATAAAATAAAAAAATAAAAAAAGAAGACAAGACAATAAATAGATATTTCAAGCTATGGTCCAAGGATGACGTAAATGTAAAAAAGCCAAAAAAAAAAAAAA
>QANU01101148.1:354629-424518 GCA_003254905.1 Nissolia schottii | reverse complement strand
TGTTCCTCTCGTTTATTCCTCCATCTATTTGCACCGTCATGGCAACACACATGACCTAAACCCTAAGCCCTAAATTAAAAACTAAAGTTTTGCCGACAATTTCCCTTAAAGCATTGTTAAGGATTTAAGAAAAGGAAGGTTTAGATTGGAAAGAGAAAAATTTGAACATTTCAATGCAGTGAACGTTTCTTTAAAACACTTATTAACCAAATTCTAAAACTAATAAAAGCTATACTTAATAACTAAAGTATATTTAATAACTAAACTATATCTCAAGTCTTACCAACAGGTTGCAACCCTAAACCCATAACCAAATGTTACAACTGTAAATGAACTCGAGTCTCTCAAAACAAGTTGGCTACCACCAGTCATGACAGTGATGCTTCAAACTTGTAAACAAAAATTCCAAAATATTCATGCGTGTCTTCTGCCTCTTCGAGGCATCAAGTGCCAATTCAATCACAATATCTCCAAACTTTGAAACCACAATTCCTTTACCAGATGACATGTCCCAAATACAAATTCTAAGCTGACGATATCAAGGAAATATCTAATGGAGCACCACCATGGTTCATGGTAGGAACGGTTGT
This sequence comes from Nissolia schottii, assembly GCA_003254905.1. NCBI lineage: Eukaryota > Viridiplantae > Streptophyta > Magnoliopsida > Fabales > Fabaceae > Nissolia > Nissolia schottii. Next base: position 423,928 of record QANU01101148.1, on the reverse strand, counting down.
TGAATGAAAACATTGACACAGTAGCATTCCTATCACCATACTGGACCACATGGACCTTTCTCATTCCGCCACTAATGTAAATCAATGCATCCATCTCCCCATTTTGAATGTCATAATCTTTCTCTTTTTGTTGGCCCGATGCTTGGCAGAAACTCTCAATTTCCGCTTGGCATTTCGCTGAGGATTGACAACAGCCAAGAGTTTTTCTTCTTGTTTCCTCTTATTTCTTTTCAACTTAAGGTTCTTCCTGATAAGGTTGTAGACTTGCACGAAGTTCTGAGTACCCACAATATTCTCTATTTTCCCACAGGTGCCATCTGCCAACTTCTTCAGATTATCTGGTACACAAGAACCATCCTCAGAAAGCATTCAAAAAAGAAAAAGGGGGAAGGGGGAAATCATGGCTACCAATCAAATTTGGAATTTATCAACCACTTGAGGATAAGGAAATTCAAGAGGGGTGAAAAAAAATCCAGTCTATGTTTCCACTTTTCCCAGTTAAGAAAGACTAACCGCTGATAACTTTTCCAGCAAATCCTCCGCAAACTTTGTACAGAGGTAAGAGGACCACATGTGCATATCGCATGCAGTCATCCTGACTAATCTGTGACATAATATTTCTGAAACTGTTGAAGACTATTCCCATCTGCGTTAAACAAGCCAACAAATATTACTTGTGAGCACATTGATCAAAGTTTAAAGAATGCATAGAGTGTTTCCACACCAACCTGAATATCATCCATTTGAAGGGCAATTTTCCCCATTTTCCTAAGCAGTAACGAGACAAGTACATTTTGGGTCTTATCAACATTTGGCTGATTGTCGTCTTCATATACTGAAGAGGTAAAAGATGAGGACATGAATAAGCTTCTTCCTTTTCTTGAATCAAGCAAGTCAAAAGCTTTAAGAAACCGGTCTTTCTCGTGTTGCTCAAGTGTGGACCAGAATGCAGGGAGATCTATGCATGCCATTTGCCCCATCAAAGAATGGACACCACAAATGGCAAAGACAATATTCTGGGTCATCAGATTACTGTCAGCATCATCTATGAGTGGCATTTTGAGTTGGCAGCAAAGGGAAGTAGCAATTAAAAACAGTCTACTTGGACTAGTAAGAAAATAGCTTTTTAAGGAGCTTTGATGGTTCTCTCGGCAAGCATCTGTCACATGTGCAAAGTATAGGGCTATGAGGCGAACTGATCTGTTGCGTATCCATGAATGTGGGTGCAACAGCATCTCACAAGTTGCTTCCCATATGTCCTGAATAGGTGTAAAAAAATTACATGACAGTTTGCTTGCTAAGAATTAGGAAACTGAAGACGGGGAATGGGGGCAAGAAAAAAAACACTACAATATTATTTTGTTTACATAGGCAGCTACAGAACACAGCGAACTACTTGAACCCTAAAGGTTTAAATTCCCCTTATTGTAAGATGATAAAACCATTACCACAGGGTATCAAAACCTTGCCATTCCATTGTTCGTAACCAAATTTTAAAATTGCCACACACAGTAAAGTGGATCAATACATTGTCAACGTTTCAAGTCCATAGTGGCCATGTGTGAGGTCAGAGAGAAAACCTTGCCAAACTCTAGTAGCTTATGATTTGAGGAGTTGGAACTTANCAACCCCCCCCCCCCCCACCCCAAAATTTTATTTTATTTTTTGAAAATTACAAATCAGGCCCCAGTATGCCAAAAGAGCAATCTACTGACCTTAGTCATTTTATGCTTCATTTAAGACTCTCCATCTACTGACCTTAGTCATTTTATGCTTCATTTAAGACTCTCCAACCCCACATAACCCACTACGGCACAACAGATATGTTCAAGGCTCAAAATAGCTGATTCAACTTTAAATTATTGTTAGCCCACATCTTCAACTATCAATACCATGGCATATTATGCCCCAGTGATTTTCTTCCCACCCAAAACCCTCAACCCTGTAAGTACGTAAATTCTCATTTCATGCAGTCCACCAATCTATCACATCACAATCATAAGCATCTACAAATATTTCATATAGTAACAGGCCACAAACAACACGTTTATACACATCGGTATGTAAAAATACGTATAATATTACCTCAAGATCCTTTGCAAAGCATAAATCATGGAACTGATGAATCATCTTCTCTAACATAACAAGAGAATAGTATGCTGGCTTCCACAGGGGAACAACAGATTCAGCCGAAAACCCCATTTGCCCAGGTGTGACTGCATCTATGGAAGACTGCAACATTCGAAAAATCACTGGCAAAATACAATTTGTGTGTTTACGGAATCCTTTCTTTACTACCTCAATCAGCAGCCCCAAAACCTGTATCATCAATTTAAGAGATCAACATAAGCGAGGCAAACTGGAAAAGTAAAAATGTGGTATGGAAGAATAACTTTTGCGATTGAAGACAAAAGAACTGAAACTATAAAACAGAGAATAGATTGGTCCTTGATATTTGAGGTGATCAATACAGCAAGTTTCTTCCATTTCCTTTTCTACTTAGCAGAGAAAGATTCCCCTACAACAAACCCCTCCATAAAACCAAATTTTCCTCCAAGCTAAAATCTTTTGCCTATACAGCAGTTCTCAACAACATTAACACTAACTCCTCCTTCAGAAGCGCATTACGTGATTCTAGTCAGTAAACAGAAGAAAATTTAATGCATTGCTCAGCAGCCACTTTCAATTAGATTATTTGGTATTTTTCTGGTTAAACATGGGTGTCAGATGTCTCCTCTCAATTATGATGAAACTTGTGTCCTTTGAGATTAAAGGAGTCTTTTTTCCCAAGAAAATTGTGTTGTAATAGAAGAAGCGAAGAGAAAACTGTTTTACGACCATGTGGTTGGTAGGAATTGCATGTATTTCCAAGGGTGCTCCCTATAAATGCCTCTGTTACGGGATAAGATTGTCATCTGCAGCTCTCCCAATGATCACTAAAAGGGAATTCTGAAATGTTGAGGTACTGGAGTTTATTCCTATTATGGTTGTGTTCTGTTTCAACTTTACCCTTTCCGTTTTCATGCCAACAAAAATATCTTTCCCTCCACCTTTTATGTAAAAGTAATGCTTGGGCACCTTAATTCATCCTCTTAAACTTCCTCCTAACTACTAAATAAGGTAAAAAAATAGATGCATTCAATGTCTTGAAATTTTAAAAGGCATCCACTTTTTACCTTATTAAGTAGCTAGGAGGAAGTTTAAGAGGATGAATTAAGAGGCTAAAGCATTACTCCTTGTGTAAATATTTTCTCCACTCCAATAAAATTTCTTTTCCCATATAAAGAAAATGTGATTCCATGATTTTGAACTGCTTTGTCACATTGGTATAGATTTAAACTGGAAATATGCATAGTTTGGCGATAGATGATATTTTCACACAGGCCAAGGGTATTGGTGTTCTGAATAACACGAGTAAAAGGGAGAAATAATTAGTTAATGCCTTGAGGTCAGTTAGTAATTAAAGAAATATCCAGAAGTTGTTCTGTTTATGTGGCTACATGTGCATGTCTGTCTATAATGCAGTAGGGATTAAGATGCTATGCTACTCAGGACTACTCATTTATAAAAATCCACAAGACTGCTAAAAACAAACAAGGCTAGAATTTTATGATAGCTTAAAAAAGTTTTCACAACTTAGCTATCTCAGAAGGCCCTAATGCTATCTGACATCCCATACAAACCCCCCCCTTTCAAGAATATACATGACATGCCACACGTGTTCATGCCGTAGGTAATAGTAAAGATGATGGAAACAGAGAAACTTTAATGGAACCCTAGTGGCTACTTGTCAGGCCAGTGAGGCGACAGCATAACCTCTCCATTCACCACTCAAACAAGGATCAACCACATAAGAATAGCTCTCTACAATATAGAGTCTACATCCGATAAACCATACAATTGCCACCATATCTTGACGCCACTACCTATGTCATGTTAGCCCAGAGTTAACAGGAATTTCATACTCATCAATCAAGCACATCGGCAATGAATTTTAATATACTTATCCCCAAAACTTCATCCTTTAGGGCAATAAGATCACCAGCAAATAACATGAAAATTTGGCTAATCATTTTTTCCACTAAAGTGCCAAGAGACCAACTTCATTCAAACCTCTAAATAATAGGATGTCAAACTGAGGATGAATGAATACCCCTTAAAGTACATTACCGAGATAAATTCCTGTCATTTCCCAGATGTTGGTCAAACCCAATGGCTATTTTACTTGTCTGTCTCTACTCTTTAGCACCCCAGCTTCTGGGGCATATCAAATGCCCCACACAATCCAACACACTAATCACACCAAGAACTACCAAAATTACCAAATAACCCTATGACTGAAATTATAAATTTAACAAAAGTAAAAGGCTAACAGCCTACTGAAGCTAATTAGCAAGACCTCAAATGATCAGACTTCAGACCCACAATAAAATTCAAAATAGTGAGATGAAATTATGTCAAGGTTTACGATTTCTATTGATTAACAAGACATTTTCAAGATCATCACCTGTGCAGCAGCACCCCACAGTTGCTGTTTGCCACCCAAATACCAAGCAAGAGCATACTCAAGTATGGAATTAAGCGAATTTGGACTAACAGAACCAATGAGCTTCTTTATAGCAGTTCCACTCATCGAACGAACAGTGCCATCATTATCATTGGCCAAGCAAGCTACCAGATGGACAAATAATGTCTGTGATTGCTCATCCAAAACACTTTTTGGAAATTTGACAATAATAGCATGAATCATTTCGAGAACAGATTCCCTTCCAGTTGAATGTTCATACCTGTAAAATCAATAATAGCAAGAATTTTTAGATAGTTCAATCTATTTTTCTTTTTAAATAACACTAATTTAACTCATCTTCTGGAGGCACACCCAAGCGCGCACAAGCATGCAATACACACACACACACACACGCACGGTTTAGTTTATGATTCTACTACACAAAACCCTCGAACGAATTTAAATAAACTCTCGATTTTACTAGCAAATTTACAAGTTAAAATCTACCTATGAGTTTACAAGTTACCTAAACCCTAAACACACACACACACACACACACATTGAAGAATTGAGTGGTCTAACCCAACTCCAAAAGCTAGCTCAATGGAAGAAAGTTGTCCTTACACTTCTAAGGTACTCTAACACACTCCTCACGCCAAGAATGAACATCTAGAGCGTGGAATTTGCAAGAATAATAATCAACTGATGGCCCAATAATAATCTTAGGATAGGCTCTAATACCATATCAAAGAATAGAGTGATCTAACTCAAACCCAAAGGTTTATTTATTAATGGCTATTTTATAACATGAAGGGCCAAATTAATATAAAAAAAAAATCTAGAGAGAATAAATTAATGTCACATATCTTTTGAGGGCCAATTTAGGCATTTACTGAACATGCACCCACATACACGTAACATTACTAATACAAATAATAACAACCAAGAAACAAACAGAATACTTGAAATACTTGCCTCAAATTTGAGAGCAGGAAATCCAGATGTTGTTGTAGACGCTTTTCTGAAAGTCGATAGTCAAGCAAAAATTGCAAAAGAATTTTACTGCATTTCTTGCGAATTGATTCCATTTGACTTGTCACCATTAATTCAGCAACCCTAGTAACAAGATCATATATCTCAGGTACAACCAGCTTGCGGCTCACAATCCCCTTTAGAAGTGAAAGGGCAACCAAAGATGGATTCCTTTCGAGGTCAACAAATATAGGAAGCTGAGCTAATACGTGTATCTGATCAGAGGTAAGAGAAACTTTGGTGTTCCGCAAAAGCACAGTCAACAATGTCAAACACGACTGCATTAAAGGACTGCTTGAGTTCACTGAACTCTGTGCAATATGTAGAAGAGCAACCTTCACATTCTCAGCCCGTAACTGAAGGGATGGTAAGGGCAGCTTCACCAGTACCGTAAGGCATCCGAGGGAAGCAGACAAGATGTCCTCGTACTTAGTGCACAAGCCATCACTTAATAGCATGACAAAAGGATCTAATAAGGATAAAGTATGTTCATTTTTAACATCCATCTTCATACCCTTCATATGCTTATGCAAAATTCTAAGAGCAAACACCGTAATAAGGTGTGAACACAATAAGCGACCAGCAACTACACAACCTGTGGAAACTCTTTTAGCATTAGTACGGTAATTCTTTTCTTCCAATTTCTGCAATTTATTCCCATGAGAACCCATTTCATATTTGAAGCCATCTTCAATAATGCCATAAACAAAGATAAATAGATCAGTCTGATCAACAGATGGATTGCTTTCAATACCAACAGCTATATGATGCAACATATTTTCCAGTTTTGCTTTTACATTTGGTGTAACATGCTTCTGCAAATGAGATGTTACTGGTGCTAGGAGCTTCAATGCGCAGCTTTTAAATGTAATGTTTTGCGCAACAAATTTCAAGCTTTCAAAAGACTTCTTCCTCCTTGTTTCTTTCATTTTTGAAGCTATCTTTTCCACCTCTTTTTGCTCAGCAACATCTCCAAGAATGTCATTCTCTATAACAGAAAGGAGATCCTCCAAACAATAATCTATCTTTCCACTACCTGGACCAGAAAGACATTTGCACAAAATAAAATTAAGTGTGTATCCTAAGACATGAAGTTCATATCCTCTCTTTAACGTAGCCTGCAAAACCTTGACAATGAATTGCAAGTATTCCAATCCAAGTTCCTTCAAACAAGCAGCCAGTGCAGCCCTCGCTTCATCGCGTACACTTTCAAGATTACTCTTTAAGAATCTTGAAATTCGATGAACTATCGTTGGAAGATTCGAGTCCATCAAATCCCCTGAAACTAACTTAAGTAGTTTGAGAGCAGTAAGACAGATATTTATGTTGACCCTATCTGAATCAGAATCAAGCAATTTTTGTATCTTCGGAAACAAATTTTTATGGAGGCAAAAACCCATAGATTCCGTAGGTTCTTCAGGGTTAGAGAGCTCTGAAAAATGATATTTATCCAAAATGCAGCAAACCAAGCGTATATAGATTTTCTGCTTATCTGGACTACTGGACATTCCCCGAAAGCACCTGATCAACAATGCATAATATGACTTCCAACCCATCTGACCTGCCACAGAAGCAATGGTCTCTATGCATGCACTTTTCATATGCTCTGCCTTTCCATCTTTCTCATCAAACATCATGTTGAAGAAGAGCCGCATGAACACTTTCTCAGTTACGAACTGGGAGTAATCAATAGAATAATTAAATATCAGTAACTACGGAGGAAAAAAATATTTAAAAAAAAAAAAAAGAACAACCCTTTGTTTGAAAGGATAGTCACACCTCTGATAACTTGTTTGTGCTGATAACATTTCTAAACCATGACAATGCCTTTACTCTGTTACGGATCTGCAGCACCAAATGTAATTGTTAAATTTGTAGAAAAGTAAAAGAGAAGAAGGAATGCAAGTGAAACAAATATGTGTAGCAGAAAATGTTAGGGTTCTAAGATAGAGATACCCAGCTACATTTCATTTTCAATATGTTGTGCCCCCCTTCAAGAATAAGGTTCCCTGTCAATGCCTCCACCCTGGTGCTTCAGGTCACAACCTTTGCAGATAGCTGCTGTGGATGGCCAAGCAGGTTTCCAGTGAGGTGGAGGTGCAGGCTTGAAGGGAAACGATGGAGTGGCTTTGTATGAACAGTGGAGGAGGTTGGTGGGAAGAGGGGAGAGTGACTTGGTTAACAGATAAGGAACTAGGAACTTCTGCAGCCTGCTTCCATTAATTTCCAGATATATCACTTGTGTTCATCTTCATTGCTTTCATTAATGGCAAAAAATGGAAGAAAAAAAAATGAAAACTCAAGTCTCTGGTTGATTGTTGCTCATGGGTTCCACTTCAGTTATACCAGAAGAGGGAGAACATCTTTACTCCTATATAAAGAGGCAGTGTTTTAACTTCTCCTTGGTCACATTTCTGATCTTTCCTATTATGCCCCAATCTCTATAGGCAGTTTTTTCTCTCAATAACTTCTCACAACATGACTTTATTTCCCAATTTTCTAGTTGTTGAGAAATTTTCAAATTGGCAGTTGAAGTGATTATGATACCTGATGGTGAAAAATATTGGTGGAAGAGGACGGGGGAGGGGAGGGGATGGAGTTAAGAGCAGGGGCAGTGCAGCTGGGAGGGGAACGAGAGTTTAGAGAGGAAAAGCTGAGGAAGCGAAAAGGTTATTTTTTTTTAATAAAAAATTACTTTTTTTAGCAAGGGCCATGATGGTCCAAAACCCATCCATCCCCATGGTAGAACAATCCATTACTTCTGTCATTTGGAATACAATACTAAACTAATCACATAGCTGAATACATTTAGCCACAAGCATCAATTCTAACACTATTGTATGAGAAATTTTGCATGCTATAGAATAACTCCACCACAATTAAAAAACTAATAGCTGAATAAAGGACAATTATGTTCAATAGTGTTTCTGACTACATCAAGTAAAGGCAGCAAAAAGTTGTTACATTAGAAAATAACAGATGGAAAACATCTAATCATGAGAACAGAAAGCTGCATATATATCCAAACAAATGAAACTTAGGGAACAAAGATTAACAACTAAACCAAATATTCCTCAGGGTAAACAGGAACATACCACTGAGTCAGTTATATGATCAAAAAAATTTACTTCACCATCCTCATTGCACAGGACCATAAGTGATTTAAGGTTTGACACTTCCGGAAGCTTTAACGCCATTTGATGTAACAATTTCATCCATCCCTGCAACCACATCAACCAGTGTAGAAACAGAGGAGTTAAGCAATCACTTATCTGTAGTTTCAGTTTACATTTTCTGTAAGTACTAAACTTATATATCTAATGTCAGTTTACTCTACCTATATGTGACGGACTAGTTATACCACAAAGGGAGGGAACAAGGGATGTGAGAAAGCCTGGATCAATACACAAACATGCCTAACTGAATATATCTAGAAATTCATATAAATAAAGTTACAAAATACCTTCCTAACAGAAAGTGATCCATCCATTGCATCCGCCACATGCTTCAAGAGGAATTTTTTTGCTATGTGCTGGATACGTGATTTTGTCCAACAACCATCAGGGTTTTTCATCATAGACAACTCTTGTTCACTGTTTCCTTCTTCACAAAGGATGAGGGCAGAGAAATCAACAAATGCTAGCAATGAGCAGTAGGCACTACACATAAAAGTTGTTTCCTCTGATGACATGTCGTGCACACAATGTGATAAAATAAGCAATGCATGTTCCACTTGAACACTTCTGAAGAAATCAATATTGATTATTTGGTAAGCATTACAAATAATATCATGATCGAGCCACCCCAAAGTAGATGTCGCATTCAGCTGACGAAGGAGTTTGGCCTGCATTCCAAAAATAATGGCCGAGAAAGATCAATTAAAAACAGTTCTGACAGCAAGTAATATGAATGGATCATGAAGACTAAAGACTAGGAATTACCACTGAGAGTACAGATGCGTCAGATGCTACAAGAGCATCAAGAACATCACAGATCCTCAACCGCATATCCAGCTCAGCCGAAATATATAATGGAGAAACAGCACTCAGAATTTTAGTTGTACTTCCAGAGCCCAATATTGGCATGATATTTTGAATGATTTGCAGAGCTTCAACACAAACATCTACAACAAAACCAAAAGAACTTCAATATGAATGTAAACTCAACTATGTAAAAAGGGGGGAAAGCACAGCAACCAGAGATATACAAGGTTCTCTCACCAGAACTTGCGGTTTTCTTTTCAATAAACAGAAGCACTATCTCCACAAATTGCTTTGCCAAATGTGCCTCCTTGATGTACTTGGGTAAGAATTTGAAAATTCTTCTCACTGTCTCCCCAGGTGATTTGATCAGCTTTCTGACCCAGAAAAAAGCACAGAGCAAAACACTAAGTGTCCAAGTCCCCATTCCGCTAAATATTCATATTTCTTAGACATAAAAACGGATTCTTTCTTTCATATCATAAAATTATCATTCTTCACACCTTTCCTAAAGATGTCAGTATTTACTATAATCATGTTATTTTTCATACAATCTAATTGAGTTCACCACTCTACCGATGTGCTTAACTGAATTGTTGGTCACACGTGAATAATTAGGCTTACTCTAATTGTTAGTAGCTACTGATTAAGGGTGTCAGTTAGGATTGTTTTGCACATGTGTAGTCTACAGTAATTATGTTATTAGCTACTGACTATGGCTGTCAGCTAGCTTCTAAAAGGCCCTATTTAGCTCATTGATTAATTGTAATCAAGCATCAGTTAGAATTGTTTGGCACGTGTAAATAACAATGTATACAGTGAATCAGTAATTATGTTATTAGCTACTGATTATGGCTATGAATTAGCTTGCAAAGGAGAGAGTGTATATGTGTGTGTGTATAAAACCACCCAAATTAACGTTAATACTTCAAGGAGCTTAGCAATAAATTAAATTTTAGAATTATATTATGCTATAACTCAAATTACTTACAATCTCAACTTAAAAATAAGCAACAGCATCATCCAAGAACATTTTTAAAACAGGCTCGTACCTCTTGGCTGCATTATCACATCCAAATAAACAACACATACTGTCCATAAGTGCTTTAATGTTTGAAAGTAAGACTCTCTGGGCAGGATTGTCTTCATTATCCAACTGACTGTCAAGGCTTAACAAGTTCTCGACAAACTTCAGAACACAACATATAACAGCTTCAGAAGCAGATTTGAGAGAGATAATTGAAAATATATCAGGTACAAGACTCTCTCTCTTGCACAATAGTGCGACAAGTTTATGGTTTGCACTCATGGCCACAAAGCAAGATAACAGTGAACTCGGTTTCTCACTACTAGCAGCCTCCTGTTTGAATTTATCAACCAGTGGTTTGACTGAGCAAAAGAATCTGTCCCACAAATCAAAACCGAATTCATGATCTTCATACTTGTTGAGAACAAGGGAAACAATTTTCAGACACACAGATCTCATCTCCCTGAGCTGCTTCAAAATATTACTCTGCGCAAACAAATTAAAAATACAGAAGAATAAAATAAAACAGACAATAAAGATCATAAGGGAAAATATTGATTCTGCCCAGGCTCAGCTAATTTATTTTCAGTTTCCATGAAGCAACAAGGCAATAAGACAATACGGGATAGCAAATACATGTATAACTGCCACAAAGACATCCATGAAAGACAGAATAAAAACATCATAGTATATGGTGAAAATAGTAATTATCTATATTTAATATTGTTGGAAATAGGATTAAATGTGAAATTGGGAATTGATAATCACTGTATGTTTGGAAAATTAGGAATTAGGAGACCTATAATAAGTCTACTTCAGAAAAGTCTAATTGCTGAATGAATTGTGTGTTGCTTGTGCAAAAGCTGAATACAGAGTAATGGTTGCAACTAATTGTTGGCTCATTTGCATCAAACAGCTACTTCAAGATTGAAATATGGAGATATTCAAAAAATGAAGTCATGTTTTGATAACCAAACAGCCCTCCATATAGCCTCTGACATAATTTTCATAAAAGGACTAACATAAAACAGCATGTCATTATATTCAAGAGAAATTATTTCCAAGGAAGTCATTTCTGAATTTATTGGCTTCACAATGCCTCTCGGAGGACCTTTGGGTCTTTACATCTATTGCAAGATGCATACGACTTATAGTTGTATCCTTTAGCTTGAGGGGAGTTCTAATTTATCTACATTTAATATTAATCGAAATAATAATATATGTGCCATTGAGTCTTGGGAATTTGGTATCTTATTGCTTTGGCAGTCTTTACAATCTTCTTCTTAATAGCATGAAGTTATTTGAACCAAGTACGATTTGCATCTGAATGGGTGATACACCAATTCCGCAAGAATAGTTACTCATACTCCTTGGAAGTTTATGTCACATAACTTCTTTCCGGTCTTTGAGCTTACACGATGGGCCCAGATGAAATTTTGGGAGGATTGAAGAATACTCCACTCTCCGAAGCTCTTCCGAGGCCTTTTCAGCTTTCTTCTTGTCATAAAGCCTGACTTTGCAGATTTTACTCCTCCTCTTCATATTAATTCTCTTGGAATTAATTTTTTTTTCTTTTCACAGGAACTTGCACAATGGGGTGTAATCAAAGGTGAGAAAAGGTGTGCCTTAGGCGCTAAGGTGAGGCGCCAATGGCCTTCACCCCTCAAATATGTTGAGGCGGTGCCTCTTCATTAAGGCGGGCGCTTAATGCACCTTAACAGCGCTTCTTTGTTGGACAAAAATTGCTCATTCGAGCGCCTCTCTTATAAAGAGGAAATTTTTATACTTTTAAGTTGTAAGAAAATAATATTTTAAGTTAACAGGACCAAAAGTATTTCAGCCCATTAAAATTAGGTTTAGAATAGATAGAATGGCTCTTTATAAAGGTTCCCCACCACCTCCGCTTGGCCCCGCACTGCATAAGCATTCTGCAAGCTGCTCTGCTGCACCTCTCGGAATAGAAGAAAAGGGTCCACCACTACATAAAAACCATTCAGTAATGTTTGTCTCTCTCTCCTTTTTTTCCTTTCATATTATATTGTTTTGTATATAATATATTATTTTATGCTATATGCACATGCCACATACTATTTCTTTTTCTTTGTTTTTTTGTTCTTTGATACTCTTGTTATCTAATCTGTTTTCTTATTTTGCTTAAATTATTTTTTCTTTCTTATATTCTTTCTTTGGTTTTCTTTAGTTGCGTTTTTTGTTTTATTTTTTCTCTCTTTTTTTTCTTTTTAATTCTATAATATTGCTTTATTTTGCATTATATTAATTCTGTTATTTTTTGTATTGATTATTGTCTGTTTTTTGTATATAACAAAACATAACAGATTGACATTTTCCCATAAAGAAAAACAGATAATTGATATATTCTTTTTTTTTTTTTAAATACAGTTTTAATTGCTACTCCTAGTCCTAGCAATGCACAGGAGGGCTCAACTTCTAACAATAAGAGAAAGGACCCGGGTTGGAAGCATAATTATTTGGAAAACCCTAAAGACACTAATAGGGGTCACTTGTGTCTATTGTGAAAAATCCTAACGACATTAATAAGGTCACTTGTGTCTATTGTGGAGAGGTGACTAACGGTGGGATTCATAGAGCAAAAATGCATCAAATTGGAGGTTATAAAGATGCTGTGATTTGCTTAAGAACTCCTTCAGATGTAAGGGCACAGTTAAAGGAATATATGGATGGCAAAAAGAATAGTATAGTTAACTACGATAAGCCATCCGATTTTGATGATGTGGTCAACGGCAGCCAAGTTGAAATTGAGCCTCATTATGAGCAGGAGCACTATTCAAATCCAAGCAGCAAAAGAGTTGATACAAGATATGTACAAATAAAGGGTAGCAAGAGTAAGATGTGAAAGAAGCCAAAGTTAAAGGGTGCAATGGATGCTTGTGTGCACCGCAAACCTGAAACAGTAGTCCAAATGAGCAAGGAAGGAAAGTTAAGGCAAGGCAACATAAATGATGCCTATGATAACCAAAAGAGGGATATGGTATGTCAGTATATTGGTAGGTTCATGTACCAAGCTGGAATTCCATTTAATGTTGCTCGTATGGATTCTTTTAAAGGCAGATTGAAGCTATTAGGCAATATGGTCCTAATACAAAGCCTCCTAGCTACCATGAGTTGAGAGTGCCAATTTTGAAGAAAGAAGTTGATTATACAAATGACTTGCTCAAAAGCCACAAAGATTTATGGGTGAAGCATGGCTGCTCTATCATGTCCGATGGATGGACTAGCAGAACAAATAGGAGTTTGACAAATTTTATGGTTAATTGCCCTGCTGGAACTCTGTTCATACGCTCCATAGATGCATCATCCTATGTGAAAACTGGGGAAAAGATTTTTAAGCTGCTTGATGAGCTTGTGGAATATGTTGGAGAAGATAATGAGGTGCAAGTAGTTACTGCAATGGCTCCAATTTTAAAGCTTCTGGAAAATTGCTAGAAACTAAGCAACCTAACCTGTGTTGAACACCATGTGTTGCACACTGTTTGGATCTTATATTAGAAGATATAGGAAAGATACCTAAAGTGACAAGAACTATGGAGAGGACAATAAACTTGACTGGTTACATATATACCGTATTGGAGTTTTGAATATGACGAGGGAGTGCACAAAGCAAAGGGAGCTGGTCAGGCTAGGAAAAACAAGATTCTGCACTTGTTATCTCACTTCAAAATCCATTCAACAAAAGAAATCTATTAAGGGCTATGTTCACATCAGAAGAAAGGGTTTCAAGCAAGTGGGCAAAAGATGCAAAAGGAAAACATGTGATAGAAATAGAAACTGTTCTCATGCCATCATTTTGGAATAATGTTGTCTACATACTTAAGGTCATGGGACCACTTGTTTGGGTGCTTAGACTTGTGGATAATGAGAAAAAACCATCTATGGGTTACATATATGAAGCTATGGATAGGGCTAAGGAGGCAATTCAGAACAGAGTAGTCAATCCCATGGGATCCCGGCAAGATCTTGGCATCCCATCCAATCCCAGTGCCTTTCCGAGATGGGAAAGCCAATTTTTCCCAGATTTTCCGTCCCACAGAATCTCGGCTGGGATCCCGGCAAATCTTGGCTGCGATGGTAAATTTTGCAAAACAAAAAAAATTACCCTCCTTTTTTTTTCCTTTAGTATAGGGGCATATGAGTCTTCGTGTATTAATTTATTAGCGTTATTTTACCTCTATTTCACTCCACGCCTCTGCCTTTTCACTCTACCGCTCATTCTCCTTTTCACTCCACCAAATCTTCTCGTTCCTCTCTTCTCCTTCGGTCCAAGTCCTGCAACTTCCGGCGACAGCAAAGGACAAGCTTCCGGCAACAACCTTCTTGTTTCCTCTGTTTATTTCTCCTTTTTCTCCTCCTCTCACTCTTCTTTCTTCTTTCCCTATTTGCTTTTGCTTCCTTGTATTGCTTCGCTGTTCTGTTGAGGTTGTTCTGTTATTCACTTCCTTCCTTGCTTCTTGCTCTGTTTTTGTTTTGATGATTGATGAAGTTGATGCTGAATTCTGTGTTTTGTTTTCCCATAGGATTTTGTTTATGGGTTGACATTTTGATTAGAATCTTTAGATTACTAAACTGATTTTGACTTGATTGTGTGTTGTCTTGATGACTATTGATTAGTAATGATGAATGAATGAGACAATGAGTTTAATTTTGATTTTTTTTTAAATATTTACATGTATTTTGTATACATTCATTGCATTTCAAATAATTTTGTATACATTACCATCCCGGCATCCCATCCCGCTATCCCATGGGATCCTGTTTTTCAGCTCGACTGGGATAGACCGAGAACTGGGATTGACTACCTTGATTCAGAATGCTTTCGATGGGAATGAGGAAAAATATGGAACTCAGTCCAATGATGATTCTATGGATGGACTCTAGAGCATATTTTTCTCTCTCCTTTTTTTTTTTTGGGATGAACTTTAAGACTTTTAATATTTTAGGAATTTTAGTCTGTTGCTATAGATAATAGATCTATTTTGGTTATGAACTCTACTATTTGATGGTTACTATCATGCTTTACAAGGATTTTAGTGTTTGACGACAGTGTTTAATTATCCTTTTGCCTATTAGTTATATATTTTACATTTAATGCCTTTCTTTAGTGAGGCATGCGCCTTTTGGCGCCTCTCGACTCAAGGTGTTATAAATCCCTAGCACCTTAAGGGCACCTTTTGCCTTCGACTAGGGATCGAGAAGTCAGTGAGTTAAGTCTTTTTGGCTTCTACTTGAATCCGTTCATCTTTTGCCCAATCATAATAAAAGAATTTGGTCTCTTGATATTCACAGGCATTCTCTTGTTAACATAACTGTATTTTCACTTCGGGCTGTGTCCCATAGTAGAGAAACTCTCTACAGAACATACCTATTTGGAAATCCGAAGCTCCTAGGTCAAATTTTTGTTTGGACCATTGTTCTTAATAGGATTAACACTAACAACATGCTACAAAAAGTGCAACCACATCATGGTTACGTCATCTAATGTGTGTTTTATGTATTGTTCTATTTTAGGACAAGTGTCTCATCAATTTTCCCATTGTTTTTCTGCAAAATATCAATGGAACAAGTTTTTCGACATTTTTTGGAAAGAACTGAGTTTTCCCTAAGGACTAAAGGTATCAATAATGCCCCTATGAATGGGTTAGCCCCCAAACCCTCACATCACAACCCCCTAGCCCATACCCCTAAATCATGAGGCAGTTAGCCCCCAAGCCCATCTAGCCCATATCCTAGTGGGCTTGGGCTACGGCCAGGGCCTCTATGGGCTAGCCCGTTCTCCTACCAATATCAAAATTTTTCTTTTTTCTTTTTGAACAATAATTATTTTTTTCAAAAAAAAGTCTTTTCATAAAAATTATTATATTTTCTTCCAGAAAAAATTATCAAAAAAATATTTTTTCCAGCATATCTTGTTACAATATGGGCTAGGGCCAGGGCCTCTATGGGCTAGCCCCTTGTTATGATACCTACCCTCGTTCTATGTAATATTTTCTTTCTATGTAATATTTTCTTTCTCATTAAAAAATTTCCGTTACTGAAGAAAGATATTAAATTTAAAAATAAATAGATAAAGGATGTGCTGTTGAAAATTGCGATAATTTAAGTATCTTTGGAAAAATAAGGGTGAAAAGGAAACAGCTTCTTCTTTATTTTCTTGAAATCGTAAGAAGCATTTATCCTTTTGCTTATCTAAATATCAGTGCTAGGAGCAACTCAAGCAATTCTGAATTCACAGTTCTTGTACCTAGTCTCTCTAAGTTTGTTTGAAACTTCTTAAAGTGTATAATACTAAAGTTAATTTTATCGAGCTTATCACCATTAGTACTAGCATTTGCCATGAAACATTTATATCTTCCTCAAGTTCATTCAGATAATTCACAACATATAATACTTAGCAATCAGCATGAACAGAATATTACCTGGATTTGATTTGCTGGAACACTGTCCTCTCCAAGGGAATCAGCATCGGTGCCAGAATTGATTTGATCTGAAGGAATCCCAATCAATTTTGCATTATCAAGACTTGTAGTGCAGCTCTCCAATACCCGAACAACACACCCCACCAGTAGATCAAGAAAAGGGCTAACATGAAATTCATCGAAAATTCCAACAATGTCTTGAATGACATGTAAAAAACCATATTTCTTTTTCCAGGATAGGGTTGCTATATTGTCCATAGTAAAATACTCTAACAAAGATGATGCTTGAAATTCACTAATGGAACCTCTAGGTGAAGTCCAAAACAAATTAGGAGGCACATCAGTTTTCTTCACTATTTGCAATGGCTTTATCAATAATGCAAAGAAAAGTGGCAGCTCATTGACATCAAGTCCAGCTACGAAACTCAGAATAGCTTTCCGATGACAAATGCTTGCTTTCTGACAAAATGAGGACATAATGAACAAAAATAAGTCTACAAAGTAAAAGGAAATGAAAAGAAAGTGACTAGCGATAGGTAGACCAAAACATAAACATCCACAAGAAGCACAAATTGTGTACACCTTTCGAGATGCAAGTCCTTTCAGTTTTCGTATTTTTGGCATCAACAGACGGATAATGATAGGCACAAGATAAGCCCGGTGACATTCCTCAATGACGTCAGATTCTCTCGATATACTCCATGTTGTTAGTTCCTCCCTTAAATTTTTGGAACTGATCAAGTTCCTCAGATGCTCACTATATGGTAAAAGGTAATCATCTTTCCAGATTAACAGGCAATCCAGAACACTCATCTGTATTTCTGGATCAGTTTCTTCAAGAAGCCTGACAGAACACACCACGAAAAATAAAAAATAAAAACCGTGGTTAAAATAGGGAACCACCAGAAGAGGTTTATCTAAGTAACTTTTAACAAATAACATTGTAGTCTGTAGAGATGTACAATATAATAAATCAACTTCCACATCTACCTATTCTGCAGAACCTCCTTAAGAAATTGGCCTGAGTAAAATGACTTGGGATTTTTCATCAGCTTCAACAAGTTTAACCATTCTTTCAAGGCGGCCTTCCACTCTTTCCCTTTACAAGCATAAGAATCAAACAATCCCACACTGCAATTTCATTTTGGAAAGGAAGACAAATAATGAAACATGACAATTTTAGTAAAACTTCTGAAGTTCAGGTTCAAAATCATGTATCCAACAGAGCAATAAAAATCCAGTAGATATTTACCTTACGAGATCTTGAGTGTTGTACCCTAGAAATTTTAAAAACAAGGGAATGAATTGCCGAGAGCGAGGTTCAATGACAGTTGGAATTTTCTGTAAAGCTTGCAGCAACAATGACAATATGGTTACAGACGGTGTGCTATCAGATGCATGATTGACAAAGAATCTGAAACAATTAAGTAGCCCTGAAAAACAAAATGAACTTGATTAGCAAATTTGTAGGATGGGAATTAAAAAATGTCTGCTTATACCAACTAAGCTGTGTCAAGAACCAACTCCTCAAAAAGCTTAAATTGTGGGTAGAAACAATTGAATGGTTTTATATTTTAATCAGCCCCATCACGCAAGAACCCTTCCAGCTTTGACACATGGACTATTTAGAAGAATTGAGGCAGCAATAATCAAACCCTACACCACTTAGTCATAGAAACTCAGATATCATGTCAAGAACTCTCTCCCAAAAGATTAAGTTGTTAGACAGAGGCAATTGACTAGTTTTATATTTTATATTTTAACACAGCCCTCAAGCAAGAACCCTTAGGCTTGCATGGACAAACATTTAAAAGAATTGGGGCGACAAGGATCAAACTTTAGACCACTTGGTCATCGAAATTATAAAACCATGCCAAGAACTATCTCTCCAAAAAAATAAACTAAACTAACTAAACTAAATATATTTTCATGGAATATATAAAACTCGTGTCAAATTCCCCAACCAATTACCAATTCTATATAAAATTATTGTGTTGGTGGTCACCTAAGAAACTATCCGTGAAAAAAGGGGGAGAGGAATGTTTAACATAATATATGATGTGAGCCAAATTATAAACATACCAGTTGGCTGTTCAAGCAATGCACCATTGACACTATGGTGCAAGTGGCAAGAGGTATGCAATATTGATTGGCACCTTTCCAGATAATCAACAAAGTTATCCCATACAATTGAAAAATGTAGGCTAATCAAGACAGCAAGACATTCTAATACAGAATTCCAGAGGCAGCTAAATCGATTATTCAAGATTCCAAACAATCCATTCAAAACAACAGGCACATAAACATGAGGAATCCTTCCAGCAGATAGGTCCATCTGTATCTTGGAAATCAATCGCTGAATGCTCCTGCTCGTTGAAATAGAAATAGGTATTGTCTCAATAGAGAGAAGCAACCGCAGAGCCTGTCATTTCACCAAAACAAGCACAGTTATATTAAACCTTAAGTAAAAAGAATATAATTGCACAGAATATAAAAGATACATACGTTATCTCCAGTGCAATCAACATTTGAAGTTGGAGAAACATCAGTTTTCCTTTTCTTCTCAGCAGGTTGATCCACAGAAGAATTTCCCCCACCCATAGGTTTGTAGTGACAAAGTATTTTAAGAGTTGAAATCCGTATGTCCTTGTCTGAATGGTGCAAATTATTAGCAAATGCTACCACTGCACCTGTAATCCCTTCATCAAGTTCTGAATGATACATTCTACACCCATTGTCTTCAAAAGAACTATAACATACAAGATAAACAACCATCCAAGTACGAGCATTACTATTAGTAATTTGTTTAATAGAGAATGGAAAACAATAAGAAATGTCTAAAAGCAGTTAATTAAACACACATCCACTTACCCATACTTGCATTCCAAATAATCAGCAACAGCCACCAACACTTGTGAAGATGACTTGTATTTTTTTGCAAGACTTAAAAACCTTCCAGTTTCATCAGCTCCAGTGCCACTATCACTATACAGTCTGTTATAAGAACTTAGTGCAGAACCTATAATGCTTTCCCATGCTTTTTTAGATGTGTCTGCAATATAGCCTGTGGATTAAAAAGAAAAACAAAAGATATTATATCCTAGTGTTTTTAGTACCTCATACTTCGACTGCAAAACATACTCAATAGTTAGAAAAATGATACAGCATCAATGTAGACAGGTCTCCTAGTCCATACCAAGGACCAGATGTTTTACTTCTCAAAATGATCAACACAGTTCAATATTATAGTAGCAAACCCAAAGAAGCTACAAACAATGAAAAACTAGATTTAATATAACCTAGTCACAACTCACAAGTTTCTTTTAGGTTGCTAATCAAAAAGTAATTTCGCACAATTGAGATATGATGAAATACCAGCTTTAGCTGTCAGAAGCTGATCTACAGCATCCATGAGATCTACCAACAAGGATGGCTTGGCCTCAACAATAGCCATATAAGAATAGCAGCTAACGGCACCCCACAGCAGTGCCAACTTACTTTCTTCAATTTGACATGATACATCAGAATGCGAATCATTTATAGATTCAATCCAATTAGAGATAATCCCTTGCAAATGATTGCATATTCTAGCTAGTCCTTCTGTACTTGTTCCCTCCACGAAGTCCAAGTTCCGTATATCTAATTGCATTTTCTCACAGAAGGATTGTAACAAATGTATGGTCTCTTCCTCCAAATTCTCCATTGAGCCATTTATTGCACTAAAAAACAAGGCAACGGAAAGTCAAATGTAGAATTTGGAGAGTACTAAACCATAGCCTGCTCAGTCACACACACAACTTTACCTTATAATGTTACTTCCAAAAGCAAGTACACAAATTTCCTTATGTAGCAGTTCTCTGATAAAACCCAGCAAACTGGAACCCAAACTTAAACACGTCAAGAAAGCAAACAAACAAGCAAACATCACAAACATGCCCATAAATGCAACACTAAAGTCATTACCTTGAGCTTTGTGATTTAAAAATTGGAGCCCAGTCCAAAGCGCACTCTGATATCATAGAGGTATTGTAACTACAGAGCCCGTTGAGAATGGCCAACATTAATTCCATAATATCAACAACCAAATCTTCTTCTGACTTGATAAATCCAGAAGGTGCTATATAAGTACACACAAGCAGCCGAACAAGTTCAAGCAGAGACTTGTAATCTGCCAGATGTAAGCACAGTTAAAATTAGTACAAAAGCACATGAACAACTGCTGCAGCAACACTTTGAGAAGAAGAAATTGCACAGCATCCGAAGATCAAACATTTTTCACAGACTGAAATTGGAAAAATTAACGGTCAAAAGAAAACAGAAAATCTCCAGCAATCTGATAGGACCTGAACTCAATCCATTCACTCACTCCCTTTTATTTATCATTGATATATGACTCTTACAAATAAGTAATCACAATAATCCAAAACTTACCAGAAAAAGAAATTTATCAATGAGAAAGAGTAAAATGAGATAGGACAGGGCATCCTCAAAAGAAGAAAGAAAAAGAAAGCATGTAGATCCTAACAGATTGAGCCATATTGTCAAACACTACAAATCTAACAGAAACACCTATAAATAGAACACCACATAGAAGCTAAATAAATAACCCCATCTCAAATGTTGACTTACAATGAAGAATTTTCCTTCAAAATTCAAACATTTCAGGCCAAAGACACCACAAAATAGCAAAAAATTGAAAACGGTCACAAAACCTTAGCTTGTTTATGAAACCTAAACCTGCGAATTTAATATGGAGAAACTGAAGCAGGCCCATAAGGCAGGCCCAGTTCTCTACAAAAAGAAATGGAGAAAAAATCGAAAAGCTCATTCCATGGACACTTTGCAGGAAACCAATGCAAAAAAATGTCATTCACATTTTCCAAACTAGAACAACACAAAACACACATTAGGGGACAAAATAGTGAAAGGCCTGAACTTTTATAGCATGTCATTAGTATCAACTCTGTTCAGAAAAACAGCCCCAACAAAACAATTGACCTTGGGCGAGCTTTAGATCCAAGCAAAATTAGAAACAAGGAATAAAGATTTGTAACCAAAATCGAAAGGATATATACTAGTTTATGAAAGAAACATAAAATTTAATCTATTTATTGAATACAGGACTCTGAATAGCTTCCAACCACAACCCATAGTTTATTGTTCTTATCAAATAGCTCAACTTAGTTCAACAGACAAAAAAAACAAATTAGATTAGATCAATATCTATTGTAACTTACCAGACACCTTTTGCCCATTTTGCATCTTTACAGCTGAAACAAGAATTGATAAAATGCGTCTTAAATGCTTGATGTCTTCACTACTGACACATTCACTCACTTCATTATATAAGCAAGTCCACACCAAATTCAGCTCTTTGGACTCCATTTTCTCACATAATTGCTGAAAAACGGATTTTACAATGTTCAAAATTGTCCTTGACCCTGAAATAGCAGCAGATAAAGTAAGAAACATGTAGTTCGATACATTGCAAATCAATCACAAAATTATATTATATGCGGTTAACTACACATAATTTATGAATAATAGTTTTTTTCTAATAGAAATAATGATGCCTGATTTGAAAACCATGTCAAAATCCGGTGAAAAAAGACAAATCAAGAAAGAATTGTCCACATCATATATGTCCAGAACATTAATAAGCTTGCCTTGGTCAGCTTTATCACCAATAGAATAAATTGCTTTGCTAGTCAATAATCGCAACACTCGCTTTGCTTTCGAATGGAACCTTGATGAGTAACCTTTCATTATATTATAAAGCAATGCTTCAACCCCTGATTCTCTGCCTGATTCTCTGCAAGTAGATGGCTTCTCCACTGCTTCAGCAATGACTATTCCAATTCCTGGCCCATCGAATATTAGAGTTTTGTAACCAACCCAAACAAAATGCAAAGTCCGGAAGATAGGGATAAATAATGAAAAAACAATCAATTGCATCAGGACCTCTTTTAAGCTGCTCGTCTGGGGCATTTCTTAGAACAAATGACATTGCCTCTGCCATGAATTTTTTGACATATTCCTTTGGATAATACCTCAATTCTTTCGTTACCCTTGAAATTTCATAGTAAAGAAAAGCAACACCAAAGTTGTAAGAATCTGATTTGAATAGAATGTATATATACTCAGTGCCATGTTGGTGACTAATATAAATAATATGATCAATTCATTACCTACTAACAGTTTCTCAAAACCTTTGCCATCAACCTATAATTGAATTTTGTTTACGAAAAAATTATAAAGCTCACCCACCCACTATTCCACATACAGGTTCATTCATGGAACTATTAACCTACATGAATTTCCTCGTCTCATGTTGTCAAAAGGGCTGGTGCAGACACATTAGATTTGACACAACGTGGATTTTGAAGCTGGTGCAACAGGCAGCCTGAGGCACGTCCAGTTGCACGATGCAAGGGTGATAGACCACTTCTCCGCCAATGCAGGTAATGCAGCAAGTTTAAACTCAAGATTTACATGAAATGACTTTTCTAAACGCATCCCACCAATGGGCATGCTTTTAAAGTGTAGTCAAGTCTATTAAAGCTCCCTGAACCCAAAAAAAGGGGGAAATGCAACCAGTCAATCTATTAAGTCTCAGTCATGTCCACATGAGGAGATAGTGTCTGCAGCAGTGAGTACCAGATGAGGTTTGCTTCAGTCTCAGGGTAGTTTGACTCCTGTCATTGAGTTGTCCTACTTCACTTCTATCTTCTCAAACCAAAACTCCTCATGCCATAATCATCATTTTAACTGTTAAACACTTATTATATAGCCACAAATTTTCTATCTAGCCCAGCAATCATTTCACAATACCAGCCATCACCTATGCTATATGATTCTTTTCTTCTCTCTTATTGATAAAGGAAGTTATTGATGAGAAAGGAAAGAATACATGGGAAGAGTATAAGGTGTGCTATTAAAAGAACAAGGAGAAAGAAAATGAAAACACGTAGGACCTACGAGATTGAGCCATGAAACAAGGCATGTCAATCTCTCAGAATATCTACCCAAAATAAATAAAAAATAAAAACCCTCTGAATAGACCATCTCCAAAACACCACAAATAACCTAAGAAGGTAACTCCATCCCATATATTGTCTAAATAAGTCCCCTTGAGAACTCTAGCACTTCTTTCCAGCTAAAGACACCAAAGAATAGCAAAAACTGAACATTGGCACAGAGATATAGCTTGCCTAGGCTAATGACCCAAAGCCTCTGAAGTTCTGTTGCCATTTGATTGTTGTGTATACCTTGTAGACTTAAAATAGGGGTCATTTCATGTCTGCAGCAAGTCTCCTTGAACTACATCATGACTTTTTTTGTTTCACTATGAGTCTATGACAAAAATTCATGTTAAAGTGGTGCTATTGCTTTATATAAATTACACCTTATAGGCTTTTCATGTCAACTTGCTTTCCACCTCATTAAACACAGCTCATTTAGAGAATTAAGTGTTGTTATTGAAGTGATAAATGTCTGGTCAAAGAAAGGGAACAATATATCCATTAGTCCATTACTCTAACATCTATATTACTATATAACGGCGTTGGAGCACTTTATCTACCTTTGATCACAATTCTTTTTTCCATTTTATACCTGAAAATTTTGTAACTTCTCAATGTAACCGCTAAAAAAAACCCCATGTAGCCATTCCCCACATTTCCATGTTCCATCCCCTTCAAAAACAGTTTTTTCATTTAACTTATCTCTTTCAATTCAACCCTTCTCCTCCTCTAATTCTACCAAAAGGTAAAAAAGGATTGGCCGGCACGAAGTGCCTACAACCCTCTAGTATGAGATAAACTCAATGCAAGTGGTCTCTCCTTGTTCATACAAAAGCATATGCAATTTAAATGTTGAGACTTAACAAAGTCGATAAAGTAGGTTCGAAAGCATCTTAAGGCAATTTCCCCCAATGTGTGTTATGTGTGGTGTAAATTCAGAAACAGTTGCACACCTTTTTTTTGCAGTGTTCTAACTTCTTGTGGAATAAGCTATTTGGGATATTTGGGGAATCTTGGGTGTGTCCTGCAACCCTAGATACTTTTTTGCTGACTAGATTTGCTGGCCTTGGGAGGAGGAAAGAAGCTAACTGCCTGTGGCAATGTACATTTTTTGCCACTATTTGGTGCATCTGGCTAGAACACAACTCTAGGGTTTTCAATGACAATTTCTCAAACTTTCATGTATCGTCGGAGAAGATTAGGCATTTATCATCTGTTTGGTGTAAAGCACACAATCTCTTTTGAGGATTCTCTCTCAAATATTTTGAGAGATTGGAAAGCATTACTCAATAGATAACTTATGTATGTTTTGGTTATGTATTGTCTTTTTATAGAGGATCTCTTATCCTCTTGCTTTGTATATTCTCTTCTCTTCTCAATGAAATTCTTATTTTATCCAAAAAAAAAAAAAAAAAAAACAGGTGGAGAAGGTAAAAGCATAAATATCCAGGACTATTTCTGGGTTTGCAGAATAGTTTAACTTCATACAGAAAGGGAAAGCAAAAACTCTATCACTCACTTGAGCACCTCTGATGTGTTGTGTACTAAATATTTCTGCAGATACATCATAATATATGACCATGATGTGAAGATCTGCATAATAATGAACATATTTTGAGAATTCACCCTGAACTTAGGAAACTACCAAATGAGAAATGATAAAAGCTTATACCTGCTCAATGATATCCGGCTCCCTATCACCACCACTTTTTAGAAGAGATACTAAAGAATCAACAATATCTTGCAACAGCCTAGCACAAACCCCATGCACAATGAATAAATAAACCATGTGAGCATTCTCATTAAAATACATTTGCAATAAACCATGCCCATAAAGAAACCTTCAACTTAAGCTTGGCATAAACTTGACTGGTGAAATAAAAGGAAACCCAAAATGAAACAACATCTGAAGTTCAAAAAAATAGAAGAGCAGACAACTTTGTAAACACATCTAGTCAAAGTAATCAGCAACATACGGAACAAAATCCTCCAGGAAATCTCTAGATAAAGCTGCAATTAACCTGCACAAAGAAACATTAAGATTTACTATCAACAGCTTGCACAAGCAGACACCAAATGAATACTAAAAGAGAGTAAGACAGAAACAACTCACCTTCAATTAACCAAGTCCAAGGCTAACTTGGAAATAAACAATCAGTACAAATCAGAATACAACAGAATATCAAACAAAAATATTTACTCAAATGAGTAGAAGTGCTAAGAGTATATTTTTAAGCCTAGCTGTCAATACTATTACAGCAGGAATTCAACACTTTATTATTGCTATTTTCCTTGACTAAGGCACATCTCCATCCTCTACAACATGGATATATACTGCAACCAATTTTTTTTCCAATTAAAATAAAATGCAACCTTATTCAATCACTTAAAAATAATACCAAATCACTTTAACTACATATAAAGCTACAAACAATAATTGGTTCTGACTGGAAAGTCAGTAATGCCCTCTAATCTTTGTTATCACTAATGAAGGCAAAATACTTGTTCCATTAACATCAAATGCTACCGTGTCCACATTTTTCAATGAAATATCAATAATACCTTGTGTCACTAATTTATCGAGTAACACATTAATATCTCCTAATTAAGCAAAAAAGGAAGCAATCCTCAAGAACACTCACATACCTCAGAATTGGCTCAAGGGATAGCCTTGCTTTCATGTTCAATCTTCTAAGAAGATTTGAGATTAAAGATTCTTTGTGCAACAGCATCAAGGGCAATGTTTGCGTATAAGGTATAATCTCTTCGTACAATGAGATGAAATCCTCAGCAGTGTTCAATTCCTGTGTTTTGACAATCAAAGCAAATAACAAATATCAGGTACAATAGAGATGAAGTATAAGCCCACACAAAAGTTTTTTCAAAACATAAAAGGGGAAAAAAATTTCTCTTATCCCTTTCATTTCGAATCCCCAAACATAGGAATTACAACAGGCAGAAAAAATTGCCATAATATATAATGAAGTTTAATTGGCATATCATTAAAAAGAGAAAAATAAATAAATAAATATCTTGTTTCACACTCAATTGCTCTGTTTTAAGAATTTATCATTTTTAATTCATTACTAAATTCAATAAAAGAAAAACCAATAAAAGAATCAAGTAAATAATCAGATTTCCGCACTTAAGAGCAATGCAAATGCTCCTTTCATGCCAGGAACTTTGTGTATGAAAAGTTATGTGATGCAATGAAGCTTTACAAAATGCTTAATCCTATAATCCAACAAAATAAAAGGCTTCATCCCTCGAAAAATCACTTAACAACTATCCCCCATCAATTACAGTCTACAATTTTTCCTTCATTGCACAAAAACTTGTATCCCATAATACCAATCAATTCAAGCTAATGTGCAATCCCTTCTCACCAGAGCAGCACCACTGCTCATTTCTAGAAGGCATTGGCTAGCACAATAGTTGGCAAGATAACATTCACGCAGAACGCAGCAAATAAACACCAAAATGTTCCATACATAAAGCGTGAAAACTTAAAAAATGTACCAACTTAGTATCTATTAAGGCATACCCTCCATTCTATAAGGCAGTCCCTGAAAAATGAGGATCCCTCAGATGGCTCAGCTTTGACCTTCTCAAGACTTCGATAGACGTTGATATCTATATCATCTTTTCTCTCCGTGAACGACTTAAACTGTACATTCAATAACAACAAAAAATGCCAAGCTATTAATACAAAAGACACCGCGTGAGAACGAGCTTTCAGCGAGAGATGATAGCTACTATAGTTTTAAAAATAAAAAATAAAAAATAAAAAAAATACGAACAGCTATAACAATTCAAAAATAAAACTAACAAAATAAAAAATAAAAAAATAACAGTCAATAAAAAGACGTCAGGGTTTAGGGTTTTAGCAGTGCCACAACGAAGCAAAAAATCAAAGAGAAACAAGTAAAAAAACTAGAAGAGAAAACGTTGGGGTGTGTGTGGGGACGCAGCAGGACGAAGGAATAATTTAAATTAAGATGGGAAGAGTGGCCGTTGATTTGGTTTATAGGGGACGGGAAGACTTACGACGAAGCGGCGGCGGCCATGGGATTTGTTGAGAGACTTGACAGCTTGAGCGTGCGACGGCGTTGCCATGTTCGAAGAGAGAACAATAATGATCAGAAGAGTTGCAGCTTCAGCAGGGTATTGGTGAGTGATCCAAGAGTTGTAGGGGTTTTGTTTACAAATGAATGAACAAGAGCTGCCGTGCGTAAGTTAGAAGAGGAAAACCTTAGAACCGGCTCAACTAATCCGGACTTACTTTCGAACTAAATTTAGTTAAATCTTAACCATTCAAAAAATACGTAAAAATAACTAAAATTAAATTTAACAAATAATTATATAATAATATATAATAATTTAATTTTATATTTTAATAATATTAGTAATTTTTTAACCGTACAATGCATGGTAGTTAAAAAAATTAACTTAATTTATTTAAATTACTAAAAATTATTTATAAAATAGTTATTATATAGGGTTAAATAAGTTTTTAGTCTCTGTAATATCAAAAAGTTTATGTTTGTGTTTGGTTCCTCGAAAATTTTTCGTTTAGATTTAGTCCTATAAAAAAAATTATTTGTTTTTAGTCTCTGTTATCAGTTTGGGTTGGATGGAGCTGACGTGACCGTTAACTTTGCCACGTGAAATAACCCAAATTTTTTAATTAACCCACCCGAAACCCAAGCCCAAACCCATTTTAAAATTTTTAAAAAAAAAAAACCATCTTCCCGACCCACCCACCTTGCCAACCATACACCGCATACCCATGGTTAAGGTGACCCCCGCCACCGCAGCCACGGCCTCCACCTCCATCAAGAGCAATGACACTGCGAACAACCTCCTCCTAGGGTGATTCGAGATAGGGAAGCTCCTGGGCCACAGAACCTTCGGGAAGGTGTACCATGCCCTCAACTCAAGAGCGGCAAGGGTGTCGCCATCAAGGTCATTGACAAGGAAANCATTTTAAATTTTTTTTTTAAAAAAAAACCATCTTCCCCACCCACCCACCTACCTTGCCAATCATACACCGCATACCCATGGTTAAGGTGGCTCCCAAGAAGGCGGCCCCCGCCACCGCAGCCACGGCCTCCACCTCCATCAAGAGCAATGACACCGCGAACAACCTCCTCCTAGGGCGATTTGAGATAGGGAAGCTCCTGGGCCACAGAACCTTCGGGAAGGTGTACCATGCCCACAACATCAAGAGCGGCACGGGTGTTGCCATCAAGGTCATTGACAAGGAAAAGATCCTAAAAGGCAGCCTCATCTCCCACATAAAGCATGAGATCTCCATCCTTTGCCGCATCCGCCACCCCAACATCGTCCAGCTCATCGAGGTCATAATGTTATTGTTTCTGCTTGTTTAGGTTGTCCAAATTATGGTGAATGAAACACAAGGAAGTGAGAATCAAGTTGCTAGAACTGCTACTCCTCCTCAATTTGTAATTCCAGCTTCAACTCCAAGTGAGAGACAACACGAGGAAGCAATTACAACTTCAAATCCTGCTCTACCTCCATCAGGTGATTCTAGTAAAACTTTAACTAAAAGAAAATCTAGTGCAGCCTATTGGGACCATTTTACTGTGGATTGTACACAAGGTATTACTTTTTGCAATTATTGTGGTAAGGCATATGCTTATGGTGGTGGTAAAAGTCATGACACTAATAACCTTAATAAGCATTTGAGAGTTTGTGAAAAACACCTCGATAATGTTGATAAGAAGCAAAAAACAATTGTTCTCAGAAAGTCGAGTGGTGATGGGACTGTGCCTGTTAAGCTTGCGGAATTTAGTCAAGAAAAATGTAAGGAATCACTTTGTCAAATAATAATTGTTGATGAGTTTTCCTTTAGATTTGTTGAGAACAATGGGTTTAGGGATTTCTGTAGCACTAGTATACCACGATTTAAAATCCCTAGTCGTATAACAATTGCTAGAGATTGCAAGTAATTGTTTGAATTTGAGAAAACTAAATTGAAGTCTATTTTGTTATTAAACCAACAAATCGTTTCCCTAACAACCGACACATGGACTTCAATTCAAAATTTCAATTACATCTATGTGACTGGTCATTACGTTGATGAGGGATGGATTTTGCATAAGAAAATATTGAGTTTTACATTAATTTCTAACCATAAGGGTGACACCATAGGGCAAGCTTTAGAGAATTGCCTAAAAGATTAGGGCATTTCCAAGATTAGTTGTGTAAATGTTGATAATGCCACTGCAAATACCTCAACTTTAACTTATTTGTTGAAAGGTATGAGTCATTGGAATGGTACTCCAATTTTAGGAGGGGAGTATATGCATATGAGATGTGCTGCTCATATCTTAAATTTGATTGTTAGCGATGAGCTGAATATGAAGAAAATTGATGCCGCCTTAAGGAAAATTAGAGATGCGTGTAAGTATGTAAGATCATCGTCATCTAAGTTGGCATGCTTTCAAAAGTGTGTTGATGATGTCAATCTAGATAATAATCAGAAGCTAGTTTTACATGTGCCAACTAGATGGAATTAGACTTATATGATGTTGAATGTCGCTCAAAAGTTTTGGGAGGCTTTTAGACGCCTTGAGCATGTGGATAATTACTTTGTGACTACTCTTGGTGGTGAGGGAGGGGCTCCTAATCGTGATGATTGGAAGCGTGCAAACATCTTTATTCAAATTTTGCATATCTTTTATGATGCTACAATCTTTTTTCCTACTTCATTGCATGTTAGTTCATGTCAATTATTCCATAAACTATGTGAAATTCAAAATGTTTTAGTTGAATGGTCTAAAAGTGGGGATTCACTCTTGCCAGAAATGGCTGGTAATATGCAATCGAAGTTTGATAAGTATTGGGATGCTAATGGGAGTTTGAATTTAATGTTGCTAGTAGATGTATATCTTAACCCATGATACAAGTTAGATTATATTGAATTTTGGTTGAGTGAAATGTATGATTATGGTAATAACAATGTCAAGTCAAGGAGATAGTGGGGAAATTGAAAGACTTGATCTGCAAGTTATATGCTCAGTATGGGAAAACAAGTCCAATCTTTACTGATGTGCGTTGTTCTGTTGCATCTTCTGATGTTGGATTAGGGTCTAACGATGAAAATATTGATGTTGATAGTACTAGAATGACTAAGCCTATCCCATTTAAAGATAGATTTAGATTGAAAGCAAAACAAAGGCAATGTGAGATAAAAAAGAATGAGTTGGAGGGGTACTTTGAAGATGAAGTTGTCATTGTTGACGATGGTGAAGAATTTGATATTTTAAAATAGTGGAAAGGAAAGACAACCAAGTATCCTGTTTTATCTCGCTTAGCTAGAGATTAGCTATTCCGGTGTCTACAGTATCATCGGAGTCTACTGTTAGCACTGAGGTCGAGTGCTTGATCCTTACCGTAGTACGTTAACTCCGTCCGCGGTGGAGGGCTTGATTTGCACTCAAAATTGGCATCGTCAACCTACAAAGATAGATCGACAAGTAGATGAAAAAAGTATAACGTAATCATTTCCTTATTTTTTTTTTGTATATTAAATACTGAATTTTCATCCTTGTATTGTTGTAGAAGTTTTAGATTTCTAAGAGACTGAGATTGATAGAACTTTTAGCTCATCCATGAGGTAAATTTATTTATGTTTACCATTCTTAAATTTGTACTTTTAAATTTAATATTTTATCTAAACACATGCCAACAATTATTTATTCAAGTGCAGTGGGTCTACAAGATCAATCACAAAAGAAAATGTTGAAAGAGAGCTCCTATGTTATGTATTTGTGCTTAAATTAGTTGGATAATGTTGTTTTTAAATTTGTTGTCTTTATGGATTATTATGGATTATGAATTATGTTGGTTTTAATGCCTTATGCTTATGTTTATGTTGTGGACTTTTGGAGGGAGACCCTCCTGATGTTGGTTTAATGCCTTATTTGTTGTCTTTATGCTTGAAATTGGTCAAGACAAACACAAAAAATGAATTACATTGATATTATTTTTTATTTTAAATTATTAAAATATTATTATTTTAAATTAAAAAATAAATTTTTTATTTAAAAAATAAGTGCCTATTTCTTAAAAAGATAATTTTTTTGAAATTAAAAAATATATTTTTATTTAAAAAAGGTTAAATAATAAAAATGGATTTTTTAAAAAATAAAAACAAGATGAATCACCCGCAACCTTCCTAAGCCAACTTGAAATTTACCTGACCCGACTCGCTACATTCAAGCGGGTTGGGTTTTTAACATGATAAGTTTGATCCAATCCGACCAGATCCATATTCATTCCCTAAAACTAACCTCAAACCCATTTGCAGGTTTTTTAAAATAAAATATGAAAAATATATAAATTCAAACAAAATTTTAGAAACAATTTTTTGTTAAAAAATAGTTTTAAAATTAAAAAAAATGTTATATTCTCCTGCGTATCTTCCTAACGATCTCATTAGGATACTGGCAAAATTTGAACTCCTATCATTAAATATTATTTCTCTTCCTTTGACACATTTCTCTTATTCTTATTTTACCCTACCTTTCTTCTCTCTTGCCTCTTCCTCCTCTGTGCACGCTTCAATGGCTTAACTTGAAAAGGAAAAAAAATGGTCAAATTCATTTTTTGTTCGCAAAACATGACAAGATCACAAAATTCTTTACAATTCTAAACAAAACATATTATCAATTGATTTAATGTATCACTTGATTCAGAAATTCTTTTTTGAATAAATAAAATAGGGATTGTGTAAACAGAGAAGAAAAATGGGGCTAAGGATTGATTTTGAAAGGTAACAATGACAAGGGGCGCTTCGATTGTCGTGGATTGATGGTGGTTACGGAACAAGATCAATGGAGGCTGAGGGCAGATTGGTGGTAGATGACAATGTGACTTTGGGTCTGGTGTGGCAAAGACAGTTGCAGCTTGCAGGTGAATGGTGCGGAGTGTGAAGAGAAGAGTAGGGTAGAATAGGAATAAAAGAATGTGTCGAAGGAAGAGAAGTAAATGGGGGTATGTTTTTAGGATTTAGGAAGAAATAAATGCGGGTATACTATTAGATTATTCAAGTCAAAATGATAACAATCCTTATTTTAAACCATAATTTAAATTTGAGAGGGTCATTTAAAATTAAATTTTAGTATTTGTATAAGAATGTGTCCAATGGAAAGATATCTATGAGAAATTAAAAATAATTCTCAATTTATTAATCTCATTAACATTTAGTCAATAAAAAATGGGTAATATAACTAATTAATTTATTTTTTTATATAACGTTTAATTAATATAATTTAAATAATTTTGAATTAAATCAATTTATAAATTTAGTATAGTGTTAGAAATTAATTTTAGAAAATAGGATTTAAATTGGTTTTAAAAACGGTTATTATATTTTGTATACATTAAATAGTGGTTAAAATGAGTAAAAATACAAATTAGTTTTACTAAAACGAGTTATTAGATACACAATACTTGTGTAATATTTACCCTTACTAAGATTATATTAATTAATTTCAAGCATTTATAAATTTACAAGATATGATCATAATGACCGAAATTAAAAAATAATTTATTAATATTTATAATATTTAAATTAATAAAATATATATAAAAAAACTTTAGTGGTTGAAATTCTTATTTATGATATATATTTAATCTATATGTTAATTAATTGTGACTCCCAGCGTATGTGATGAGCCTACTCATCCTTCATATATTAAATAGATAGATGATACGAGCTATTTAATCTA
The DNA here is from genome assembly GCA_003254905.1 of Nissolia schottii. Lineage (NCBI taxonomy): Eukaryota > Viridiplantae > Streptophyta > Magnoliopsida > Fabales > Fabaceae > Nissolia > Nissolia schottii. The sequence continues at coordinate 390,150 of QANU01101148.1, read as the reverse complement.
TATGTTAATTGTTACTCCCACCGTATGTGATGAGCCTACTCATCCTTCATATTTTAAATAGATAGATGATACGAGCTAAAATTTTTCAAGTATCCCAATAAGATTCTTAGGTTGATTTGTAGGCAAAATTAGTTGGAAGGTATAGCAATTCTAAAAAGAAACTAAAAAATAAACACTAATAAATAAAGGATTTTGTTGCAATGCGCATTCATTCTCGATCAATGTAGACTACGACCAACAGTAAACCGTACAGTATTAAGAAGTCACATTATATACTACAATTTGTTTTTAAGACGAAAAATACTCTAACCAAGATTTTAAAAGAAACGCATCACTAAGAACGAGACAATTGGGTTTTACGTTGTTACGGTGCACATACATTTTTTATGAACCTAGAGAACCTATCAACACCATTACAATATGGAAAAGTCATCCTATCCTACCATTTTAATTTTCGAGTTTAAAAAGGCACAAAAGAATGTAAAAACGGCCAATATTCAAGACATGGAGATTGACCACAACGTATCGAAACAAATGCTCCATTAATATAACCGAAAACAAGAAATTAAATAAAATCATAACAGTCAGATAGTTGCTAATTTACCACCTGAGCAGCAACCTTAATTGAAGTTTAAGACACTACCACAAGGACTAAGAACATGCTTAATTAAATTAGCTAAAATCTTCATCACCACCCCCACCCCTACGATAACCACCACCACCACCACCACCACCACCGTAACCACCATAGCCACCACCACCACCGTAACCACCATAGCCACCACCATAGCCACCACCATTCCGAGGTCCAGAAGGCCTATCATTTGCATAGCTCACCCTAATGACTCGGCCATTTAGATCCTGAAAAAAAAATAGAGCAAGTCAGTTGAATAAAACGACGAATATGACAAAGTTGAATATAGACAGAAAGCATTCCAACCTGCCCATCCATTGCAGAAAGTGCCGAGCTTGCCTGCTCATCACTGGTGAAGTTGACAAATCCAAATCCCCTTGATCTTCCAGTGTCTCTATCAGTGATAACCCTTGCTACAAAACATGGATAGATCATAGATGAGTATGCCAGACTTAAATGGTTATTCGAGTTCTAAAATAATCAAACCAGGACAATTTTCACTCAAGCGTGAGCTCCAATCACACATCATATACTCAAGAAGAAAATTTTCAGTACTCTCTTTAACATTAAGATGTACAAGCCATGCCTGCTATGATTATTATAAGAAGCATATCCAGGTAAAATTCCAAAATAGAGAATAGTAGAAACCATCCTTCAATATTTGGCTTAAAATTTCATACAGTGAACAAAAATACAACAGAGTATCAAAATGTCAACATGTTCCGAAGGTATCAAAGGGAACTGGAAAACAAAGCTAACAAGTAACAGAAATTGATCCATCTAACCAGTTATAACTACAATAAAAGAAGCTGAACTCACCCTCAACCACATCTCCAAAGCTGGCAAATGCATCCTTAAGGGAGCTGTCATCAACTCCATACGAAAGGCCTAACACAGAAAAATCCAAAATAACAAAAGAATAAGAAAATCAGTAACCACGTATGTGATTTTTTTTTTCCACAGCCATGTTTCCAACAGTAGTCATTACCTCCAATAAAAAGCTTGCTTGAGGACATGCAGCGGATATAGTTAAGCATGGATGGAACAGGTGCTTTTCCACTCTGTGAAGCACTATGCCTCAAGATACTGCCGAGCTTGTTACAAAATGCCATGATGATTGATCTCCGAACTTAAGCCTTCTGTGTTCCTAAAATACACAGAGACCAGTATCATCACTTTCACTTTAAAATATATTAAAAAGAAAAAAAAACCAGAACAAAAATTTATTTATCTTCATTTGAGGCATTTTCAAGAACATTTCAGAGACACACAAGACCAACGGCAAGTGAAATACAACATAAAAAACAAGCAGAACAGTGACAGACTCAGTAAAGAAATCAATAACCTCAACAAAAGAATTTCAATGATGACAAAGCATAAACACACAATAAATAAATTAAAAAGTACTTAAACCCTGCCACAGACCCACACGAGAATAGTTCCAAACAGCTTATACACCAACATCGACCTAGATTTTCAAAACAGTTCAAATAAGTAGATTTGCACTTCCAATATTATGACAAGGAACCAAAAAATCAAAAAAGAGAAACAAAAGAAATTGAGAGCCAGTGAACCCCACAAAGCGCAATTGAAAAATACACACTCAAAAAACGAATCGCAAAAATCTGGAAAAAAAAAAAAACAATTCACAGGTTGAAAAGAAGAACAAATGAATGGCAAAACACAAGAGAAGCACATCCAAATCGTATGGAATTAGAGGACCGAAAGAAGAGATTTACCGAAGAGGAGAAGCAGTGAAGCGGCTAGGGTTTAAGCTCAGATATATTGGAATCCACTAAGCCCCAGAAAAATATCTTCCAATTTATAGAGTGAGTTGTAGCTAGTGGAGTAATCTCCTGCGTACGAGTCTATATTTTTAAACATGCAACCGCTTAATTTTTAACTGCAGTGTTTTTGATTTAAACACTTGTAGGAATCGGTGTCACTTTACTTTCAACACATTTGTTATTGTGGCCCTGCGGCGTACATCATCAAGTATTCAAATGTGCTGGGCTTGTATTCAAATGGATTTTTCTTTCGGGTACAATATTTTATTTTTTTCACTTTTATTATTACTAGGTTTTTTAACAATTGAGGACAAAGCCCCGAGTATAAATAAAAAAGAAGTTTAGGGTTACATCCACCAAATTACGAGATAAATTTTACACAGAAATAAAATATGCGTTTATGGGCGTCGGTCCCTTTGTGCACAAAATAATAAATAAATAATTTGTTTAAATATGTTTATGATGCCTAAAATTGTATTAAACTTCTGTTTTAATTTCTATAAAGTTTTGGATTTGGTTTTAGTCTAATTTTTTAAAATGTGCCTATTTTAATTTTTTTAAAAGTGGTTTGATTAATATCATCGAAATAATTTATTTATTTATTTTTGACAAACTCACTTTTTATGTAAATTTTTCAATCATAAATTATATTATACTAGACTTACATTTGATCAAAATCAAATTTATAATATTACGATAATTCAAAGGGTCTACCTCAAATTCTCACAATCTCTACTTTAAAGATATGCGTTCACAATTATAATCTTGGTGACACTAATTTTAATTAGCAATGTTTAGGAGACCTAACAAATCAATTTACTCACTCTTATGAATGATACTTGGTGTCTTTGGGGACAAAATAGAAAGAAAAAATGTCAAATATCATTCATAGGAGTGGATATGTTGATAAGTTAGGTTTCCCAAATATTTTTCATTATGATTTTACTAATGAACAATTAGTAGTGACGGAAGAACAATCACTACTAGAAAAACGTCATATATCAACATATATATCTGCTGCACTTACCAACAGATTTGACGTCCCTAATTCATCGTTACATTAATTTTTCAACTCCGTTAACGGAGAAGCTCAGTATTACTAGCAAATAGTGTATTTGCCAGAATAATGTGGTGCCAAGTGGCACCTACAAATTATAGGCGGATATATTTATCGGTAAGCACTAAATTATTAAAAAAAATGTATTACTAGCAGATATATATCCATTGGTAGTAGGTGATTTTTTAATAAAGTTAGGGTTAGAGTTTAGGATTTAAGGTTTATTAAATTTCTCATTTATCTTCTTTTATAAACAATCACGACATAAGCACATCCCAAAATTTGACATGCAATGGGTCTACAAAAGTAACTACATACTGGAGGGTGTCAGAGGGTTTGATTTGTACTTTGACGTTTAGTCTATGTATCAACACTTTTAGCTATATATATCCCTTTCAAGACAGAAAAGCAAAATGATGATAAAAGTGTGGACAATTTGAGACAGCGTAGATGCATGTAATTGTTTTAGGATTAACACAACATTACTTTTTTCTTATCAATGAGGTTGATAAACATATGTATAAGTATTTCATCGCTGTAGAAAATCATACTCGGAGGAGCAATGACATCATAAAGAAACAAAAAATCACTACATTTCAGTGACCTTTATGAATGTGAAAGATATTTGTTCTAATCATCCGCCCAAGATGCTATGTGAGATAAAAAGACAATCTCGTTACATTAACAACATGAGACTGTGTCCAAAATGTCTCAATATTATGCCATTTTACAAAAATAATATAAATAATTTCAATTGTGCAAACCATAATAAACAAAATATGGCAATGCAAGATAATTGTCTTTACATTCGTAAATAATTAGTGTCAAACGTTTCAATAAAACAACAATATAACACGAGGTCCAAAAGAAAATTACATATAAGATAAAACTCCTACTAAACCAATACATCAAAAGACCTAACTATACCCATACGGGTTACATGCTCAACAAAGACTTTAACAGTCAATCCCTTAGTTAGAGGATCCACAATCATAAGCTCTGTGGGAATATGCTCAACATGAGTTTGAAGCTCTTGAATTTTCTCCATAACAAACATGAATTTTCTGTCAAAATGTTTCGAATGCTTCGCCGTGTTACTGTTACGAGAGGAATACACCACAGTAGAGTTATCACAATATATAGTAAGAGGCCTAGAGATACTCTTCACAATGCCAAGCTCAGCAATAAAACACTTCAACCAAATCGCTTGATGCGTAGGCTCATAACATGCTATATACTCTACCTCCATGGTTGAAGTAGCTGTAAGTATTTGCTTGACACTCTTCCAAGAAACAGCACCTTCAGCCAACATGAATATACACCCGGATGTAGATTTGAAATCATCTGGGCAACCACCATAATCAGAATCTGAATACCCTCTCACTTCAAGTTGATCTAACCTTCTATAAGTTAGCATAAAATCTTTGGTACCTTGCAGATACCTCATAACTCGCTTTGTAGCTTGCCAGTGAGCCACAACAGGATTGCTCAAGTATCTCCCAAGCACACTAATAACAAAAGCAATATCAGGACGTGTGTAAACTTGGGCATACATAAGGCTGCCAACAGCGGAAGCATAAGGGATTTTCTCCATTTCTGTGATCTCACTATCATTTTGAGGACACTGGGATTGAGAAAACTTCTCACCCTTCTGAATAGGAGTAGTGTAAGACTTGCAAGACTTCATGTTGAATCTATCCAAAATCCTCTTAATGTAGCCTTTCTGAGATAAACCAAGAATGCCAAGAGACCTATAACGATGAATCTCAATGCCCAGAACGAAAGAGGCATCTCCAAGATCTTTCATATCAAAATGAGTCGTTAGCATTTTTTTAGTCTCATACAAGAAATCAACATCATTGCTAGCCAGAAGGATATCATCAACATATAGCACAAGAATGACGAATTTGCTCCCACTAAACTTCAAATAGATGCATTGATCGACCATATTTTTCTTGAAACCGAGAGAAGTAGCAACATTATCAAACTTTAGATACCGCTGTCTTGAAGCTTGTTTCAAGCCATATATCGATTTTTTCAATTTACAAACCATTTATTCCTTATCACTTTCAACAAAACCATCAGGTTAGTCCAAGTACACATCCTCAAATAAGTCTCCATTCAAGAAAGCAGTCTTCACATCCATTTGATAAAGCTCCAGATCAAAATGAGCTACATGTGCCATCACAATACGAAATGAATCTTTAGTAGAAATCGGAGAAAATGTCTCTTTATAATCTATGCCTTCCCTTTGATTATACCCTTTTGCAACATGTCAAGCCTTGTATCTTTCCACTTCTCCGCTGGCATTACGCTTGGTTTTAAAGACCCATTTGCAACCAACAGATTTGCACCCAACAGGTAGTTCTACCAAATCCCAAACACCATTCATTCTCATAGAAGCCAATTCATCCTCAATGGCAGCCATCCATTGTAAATGATCAGAATTAGAAATGGCCTCATGAAAATAAATAAGATCGGTATCCTTAACAGAATTAAACACATGTTCTTGCAAATACACAATATAATCCTTGAGCCTAGTAGATTTAGTGGATGTAGAAACTCTTCCTGGTCTTCTAGGCGCAGGCTCAACAATATCTGGATTTGGAACATCAGGCTGAACAATATGACCAACATTAGTATCAATAATAGAGTCAGCACCATCGTCATGAAACAAACCAGATGAAATAGACCCTACAATAGGTGTAATAGGAATAGGAATATCAACATGCTCCTCTCTGAAGTCAACTACACGTGGCTGAGGAATTACATCACCTCCTGAACCCTCTTCAAAATAAATTGCACAATTAGACTCGATGATTCTGGTAGTGTGATTAGGACAGTAAAACCTGCAACCTATGGACCCAACGCTATATCCAACAAAGAAGCCAGAATAGTTTTGTGATCAAGTTTCTTGATTTCTCGATTGTAGGGTCTAACTTTTGCTTTACAACCCCATACATGAAAATGCTTTAGAATAGGTCTCCTTCTTATTATAAGTTCATAAGGAGTTTTTAGAACAGACTTGCTTGGCACATGATTCAAAATATAAATAGCGGTTTTTAAGGCTTTTCCCCATAAGAAATCTAGAAGAGTGGAATAACTCAGCATACACCTCACCATCTCCATAAGAGTACGATTATGCCTTTCAGCAAGTCCATTTTGTTGTGGAGTGCCAAGCATAGTACACATTGCCTCAATACCACATTCTTGTAAGAACCTGCAAAAGGCCTAGGATTCTTGCCTATTTTATCATACCTCCCATAGAATTCACCACCTCTATTAGAATGAACACACTTAATCTGAGCATTAAACTTCAATTTAACAACAACTTTGAACTCCTTAAAATAATTCAAAGACAATAACTTTTCATGCAACAAATAAATCCATCCATATCGCGAGAAATCATCAGTGAAAGTGATGAAATACCTATATCCTCCTAAGGCAACAGGGGTAATAGGCCCACAAATATCTATATGAATCAACTGCAAAATCCCATCTCTTCTAGAAACCCTGACCTTTCTAGTCCCTGCAGTGAGCTTCCCCTTAACACAATCAACACATGTATCAAAATCAGAGAAGTCCAAATTATGGAGAATGTTCTCTTTAATCAGCTTCTCCATTCTTTCTTTGGAGATGTGTCCCAACCTCTTATGCCATAACATGGAAGAACTTTCAATCGCTCTGCCATGCATGCTTCCAACAACACTACAAATGTCTGATCGACGTTGGATAACCAAAAAGGAATCAAGATTTAATAGGTACAAACCATTTGATAAAATACCAGAATCGATCAAATTTGAGTCACAAAATTATTTTAACTTTCTTGCCAGAAAAAACAAATGTAAAATCACATTTGTCCAAAATAGAAATGGAAATCAAGTTTCTCCTCATGAAAGGTACATACACAACATCATTCAAAATTAAATCATATCCACTTCTTAATTTCAAACTTGCAGTCCCAATGTGTTCCACTCCAACATTAACACCATTGCCAACTGCAATTAATAACTCTCCATCACTTGGCCTTCTCCTGGTTTTGAGTTCCTGCAAGGAGTTGGTAACATGAATAGTTGCATCAGTGTCTAACCACTAAGTATTAGAGGGAACATCAACAAAATTTGATTCAAAGCATACTAAAGCCAAGGGGTACCTTTCTTCTTCTTCTCTAGCCAATTTTTGAACTTAAAACAATCCGCTTGTTTATGTCCAAAAACATCACAAAACTTACGCTTTCCCTGAAATTTGGGCTTCACCCTAGACGATTTTCTAGCTTCATGGACAGATGCAGGCCCACTCTTTTCACCACCTTTCCTCTTGAATTGAACTTTAGCAGTCTTCCCTTTCCAAAAAATTTTCTTCTTCTCAGCATTCTTATGAGAGGAATATTGAACCACATGACCTATACCTTTCTTCATAGACTATTCTTCTTGAGACAGAATAGAAATCAATTCATCTACTAACCATTCTTCTTTTTGAGCATTGTAGGAAGTCCTCAGCATGTCATACTCATAAGGAAGAGAATCCAATATTTGCCACACCAAGAAATCCTCCCTTAAAACGATCTTCATGGACTTGAGCTTGTGGTACCAATTAGTGAGCTTCATTGCGTGTTCACAAACACCACCAACACCATCATACTTAGTCTTTGTTAGCAAACTAAGATAGCTTGACTTTTCAGTCTTATCAAACTTCTTGAACTTATTCCCTACGTCCACCAGAAATTTCTTAGCATTGGTGGCTTCAGGAGTATTGTCCTCGATGGTCTTGTCCATGCTATGCTTCATGGTCATCAAACATATCTTGTTGGAATGAGCCCATTTGTCATATTTCATCTTTTCTTCAGCAGAAGAATCAGCAGTAGGCACAATAGGCTCATCCTCAATAAGAGCAGCATTGACACATGAAATCGCCAAGAACAGCTTAATCGATTCCACCCAGTCCTCATAGTTAGTTCCATTCAACTTAACCAAAGAACCTAAGTGCATAGGCAAAGCTGGAATAGAACATATTAACAATAAGTTTGTTAAGCATATTAACCCACATAGAATGTTGAGCTTTCAACCATAACATTATATCCTTAAAGCTAATATTGAGAGGATACTGAAAACCTTAAGGATATAACTAACCATTCACCAAAAATTATATTAACAAAAAACAAACCGAAGGGTAAGTATCTTATTAATATAAATCTTAATGCAACAATAAAACAACAATATACAATAGAATGATGTCCTAACATGATCCATTCCGCGAAGACGAGTTCACAATTATGTAAGACATCCAACAGTCTTTTCCAAAAAAAAGATATTATCACAGTCCGTCCCGCGAAGGCGAGCTCCTAACCATATAAAATATCCAACAATATTTATCTAGATACACATATATCATAAATTCTCAAAGAAACATTGCACAATATAATCAACAATAATAATTCTCAATGTCAAGTGCAACATAATAGACATAAAGCATTATAACAAGCAAATTACTTCAGTATTGAGAATATATAATATATGGTATATCAAAATAATCAGTGGGTACTCACAAAAATTTTTAAAATAAAAAAAACAAGGACTTTCTTTAATTTTTAAGCAATTAAAAACAAATTTTATGTAAAATCAATATTTTCCAATGCCCAAAAAAATAATTAAAAATCACCAAAAATTTTATCTCATTGAAACAAGTCAGAAACATAAAAAACGAAAAAATTTTGGACCCTCCTAGAGTGCTCACACGCCCTACGTGCCGCATGCCGAGAGAGGGCGTAGCGACGCGGGTACTGTAGCTCATCATTGACCTCTGGCCATGTCAGAACTGGGTCGAACGGACCCATGGTGCAGACAAACGATTTTTTTTAAGTGTTTAAACATGATATGGCGTATGCTAAGATAACGAAGTAACTAATGAGTAAAATCCCTTTTTCAATTTAAGCACGTTTTATAGCTCTGATGGATGTGCAATTGAAATTAGATCAGAGAAGAAAAAAAGGGATTGATGAGATTTCCAACTGTTCTTCTAAAAAAAAAGGACACGATATAGATCAGAGAAGGAAAAATGGGGATTTAGATTTGAAATTAGAGGGTCTGGTGGCTCTAGCAGGTGACAATAACGTCTTTCCTCAAGTCTCTGTTGACAGAGATGACAGGGAAATACAAAAGAAAGGGTTAGTATGGCTTCAAAACACCATAAATCTTTCAATTCTTAACCAAAGTTGAATAATCTTGGGATGAAAAAATTGAGAATCACTCAAATAACAAAAGTCGTCAATCAATTTCAAGTTTTTAGCATATTTTAAAAACGATTTTCAATCCTTGAAATATCAGATTTATTTAATTTCACAGCAACAATTAGAACTAAAATTGGCTCTAATACCAATTGATAAAATAACATAATTCGGATCCTAATTTTAGCCTAATTATAACATACGAAATACAATATTTTCTATGAGGGACTAGGGAGAAGAATTAGAACCTGAAATTGAATATATAAAGACTATCATTGTATTGTTTGTGAATTCAAAGAGTCTTAGTTGTAATTGGGAAAAAAAGGAATAATTTTTATGCAATATTCCAATGTCAATGTCAAGCACATAAACTGAAAGGTTTTCTTTTTATTCTTAATAGGTCAATGGACAAATTTCAATTTATGCATGTCCACAATAATTATTCTAACAAGAGGCTGCTGATAAGTTTGATTGATGTGTATAGCGTGTGATCACTGATGCATTCTTTATCTTCAACATGAGGATGTTGCCTGTTTGCTCAGCCACCCCAGGATACTCATCTTCTTCCCAGGTTAGTTTCTGTTCCATTTATTTTGAATCATTTCTCCATCTATAATATTCTGTGCTTCTGCCTTTTGTATTTCTTTAATTTTATTTTTCATTTGCATGCCCAGAAATTCATTCTTCGGTGAAGATGGAAAAATATAAAAACAAAAAGCAAAGAAGAGAAATCTTATCTTTATCTACAAGTTTGGCATCATTGATATTCATCTGCGGTGTTCCAGAATGTGCTTTTCTTTGACTAATCATGGTGTCAAGACTCAAGTGTTAGCATATTCATCTTTGCTTTTCTTCGTTTAAATGTAACTATCGATGCTATTGTTGCAGATTCCCTTGTTTGGGGGATTGGGCCCCTTGAGCCCAATTCGAAAGGATCCCGAGAGCAGGTGCGTGGCAGAAGAAGGCGTGCATCTGGGTTTGCAATATGGAACTCACACTCACTCACTCAGAAATTCATTTGCAGCACATGCTGCAAAGACTGTCTCGGCGAGTTTTCCCTCTTCAAGTGAAGCGGCGTTCCTTACAAATACATGTGGTTATTCACCGGCGACAACGGATGGCCATCATTCACTAAGTGACGGCGAACTCAGATACATAGAGAGTTATAACTTATCTACCGTGCCAGAGGGAACGGTAGACTTTGCAGAACAGTCAACAACCGAAGGGCTTGATACATTAGTAGCGCCAGCGCAACCAGAAACACTATCAAGTACTGATATAATAATACCGGAAAATTTTACTACACCTTCTTCGCCTGGTTCGGTTAATGTGGACAATGAATCATTAGCCAGTGCAAAAGCAAGTGTTGGTGACCTTTTTGCTGGAATCAACGAGTCATTCAATGCCTCGATCAGTACGGGAGAAAGTGCCTTACGGAGCTCGCTAGATGCAGTCACTAAATCTGCCGATAGTGCTTTTAGTAAGGCACTGTCTGCTGTTGATCAAACGGGGGAATTAGCAAATAAAAAGATTAGTGGCTTTTCAAGTGAGATAAGTGGAGTCACTAATAAGGTACCAGCTGTGGCTGTGGATGTTTTGCGCCGCACAATCATAACAGTTGAGAATTCTTTAACGAGTGGAGCGTCCTATGTTGTCTACCTATATGGGTCGGCCAAGGAGCTCCTTCCTGCAGAGATTCGGGATACAGTCACTGTATATGAAGATAAAGCTACTGAGATCTTGAGGTCTGTTGGGTCTGTGTCTCAACAGGTAGCACATTCTCTCAATCTTAGCTAATTCTAAGTCTTTGCTTTCCATAGGGAATATGTATATTGGTTAATACTTGTATGAAACTTGGTTTGATAATCAAATAAAAAGTCATCTTCTTCATGTGTGGTCCCTCATCAGGTCTAACTTAGGAAGTTCTTTGTTCTAATTCATGGTCAAGATCTTCTGTATCCATGTTATTCATATGCTTTTTTCATTTCACATTCTAAATTTGTTAGCATTACATATTATAGTGTGATAATTTATGTCCTGTCAGCAGATATCCGTGGCTTTCTATTCACTGGAGAAGAATCTTGGTTTGGACCCAAATGACCCAATTATTCCCTTTGTTGTTTTTGTGGGCTCTTCAGCATCATTATGGTATGAATTTCTCTTTCCTCCAAAGTGAATTTTGTTTTTTATCTGTATTAGAGAATTCAAATTCCATTTTAAATGCTATATGTAATAGATGTCAGAGATATGCAGGGCTCTTTATTGGTTGTGGACATATGGAGGTTACTCAGGAGATTTATCCCCAAAATCAGCTTTGGAGCTTTTGGCTGGGGACAAAAATGCTGCACTGATAGATGTCCGCAATGAGGCAAGTGATGGTTAATTTTTCTGTCTTTGCCTGAACACTTCTTCCAAACTCAAACTATTGTCTCCTTGTATTTAGGAATATTTCCTATCATTTTTGAGTTTTTTGGCTAACTATTTTGGAATCAAATTCAACCAATGGAGGTTCATGTTGATCCTTTCCTTTTTTTAGGATTTGCAAGAAAAAGATGGTATTCCTGATCTTCGACGGTCTGCTCGGTTTCGCTATGCTAATGTGATTCCCCTCGAGGTTGGTATGAAGCATGATAATGCTTAAAAGATGCGGCTGGGATAATTGTCCTATACTTGACTTAGTTAAAAAGAAACAGATTTAGAATCTTGTATAAACAGATACACAATTAATTTGTAGTTTGTTTACTACTAAAATAACATGCAATTTTCAGATTGATGGCTCCTTAAGCAAGTTGTTGAAAAGTGTTAGAGACCTTGATGACTCCCTGGTTGCTGCTATTATTCGAAATTTGAAGATTGTTAAGGTATGTAGCCTTGTATCTAGAAACAAGATCTAGTGTTCTGAAATCTGAATATATACAGTTACTATGAAGTGCACAGAATAAACCCAGAAACTGAGTTTCTTCCATGTGACATTCTTGGGTTAACAGTGCTTTATATATGCTTCAATCTCTTTCCCTCTATTTTAATGTTATGAAGTGAAACTATTGAACCTCAAGAGTGATATCATAGACTAAATGATAAAGTTAAATGGTATATATAGTATAAGCACTGTCTTTTGGCAGTTTAATTATCTTAGTTTTACGAGGACATTAAATGGGGTTTAAAAGTGCCTATACATGTTGTATCTTGCAAGATAGGTACAAATCCCATTGTAAGATAGGTACAAATCCCATTCTAAGCAGTGTTAATTAATTTACATTCAATGATATGAAGTTTATGTATCCATAATTTTTTCACGTGGTTACGAATTGGCATTAGAATTGATTTCTCAGAATCTTATGTTCTCTGGCCTATAGGACAGTTCCAAGGTTATAGTTATGGATGCTGATGGTAGTCGTTCTAAAGGCATTGCAAGATCCTTGAGGAAACTTGGGGTCAAGGCAAGTCTTACTATACCTTCTGAGTTGGCTGCAAAATTTTAATGTTATATATTTCATAGAATTCTTGGCTGAAAATTTGGCTTAGTACTAATAGATTTGGGATTTAGATAACAAAGAACAGTTAATGCTGCTTCCAAATCTGGCAATGGATTTTTTAAACTGGAATTTGTATTTGAAGGTTGGTGTTGAAGATAATAATAAAGAAAAATCCTGGCAAATGTACTCCTGTAATCTCACAATATTAGCGTTAGCTTGATTACCCCCTTAGTTGTATCTTTATAATAAGTATTAAATAATATATTGGTCACTTCAGTTTTGTGTGAAAATTGATTGAACTCAGGCTGAAAAGTTAAAACAAGATTTATGAGCAGTAATTCATGATACTCCAGCACTGGACAAAATGGCTTTGATTGTTTGAAATTGTAATTTTTCTTTTAAAAAAAAGAAAGTAGTCCTTGAGTATCAACACAAATGTCAACTGTAAGAAATATGCTAGATACTGAGATAGCTCCTTTTAATTCAAGTGCCTGTGCTTTACTGGTGGCTTGTATTCCCTTTATAGACCTAATAGACAGTAGACGCCCTCTTTACAGAATTCATACATGGTTCAAGGTGGCTTTCAGTCTTGGATGAAACAAGGTCTCCGCATCAAGGAACTCAAACCTGAGACAGCACTTACCATACTTAATGAGGTCTTTGTGAAACTATAGTTGCTTATTTCTGACCAACATGAATTTCATTAGCTTGCATAACAAAAAGTAATGGAATGAAAGCTCTATAGGGTTAGGGAATGGTGCATACATCTACTTGTTAAGCTCCTTGTTCTAAATTGAACATTTAGCAACATGCCGAAAATAACTAATTTATTTGCTATTGTTAGCAACTGGCTGGCTACCTTTATTTGGTAGTCTTCCAGTTTCAATGCTCAGTGGTTCTTGAAAATAAGTACAGCAACGGCAGTGACATTTGCTTTGCATTTTGTTTGAGTTTATCAAGAATGCCATTGTAGTCTAAATTATTGATTTCTAATCTGATAATTCTATACCTCTGACATTGGCTTGAATCCTTAAGATTTCTGCCAGCATTTTTCTATTTACTGCAATAATTCTCCCTCGCTGTTCATACATTCATTTTGACAACATGCAAAAGATTACAAGACCAACTTTAGTTTGACCATATATATTTGGCTCTCATCATTGCATATGCATTCTGGTACTTTTGCAGGAAGCTGAAGCAATTCTGGAGGATGTTAGCCCTTCTCCTTTGCAACTTTTAGGTTTTGGTACGGTAAGTGTCAATTTACTGGTATGGTATCTGTGTTGCAACTTATTTACCCGCTGCCATGTTGGTCAGATTCTCTATATGTTAATTGCCAAGTCAAGTTTATAAGGTTCAAAGAATGTGTGATATTTACTTGTCATTTCTTAACAGGATATATGTATAACACAACCATAGGGTAGAAAACCATTTTTTAATAGAGGAAATTTTATCAAGAAAGTAGGGAAACTAATAAATAAAAAATAGAAATAGAAACAAGGATTTGATAGCAGCCTCTGCTTTCAACTTATTTCATGTATTCTGTTATTATATCATATTGGTTCCAGAAATTCACGTATTGCTGCTTGAATATGCATAACTGATACAAAACCGGAACTAAATAGATTGTATATTACTTGATTCACTCGCCGAAACAACACCTTCCTAGCTACTGAAATTCCTTGCATATCAGTATCAAGGACGTTCTCACACTGAAATAAGAAGGAAAAGAAAATGCAGAGATAGAATAGAACTTTGAGGGGCTGCAACCTCCCACCTAAACCTCACCAAATTCTTGCCTGCCTTCACACTTCCTTTTCATTTTCCTTATATCCCTACTTCAATCAAATTCTCTCTTTCCCGTACATAGTTCCATCCTGTTATGCTCAGAGCCCATTAGTAGAATTGGGTCAAGTAAAATTTCTTTCATGATTTCTCATCAGTGCTCCTACTGTTAAACATCTACTCTTCCCATTATTTCTCTTAGGTTGACCTCTGCATTTGGCAGTATATCATTAATTCAGTATTCATAGTCCATCAACAATGATCTTCAGTAAATAATTTGTCTTTTTCCTTGATAAGCTTGGACAGCTCTCTTCATTTCATATTTTGATTAGATATGGAAACGATTACATGGTTATCAATTTCATTATCTGCTAATAAATTCAACTAATTTTTATTCAGGTTCTTATTGCGGGGTTTTATGGATTATTAGGTGCGTGCATTTTCTCTCCTAAACTATCAATTTGTTCAGAATTGAAAAATGATATTTTTAGTTACATCTAAATTTGATGGCAGCAAAGATAACCTAATGTAGTAGGTGAACCTTTTCCCTTTCAATTAAAGGTATATACCTTCAAATACAAATGTGCATCAAGTTTACTACTTTTCCTCACGTTAAGACATTATGTCATATTTGTAAGTTCATTACTCTTCTGTAGCATAAACTGAAACTCTATGCTAAACATACTGCACACAAGTGAGTAGAGTGACTCAATTTCTACAATTCCTTTTGGCTCCATTCTACCTTATTGTTCATCACCTGGAGTGGGATGACAATTTTCATTTTTCATGGTCTAACAAATTACTATCGATATTGTTTCAGAGTGGGAGAAGACATTGCAGTTAATTGGTGTAGTTGGCCTCAGTTTGGTATGTGCACTGTTCCTTCAGCAAGAACTTCAGTTAAATTGTTTCTGTTAAAAGATTATAGTTCATAAGTCCACTTATGTTAGCAATTTCATGGTGGGGCTCATAATATTCATGTACTGGGAAATTCTAATATTTCGTCATATTTTATTGCCTGCAGTATAACATAAATTTCTTCCTTTACCTCATAAATTGTCCACTGTGTATTTACTAGACCATCTATCTGCGGGTTTCTTCATATGAGAACTCAAAAGATTTGAAGCAAGATGTGAGGTAAGTATGCTTTAATATTAGACTGTTTTGGTAATTTAATTATTTTCACACACGCCATTTATATTCAAGTCATGAAAGATATGTCACAAGCTTCTCATCTTTACGTTCTGGAGCTATTGCCACCATGTATGAATTATGTTAACTTAATTTGGAATTGCATATTATGAAGATTCGACAAAGTTTTACGTTAGTTGGCGATGGCGTAACACAACCCTCTTTTTTTCTCGGCCTTGGGAATGAGATAGAGAGTGATGTTAATCATAGGATCCAAGCTGGGTGGATGAAATAGAGGAGTGCATCGGGGGTTCTGTGTGATAGAAAAGTGTCACTCAAGCTTAAGGGAAAGTTTTACTGCATAGCTGTAAGACCAGCAATGTTATACAGGACAAAGTGTTAGGCAATGAAAAGCCAACAAGAGAATAAACACAATGTTGCAGAAATGAGGATGGTACGATGGATGTGTGGACACTCTAGACAAGATAGGATTAGGAACGATTGCATCAGGGAGAAGGTCGGGGTAACACCTATAGTACAAAAGATGGTAGACTTTCGTCTTAGGTGGTTTAGACATGTGAAGAAAAGACCAATAGAAGCCCTAGTAAGGAGAGTAGATCAAGTGGTGGATAACTCAATAGTTAGAGGGAGGGGGAGACCTAGAAAAACTATAGAGGAAACTATTATAAGAGTTTTAGAAGTTACTGATTTACATGAAAACATGGCCCTCGATAGGGGCACTATGACATCGCTTGATCCATGTAGCTTACCCTACATAGTGGGATAATGGTCTATTGTTGTTGTTGAATTTGGCATTGCATAGAAACAAAAGTAATTATTTCCTACACATAAAAGGATCAGAATAGTTTTAAAATACTCCATATACAGATTTAAGATTGCTTAAACATACTATATAGTGTCCATTTTGGTTTTTGGATTTCATGGAGCTAAACCAACTCTTAAGATATCAAACTTGACTTCTTGTAAATAAAAGTATGAATAGTACATACTAAAACATGCCTCCTACATTTTAGGTTATGCTTGATCAACTTGTCTCAAACTGCCATATGAAGTATGTGAAATATTACAGGAGAAAGCTGCATGCTAAAATTATGACATTTAGAGTCAGTTCGGTTTGCTGGTGAAAAATTTGTGAGCTAATTTCTATTCAATCTTACTAATAAATCTAATCCATGAATACCCCCGTTTTCTTGTGGGG
Organism: Nissolia schottii; assembly: GCA_003254905.1. Lineage (NCBI taxonomy): Eukaryota > Viridiplantae > Streptophyta > Magnoliopsida > Fabales > Fabaceae > Nissolia > Nissolia schottii. Next base: position 372,838 of record QANU01101148.1, on the reverse strand, counting down.
ATTTTCACCCCTTTTTCCACTCACAAACTAAAGTGACCCTTAGAATGTGAGTTCTCCTGGAAAAATAGGAAATGAAAAAAAAAAAAATATTAATGAGAATAAACCATTAAATCAGTCCTTGAATTTTGCAACATCAATCAAATGTCTTAACATAGTTTCAAATCCATCAAATTCGTCCTTGTAATTGGCAAATGTCAATTAGTTAGTCCTTTTGCATGTCTATTCAGGGACTAATTTGATTGACATTTGCAACTACAGGGACGAATTTAATTGATTTGAAACTATGATAACAAATTTGATTGATTCTGCAAGCTCTAGGGACTGATTTGATGTTATATTCTATTAATAACTAACCTTCATTTGAAGGAGGATATGAATCCAATTACCAAATGGCAACTAATTTATCAGTTTCTATATTCATTCTTGCCATTTTGACTGTACCATCTGTTGTGAGATTTGACTTCATTGTCTTCTTTCCCCTTCAAAGGTTATTGCTTGCTCCTGTTAGACTTGGAGCACAAGCATTTTCATGGGCTGCTGGAAAATTAGAATCAAATCGTGTAGGGCTTCCAACATCACCTTCATCATTAGATGTTCAGAACCGGGTATTGCAGGCTGCAGCCAAACATGAATCTCAGCCATCTGACAGTGAAGGAAACCAAGATCCGGTTCCTGATCAGACAGTTTCTTTCAATCAGAATGTATGATGAGATCTTTTCCATGTTACGAAGGGCTAACATGTGAAGCAGAACTGAGACTAATGGTCCCACAACAAATTCAACTTACATGACTAAAGTTTTTCCAACACCCTAGTTTGTGATTTTGTTCACTATGCTGCCATACTTTAAATCGGCCATGCTTGCAGGAATTTCAGAAAAATGATTCACAGGGATGATTGATTGTGTTGAATTGTACAATGCCACAAGTTGCATGCATTTCTCAAGTGTTTAGCACAATTTCCATGTTGGACTTGCCAAACGTTTAGCGATTTTGCTTAGAACACGCTAACACGTTTGATGATTTTGACAAGAAATTGTTAACTGATTTGGTGTTTTTAAAGGTAAATTGCTAACCGATTTTTGGCAATTTTGGGTCCAACCCCATTAACCAAGCTGCATCACCCTGTTGCTTTTGTAACTGTATTTAACTCAAGTGGACCCACTCCTTTCAAAATTGAAATTTTTTTAAAACAACATGCAAATCCAAAATCAATGAGAAACAATCAACTCATTAAAGATTAAAAATAATTATTTTTTACCAGCTCTTTAATGATTATTTTGAACTAGCTCTTTAAATATTATTTTTAATTTTTAAAGATTATTTTTAACCAGCTCTTTAAAGATTATTTTTAATCATACCTTTAATGATTATTTTTAACCTTTAAAAATTATTTTTAATCTTTAATGGTTATTTTTAATTTTTAAAGATTCTTTTTAACCATCTTTTAAAAGATTATTTTTAATCTTTATATATTATTTTGAACCAAATTTTTAAAAATTATTTTAAATCTTTAAAGAGCTGATTAACAATAATTTTTAAAGATTAAAAATAATCATTAAGGGTTAAAAATAAGGATAATTATTCTTGCACACCCAATGCTTGAACAACTGTTGCACATCAACCTATTTTATTAAAACCCTCTGTTTAGTCAGTAAATTGCTCATCCTAACCAATCAAACACCTTCTTTGGCGAGATAACCGCCCTTTCCACTCCATTTGATCATTCCCTCTGCGTTTTGATCTGATCTGCTTTATCGTTTCGCTATTGCTCGTTCGTTTTTTATTTTTCGATCGTTTTTGCGATTTTTGATTTGTTTTGCTATCGGTTCATGGAGTCGTCGACGATGAATCCACTAAATTTCTTTGGCAAGGAGCCATCGTTCTTGGAGTTGTTGGAAAGTTTCAATAATGCTACGGCGGGGCGACCGCAACTCACATTGTTGGAAGGTAATTATTCAGTGAATTATCATACAAGAAGGTTGTGTCTAAAGATAAATAACGTCTATCTTTTACAAATTTGTTAGGTTAGGTCTAAAATAAAATGACGGTTAGGTCTCTTATAATAAAATGATTGTGTCTTATAATAACACGATGGTTGTATCTAGGTATAAACCAAAGTTATGTCTTACAAAGCTGACAAGTTAGGTCTATAATTGAATAATGATTAAGTTTCTTATAACACTGGCCGTGTCTTACTTCACAGTGTGCTACGTGGCTCCAACACTCCAACTCAAGTTACCATTGGCGTTAACAATGAAGAGATTGTTTTAGCAACATTTGACGAGAATGCGGGATGATAGTGTCAAACTTTGAACAACCTAATGGTATTTTAATGAATTAAATAAACTTTACGTCTGTGATGTTATACTGACTAGGTCTGACTTATGACTATTGTTAGGTCACACAAGTTGATATAGTTAGGCCTATTTTGAATTACACGTTAGGTCTATTTTATTTAATATGCATTTTTTTGCATGTATCAAGTACAAATATTATTATCCCAATTGTTGGTAGGATGTGAGGCAGGCTGTTGGGAGGGTTTGTGGATGGCGGTGAGAGCCTTGGCCCTGGTGAGCCGCCCTGCAAAAGTCGGCGCCACCACCAGCTGTAGCTGCCCTGCAAACCGCTCAGCAGAAAGGCACTGGCCGCTCAGCGATAAGAGCTAACCTGCTCAGCGATTACACCTAAATCGCTGAGCAATTATGCTCTCCGTGCCCACTTGCCGTTGGCGCATTTATTACGCCAGCTGTCATCGCCGCCGCTAGTTGTCGCCGCCAGAAAAGCAACGAATAAGGAGCCACTTTTGACTAAACTGCTCAGCGATGGACCCTTATCGCCCAGCGGATAAGGCTTTATCGCTCAGCAGTTGTGCCCTAACCGCTCAGCGGTGGCCTCGAATTTTGCCTATAACTAGGAGGCCGAGGCATTCACTTGAAGAGATCCTTCTATAGTTCATTCTTCATTTCTTTCTTAAATTTCTTGTAATTCAAAGCTTGGGTTAGTTTAGCAACAAATAGGAGGCTGGTGAAGGAGCCAGGAGATCGAGGAGGCACGGTGGTCATGGTCATGACAGCGTGAGAACGTGTCATGGTAAGTGTCCATAACCTTGCCTCTGAGATTCTCTTGTAAGATGGATTTCCAATTCTCTTGTTGTTGGGATTTTGATGAGTATTGTAGTATGATTGTATCCATGTAACTTTTTGCATATGAATCTATCAGTTTCTATGATCTGCTTGAATGATTTTACGCTTAACGCTTGTTTTAGCTTTGCTACCTAAAGCATGATTCTAAACTGTTTGATTGCGCGCGAGAGCGGCATCATAGGTTGGAACTAAATCAATTCATCTAATTCTTCGTTGCCGTAACTGAAATGAAGGATTAGCCACTTTAACATCTGAAATAACGCTGGTGTACCTTGTTAAGTTTGTGTGCGAAAGTGACAGCTTAATATAGGAAACCTGATGATCTTTTCATGCGCGAGAGCGATGAACACAAGTTAAGAACTGGTGGCGGGCAATCAATGAAATGATAATTCTATTGTATTAAGTAAATGGATGCATAAAACTATGATATGATCCAATTCCTAACAAGCTTCCGGATCTACCTCTGATTTGTTGCCTATTTATTTTTGTGTTGTTTATTTACTTACTAAAACTATCAAACAATTTACCAATCCTTCACCTCATTGTTTAATTAACAAACTCAAGAACGGTATTTTTGCAACTCCCTGTGGATACGACTATACCCGACTATACTGCAATTGGATCCCTTGAGGATCTGAAAGCTGTAAAGGAGGATATATTATTTAACAATGAGAGTGTAAAAAAGCTTTCAACAAAATTGGCGCCATTGCCGGGGAATGGCGTCATGTAAAAAAAGCTTGTAACCAGCTTTCAACACTGGGTTGGGTTTAATGGTGGGTTGTTTGTGTATTTGGATGGTTTAATGGATTTTGTCACATGGCGTGCCACGTGTCATGCCAGGTGACAAAATTAACAGACACATCAGGATGAGCCGTCCCAAACTAACGACAGGGACTAAAAACAAACAATTTTTTTAGGGACTAAATCCTAACGAGAAATTTTATAGGGACCAAAGACAAACATTTCAATTTTACAGGGACTAAAAACATAATTAAGCCTAGAATTAAATAGCTAATCTAACCTCTATACATGAGTACAATATTACAATAATGTCTAATCTATATCGCTATGGATGATCAGTTTCCGTCGGAGCCTTTGACGACGTGTATCTATCAAACGCCCTTATCGCCCCACAATCTCGAAGTTCATATCTCGACGGTGCATGCACTTGACCCTAACCCGTTGCGGGGCCTTCACCTTTATTGGTAGAGCGGCCCAATAATTCTTGCCACCCTCTCTGTACTTCCCTCACCATATTTGTCAATATTTTCTCCTTCGACCACTACTAGGTGACGGTGGTGTAAGAGTTGTCCTCACTAACTCATTTATCGGCTGCTGTACCATATCCACATCCTCTTCAGGTTGGTTGTTCAAATCAAAAGGTGATGTGGGAGCTGAAGGCACAAAACAACCTCTACGGATGTCAACAGATCTTCTCGGGGATTATTCATGATGCTCAACATATCTTGAAGAAGATATTACATGAAAGGACCTTATACCAGATGCATGTGGTCAACAAGATCTTTCACCAGCGTGTGAAGATCCTACCTCGAATGAACTTCTATACGGAGGTTCAACATGAGGTTCAGGATGAGGATGGTTAGACGATGGCGACCCAGGTGCGAATAACTCAAAGTTCTCATCAATTTGTTGCAGATGTTGTTCAATATCTAATGACGATATATCACCATATTGTTCGCCTAACCAATTTGAAACACGAGTATTGAAACTATAGTGAGAGGTGGTCGGCTCTAGGATATAAACTTCTTGAGGTGGCGGATAGGACTGAGGAGCGAAGAAGTCCTGCGGGGCAACATGGGCAAAGACATTATGAGAAGGAGCATGGCCATAGAAATCCTGTGGTTGGGCCACGTGACCATGAAAAGGCGAGGGAAAATACGTCTGCTAAACCTCAATCAAATCGTCAATATGATATTCCCTCATAAGAAATTGTCGGCCATTGTGCTCTACCATTGCCAATACTCCTTTGAAGGCCTGTAAGAAATAACTTGTTCACCAACCCGTGGAAAGCGATTCATCCACCACTGAATCCATTGTTCATGTCTTTGCATCCAATTAATCAATGATAGGGCCTGTTGATTCCCCCTCAGATCCCGATCATGAGCATTCCCCATGACACTACTACTAGGTCCACCGGGCAATTTCTACACCAACCCGAATTGTTGCCTAACGTGGTCAGCTGCATGCCACTTGACTGTCTCAAAACAAATGAGCAGGCAGACTACTGACTACGTATGTCTCATATTCTTCACTGCTACTAGAATGACTACGTTAATTGTTAGATGTTGATATGGTTATCAAATAAACTGCATAAAAGGAATAATTTAGATACTAATATTGTCAATGCATAATATAAAACATATAAAATATTTTAATTAATGCATACCTTGTCTAGGTGCACATGTTCAATGTGGTTTCTCATTTCTAAGAGTGTAGTGGGTTGACGACGGCGACTATATGCGTGTTCCGACCATCTGAAAATTATTATATTATTTAAATTAACAAATAAAAAAAATTTATATTATACAAATCAACAAATAAAAAATTATTTGTTATTAAATTGAAGGCACGAAAAAAAAAAATTACCGCAACGCAAGGGGAAATGGGTAATGGTCTGGGGCATGTGGTGTGGGAGTTAGTACTGAAAATCTATAAAATGCCCACGTTTGGAGGAGCACCATACAACCACATATTCCCGCACATGTCGCGCTCATAGCACTACTCAATGACCTATCAAGTACAGCTAGGACAACTGACCTCCAGCTGTACGACCCAATCACGTTCAAATTACGAAGTAACGCCAAGTACTTCGAATGAACCCAATTCTCATTCTTGTTGCAAAACAAAATATCAGCAAATAACCGCAACATATATCCACAGGCATGTCACTCCAGTATTTTCTACATGCCATGCTTGTCAAAATCAGTGTGAATTTCAACAGTAAAATTGTGATGTAACCACACCGTAGATATGAAAGATCTTGTCATATCACATAATGAGGGTTAGGAATTACCCCAAGTAGTTCATGGAACAAATCTTCGAGGGTCGATCCCAATAATATTGTGTTAGGTCCTGTCACAAGTAGGCCATCACATTGGATCCCAAGTAATATTGTCACATCTGCCAATATTATCGTACAAACACCATCAAGTAGATTAAATGTGTATGTCTCTAGTCTCCAACGCTCCACGAGCACATTAATAAGGTCATGGTTGATCTGCATAATAGGCACTGAAGCCACCTGATACAAACTAGCATTTTCTAGATAATGTCGTATTAGGGGATTAGGTGGCTCAATGCTTTCATGTTTACTTCTTAAACTTCGTGCATTCTGTAATAATAAAATTATTAATAAATAAAAAATATGTTGTTCTCAATAATTTTTTTTATAATGTCAAAATAAGCGTATGTTTCTAGTATACAGGATCCTAACAATAAAGCAAGAGTAAAACATATTTCGTGACTTACTTTTTAACAACAACTTTTTTTGAAATATCAAAGTGAGCCCACATTTTTGACACAGGATCCTCAAAGTAAGACAAGTTTAGAGCATACTTCGTGTCTCACTTTTTAACAACATAATTACAAATAATATACGAATTAAGTGTCACAGTATTAATAATACATTCATTCAACATACCTCATTATTATGCATAATTACTTTTGAGATATGTCTAACAGAAATCACAGTCTTATTTACATGACCTCTCACCATTTTTACTATTTTTTTTTCACAACACTACACATTAATAATATATATTTATAATTTCTACTCAGTAGAAATTTATGAAGTGAGACACTTAAATTACAAAAGAGAGGATAGGGGAATATTTAGAGGAAGAGAAGAAGAAGGATGCAGTGAAGCATTTGCCCATTGCTTCAGACCCTTAAATAGGGAGTTGAGGGCAACAATTTTAGGCAGCTGGCACAGTCACCAACGCGACGCGATCAACGAGGATGCCTAAAATCGGAAGGTTGTGTGCCGATTTCAAGTCCTACACCCTGCACATGACAAAGTTGTATCCTACACCCTGCACACTTGCACACACAAAGCATTTGGTATTTTTTATTTCAATTTTTTTTTAAAAACCTGAAATCGGTGAACAATATACTAATTTCAAGATATGATAGCCACACAATTGTAAATTTTCAATCTCACACAAATTTTAGTTTTTTGACGTTCCTAGGTCATTTTTTTGGTAAAAAAATTCACTTCTTAACACCCAAAAACAAAAAAAATTACGAAGACAAAAATGAATACAAAAAGGAAAATTTTGATCTTCATATATACAAATTTTTAGACAAACATGCACAAACTTTTTTATAAACACACAAACTTTTGAGCGCTCAAAATTAAAAAGATATGACGAAAATAAAAATTCTTTGATTTGCAACGTCTTGCGAAAAAAAATGGAGAATGACGGAGGAGAGAAAAAACAGAGGAGAAGAAGAAAACAAAAAGGCGAGAAAGAGTGGAAGAGAAAAAAAAGGAGAAAACAAAAATCAAAGAGACTCCACGAAGAGCAATGTCAGAAGTTTTCTCAATTACATTTATTTAATATGCTATTTGATCTATAATAATAATAATAATAATAATAATAATATATACAAATCAAGAGACAGACTGAAAATCCTAGTCACAATTCATTTGCTAACAAATTCATCCTTCTGGTTACGCACTCGAGCTGCCCAAGACACATTCCCTGACACATCCCCTCCACCATGTTCTTTGCAGTTACTTCTTCTCATCAGCTCTGACAGTTGAGACTCCCAGCGAGTTTTCCATTCATTCCTTCGTTTCTTCACCTGATTGCAAAGAAACAGCTTGGATTAGCATGTAAAATCTCTTTGACATCAATTCAATATGAATGGAACCAAATACAACAAATTAAAAGATCTTGGTCCCTTTGGAATTAATTATATATGGATATAATAAAACCAAGAAAGATTCCTAGGAATAATTAATATTAAAAAAAAAAAAAAAACAGAAGATCACACTACATCCAATAATTCCCCCTTTTCCTTTTGCAATAATAATAACCGTTAACATATTTAACTAAAGACTCTACCTATGTTGAAGAGCCAAGCTGATATCATGCTAAAACCTTAGGCCAGGTTCGAAGGACTACTCTATATATGTATCCCCATTACTTAAGAAACAGTGATAGACACCGACCCAAAAATATTTAAAATGGAGATTTATTTATTTATTGTTAAGACGTGAGAGAGATTGATTTTTTTATGTGTTTTGATCATCCAATTGTATGATATAAAATTTGAGAAGCCAGACAATTTTGCTTAGTGTGAAAATATTGACCTAAGAAAAAAGAAAAAAAAAGATATTTCCAGGGAAACCAGTTAAAGCTTAATTATCCAAAAACAATTACAAGCAGCAGCACTGAAAGATAAAACAAGTCTGCAGAAATAGCATTGATACCTGATCAATGTCATGGTGATAGTGGCGTCGAGGGGAGAAAACGGAGTGAAAGTCCCCCATGGCCATTTCTCTGTCGTACAACGCTCTCTTCACGGGATCAGAGAGCGTCTCGTACGCCTCCTTCACCATAATAAACTTGCTCGTGTACTCTTCCACCCGACCCGGCGGCGACACGTCCGGGTGGTACTTCCGGGCCAGCTTCTTGTACGCCAGCTTCACCTCCGCCTCCGTCCCTGTCTCCGCCACCCCCAGCAGCTCGTAGAAGCTCATCTTCGCCGCCATTGCGTAGAAGCCGCCGCCATCGCTTGCGGAGGCCTTCACTGAGAGCCTTGCAGGACCCGACCCGGGTCTGGATCCGTTGAAGGGGGAATAATAACAATAACAATAACAATAACCTGTTGTTGGTGTTGGGAATGGGAGGGTTGGTTTTGGTGGTGCTGTTGTGAATCCGGAGAAATAAGCAGAGGCATGCATCTTTGTCTGTTTTGTGAGCTGTGACTGGATTTGTGTGCTTTACAATGATGAGGACCGTTTGGTTGAACGACCGAAGAAAAAAGGATAGGAATAAAGAGGTTACATAGGATTTTGGATAGGCATGCTTGCCAGCGCACGTTTTCCATCACACTGTTTACAAAGACAACTGCGGGATCAGGATTCTAGAAATAGTTTCAATGGAAAGTTATAACTTTTAATTCTATTTTATTTTACTACCTTCCAGAACTTCAAACCCATTCCACCTTAATAATGATATATATTTGATATTTTTAAGGGGTAAAATAGAAAGAATGATATTTGATAGAGATTTTAATTATTTTGCTTAAAGATACGAGGTATATTTGGATGCTTCTAGATCCCATTTAATTAATGTATTTAATTATTGGTTTTAATTTATACTCTTTTTTGTTTCATTTTAATTGTATATTTTTTTTATTTTAAGAATTTTTAATTATTTTTTAATTTATAATATTTAAGTGTAATTATTTTTTTCATTTATATCTTTAATTGTAGTTGAATATTTATTAGTATAATAGATGTGAAGAGAATAATAATTGTATTAGAAATATAATTTTTTTATAAAGACAATTTTGTCAATTTGTACTATTTTATGCATTTACCAAAATATTTTTTTACTTAGGTGTGTAGTGTTTAATTTTAGACCATTAAATCAGAACGAGAGGAGTAATATTTAGGGTTGTTATTTTTAAAGGCATAAAAAGTTATAACATTTAAAAAATATTTTAAAAAAATTGATCTAGAATCTATAATATATTATAAAAGTTGTTCCGCTAGTTATGCCACATGGCCAAAGCTTTTTCATTAAAATGACACGCGAAAATTTTATAAACTTTGATTATTATAAATTTTTGAATTATTTCATTTTATTTATGATTTTCCATTACTCCACTATTTAAGTTTTAATGAATTTTCATCTTTTGGTTGGCTCTCCATCTTTTACAATCTTTTAAATTTTCTTAATTTTTCTAAGCTTACTTTCAATTGGCAGATCAATAATACTAATAATTATTAATAAAAATGAATATAATTTTAATAAATTTATTAGTTGAAAAGTAATTGCCAAATGACATTTTTATAAATTTTCCAAGCTTTTAATTTTGTTGCTGATAATTTAATTCAATTTTTAACTTTTTTATTACTTCACCATTCATATATATTTTGACTTTTTATGTATCATAATAGTATATTTTTTATTTTTTAAGACTACATTGAGTGAGAAGATTGACTACATTAAAAATTGTTAAAATATCTAAAATGAGTCAAATAGTATGTCATATCTTATCTATAGTTTTGGAGTGACATATCACCTTTTTTTGGGGCACGTGCTTATGTACCCTAGTGACATCAAAAGCTACACTTAAACGTCAAATTTGCTTCGCTGATATTGCACTTGGCTACTTACACAACGTGGTGGCCTTTACTGATATTTCCTTCCCAATTCCCAAATTTCCCCCACTTACATCAACATCTCACACCCATCCAAATCCAACCCTTGACTAATCCATAGTCAGTTCACACTACTTTGGTGCGAAAGGTATCTTATGTAACATTTATTTATTTATAGTTATTTGTTCAATATTTTTTTATTATTACTAATGAGGTTGATTAGTTTTATTTTAAATATTGTAATTGTCTTTTTTAACACAATTTTTTTTCTCTCCAACACTCGAACCTAAGACCCTTTAGAAAAGGGACAAATTTACATACTATTTGATCAACCTTGTGTTGGTACATAATTATTTTTTCATTTTTTTCGAAGGTTAGTATTAATTCATTGCTAACCAGGGAAAGTAGGAAAAGAGATTGAAATAGAATCCAAGGCGATACATGAAACATAACAAAATGACAAAGGGCCCTAACATCAGTCCACACGACTCAGGGCTCCCTAGCTAAACCCCCCTAACGCATTGAAAATAAGCACTGTGAGCAGATGACGCCTCATTATAAACCTCCATAGGAAAAACACATTAGGAAAAAACCCTTGATTTTTTTGGGGGAATAAAAAATGGAAACCAATGGTGACAAACTCCTTGAATGATGATCTCATAATATAACACAAAAAAAAAATGCAAAAGGTCATATAATACATGACATTTAAATTTTAAATGGTGAGTTCTTTTAAGATAAATATTAAAATGTTATTCACGTAGTCTGATATAAAGTATATCTAACATGATAATCTATTACCACAAAAAAATTTCGAATATACCACTGGTCTTTTTATCCTAAAATCCAGACTCTATACCAATTACATGTCATCAAGCTGGACTTAAACATTTAAATAGAAAACTTCATTGCATGCTATCACATCGACCGTGTATTGCTTTAGTGAAAAAAATGTAAACCTTTCTAAATGTCTATGTGATACAAACCAATTTGTAACATTTAATTAGGAACATTTTTAAGAAGATTAATGACAACATCACTTGATCTTAATGTGGACATTTAGGGAGGAGCATAGGATGATGCTCCACATACACCCTTGGTGAACTCATACGAGGGACAAGAGGGGAACTATGAGAATGTATGGATTGGGGGGCTTTAGATCCTGTCCCCACATCCCTAAGTATCAAGGGAACCAAACCAAGCCCTTTAGGTCACTCCTTGAGATTAGAAACTTTGTCTCAGAAGACGCCCTCATCATAGCCTTCCAGCGTTAGGGTCAGAACCCAAGTTTGAGGGCTTCCCCTGCACGCTCCAACATGAGTTGATAGCTCATCTAACAACTTTTCCCTTATACACATTTAGGACTTGCACATGATAAACAAAAGTGAGAAGGACAAAAGAGAGTTTTGTTTGTCCTAGGAATAAACAAGCAAGCCTGGAAGAGAGAGAGGGAGCGGACAACGACCTGTCCTTAGGGGAGTTGGCTTGGCACTACAACCTAGGAAGGCATGGACTTCGGACCCCACGCTCCCGAAGTTAGCCTAGGATTTTGGAAAAGAGAGATATAGAAAAGAGAGAAAGAGAAAAAGGGAGGATACAGAGACACACCAGAACTCAACCTAGAACTCCTAAGAGAGATAGATTGGAAAGAGTCTAGAACTAGAGGGCATCTTCGAAAAAGAGACATTCTTTCTAAGCCAAGGCAAGATCAATCCACAAGGAGGCTTGAGTTCGAGGACAAGGGTCATTCACTCTTCACTATCCATCCCTCATAGCATCATTTCGTACTTTTACTTCCTCTACCTCAAATTTCATACCAAGCTTACAAACCCAAAATCTCACTCATATCATCATTTATGCATTTAAAACAATTTTAAACAAAAAGTTTTGAATCATTGGAAACTCCACTGGGCTTTCATCTTCGAGGGAAACAATAGAAGGAAGAATCCCACTAATCACACCAAGGACGCTGAACTTCAATCTAGAGGATTGCGTGCAACTAGTAGATCTGGGAATGCGCACACAAGAGCAGGGGCCAATACACATTTTAGGCACCACTGTGACCTTGCTGACATGTAGCAATGCGCAAACAACGAATAGGACACACACGACATAGCCATTGGAGGAGAAGATCAAGCAAGGGGTGTACATAACACGGCAACAAGCATCCGGATACGTAAGTAACACTCCCAGCTCACGTTCTCAACTCGATAATGCAGCAACAAAACATAATAGCAACCTAGGTCAAAAGCCTAGCAAGAAAAAAAGAGCAAGAAGAACAAGTCGTCAATAAAACACCTCCTACAGAATAGGCACGATGCCAGCAACGTCACCTAGGACTTAAGTCCACCCTTTAATTCCCACATCATCATGAAACCCTACCTAACGGCTGGGGTACCAAACCCCTAACTTTAGAAAGGTCAGCAGAATAGATAGCGTATGAGAGCACCTATTCTCTTACACGGATGATTTGGGCATGCACAGGACCAACTGTGACCTGCAAGGGAGTTTTCCAAATCAATCGCAGGACAAGCATTCACATGGTATTCCAAACTGAAACCAAACTCCATTCATACGTGGGAGGAAATAGCCACAGAGTTTTGTAATAAATTCCTGGAAGAAGAAATTGCCATGCATATCATGGATCTGGGGCACTTAAAACGATGCCCTTCGAAGGGACTCATCCCCTTCGAAGGAAACGCTGCCTGAATCGCATCTGGTATATGAGTACATAAAGAATATTGAAGATGGCTTTGCCATGTTCTTGTCACTAGGAGGAATCAACACCTTCTTAGAACTGCTCAAAAGGGCGCTCGATGTGAGCAATGCAATGAATAAAATCGGTAAAAGGGTTTTCCAAGAAGGTGACAATGTGAAAGAAGTAAACACAGTAGATGGCAACGAATGACAGAGCTACAGATCGGTTGGACCACCACGCAGATACGCATCTCGAGACACGCCGCCACCCATGGACATCCTAAGGGATATGATCATTCAAATAACTCGAGAAATGGTAAAATACGGCACAATGGAAACAATGAAACATCACGCCGCCAACTGAAGAACAAGAACAATGCCCAGGATATTGTCTCATACATAGAAGCGGCTCACATGACATCATGGACTTCTTCGTAGCCTAAAGGAAATTCCACAAAAAGGTTACAGAAGGAAAAATATTACTTATAAGGAACTTGTTGTAGCAGCCCACAGCATAAGGCCCTAAGAAATGGCCCAAGAAGGTTTCGTCAACGCACTGCAGCGCCCCCAAATGCACTCCAGTGTGTCAGCAAAGAGGCGCTCTAGTGCCTCCTGGTGTGCTCTAACACGCCACTGATATTTTGAAACCCTAGTTTTGCGTTTTTAGACTAGGAGAGGGTCTGATGCAGCCTTTTGGCCACTCCTTCTCCTATAAATAGAGCTCTAGGGTACCATGTAGGGCATACCTACTGTGAGCTCTTGCCGCTTTCTTGATTTTTGGCGGCATTTTCCTCCGTGCAAGGAGGTTGTGATTTGTTCGCCTAGTGTGGAGTTCCCCACAGATGACACCAATGTTCCTCTGGTTTGGATGTGGGGTAGGATAGGGAAAACTTTATCAGCTGAAACTTACCCTTTGATGCTCCTCAGCTACGAGCAGGGAGTCTTCAATTGCACTCACTCCAATGCCTAAATTTTTAAGTTATAGAAATTAGGGTAAGATACTTTGAGATTTGGGAAGGCTATTTATATCCCTTATTTTAGATCAAGAATTCTCTTTTTTGGTCATTCTAAAATGCTTTAGTTTTTTTGCATAAGTCGGATGCCCCTCCTTTTGCTAACTAATCGCCATAGTGGCGGTTAATTAGCGGCGGTTATTAGCATTTCGCGGCGGTTACATAGAATTTCTCAAAACCCACTCTTACGCTCTCTCTCTAGACCCTCTATCTCAATTCCTCTCGACCTTCTCTCAAAACCCCTTTAAACTAGAAAACCCTCCTTATCCAAGCGTTGCACCATCATCGCCATCGTGTGCCGCACTCAGCTTCACAACCACCATCGAGGGAGAGGGTTGCACAGTCCCTCAATCGGCATCGTCTCAGCTGCGAAATCCTTCATCGCACCCTTTTCCTTCTCATCACATCTGAACCGAGGCATAGACAAACGAATCTCGCCGCCACGCTACTGTCGTCGTTGTTCAACGTGTTGCTTACCACCGCCGTCATTCCCGAAAGTGTACTCTAGCGTTTGTTCTCTCTATCCCTCTCTTGTCTCTGTAGTTCAATTCGTTGGATCAATTGATGATTCTGATCTCTCTCTCTCTCTCTCTCTCTCTCTCTCACTGTCTCTATCGATATATTTAGTTGTGAATTGTGATGGTGCTGAAATTTCCCTCTTATGTTCTGTCGGATATGGAACCTAAAATGTTTGCACAAACTGCGATTAAATGATGCTCAACATAGTAAAACCATTGTGGTTTTTGCCAAAAAAAAAAAAGAAGCAATGATTCTGTTTCTTTTTCACTCCTAAGAGGGTTAAATTGTGAAATTTTACTATTTCGTGCTCTTTATTTATCACTTTTGCTGCTGTGGTTCTCAACTTAATTAGTTTTAACTTCGATTCTATCTTTTTACTACCTCCGCCAGCATATGATTCTCGTGATGATTTTTCCCAGCAACCCAGTTCCTATGATGGGTGTTCAGTGAATACTTCTAGCCGTGAATATCAATAAACCTCTTCTTATGCTGGGCGTTCAATGAATACTAGATATCAACATAAGGACCGACCGACGTATATAGCTAACAATTTCAGTTCATTGGATCAGGTTTTCACTTCTACTTTCTCTCATCAATTTTGAAAGGATACTCATCATTAATGTTTATGTCGATCATAGTCATTTTAGTTTCTAAAAGCAATTTTATAATATATTTTACCAAATATTGGTACTGTGATTTTTTAAGAGAAGCATTTAGAGAGCTACCCAGCTCTAAAAAAGGCACAACATTACCAAATCAAGCTTGTGTATCCTCTATGACGTTTAGCGCATACTTAGCTTTACAGAGTTATATTTCAGGTTGTTTCTGCTCTGAGAGAAGTTGGTTTTGAGTCGTCAAATTTAATATTGGTATTGATTTCACCAAAAGCAACAAGTGGAGAGGTTTGTTCATTATGAATATGAAATTGATATTGAATTGCACATAGATACAAGTTCTTAAAATGCTGAAAAGTCACACCTTGGTAATTGTAGGCAAGCACTCCTTCAATCACAAAAGCCTTCATCATATTGGAAACACTCCAAATCCATACAAGCAAGCAATCTCTATCATTGGCTGCAGACTGCAGTCTCTCCTCATTTGATGAAGATAATATGATACCATGTTTTGGATTTGGTGATGGTGAGTAGTTTGTTTCTGGCTTGCTCCATGAAAATGTTGTATGTTTTTCTCTTCTACTGATTTCAGTCAATGGTACTTCTGCAGCATCTGCACATGATCAGCATGTGTTTTTCCAATTTATTAGATAGATTATTGATTAATTTATATTTGGAAAAATTCTAAAACACTACCTTTAACTTTGGTCTACATTTACTTTAATCTTGCTACATGTACTTTCTGTTTGGTAGTGTTTAATTTCTCATGAGTACTTTATCATTTTTTTCTGTGTGAGCAACATTTTTGTTGCAACATGGAATGTGGCTGGAAGATCCCCACCAAGTAATTTGAGTATAGATGACTGGCTTCATGCCTCAACACCTGCAGATATCTATGTCCTTGGATAGGAACTAGGAATTGCTTCTTGTTTTAATACATTTTCATAGCAAACTTTGTAGTAGAAGTTGTTACCTATGACACGTTTCCTAACTTTCTGTTGCAGATTTCAAGAGATAGTTCCCTTGAATGTTCGTAACATCTTACGGGCCGAGGACGATGGCCCTGCCAAAAAATGGCTGGCTCTAATTGGAAAGACTTTGAACAATCTTCCTAGGAGGTAATGGATATTATGGACCCTCTCCCATTCCTATTCCCATTCCTCAATCCAACTTATGATGCATGGCAGGTAATATTAGTTAATACACTGCTTCTCCTATAGTTTATATGTGTAGGTTACTTCAATTTGGTAATAAAGATTAATTTTTGACAGGAAAAATATTATAAAAAACCCTTTTAATCTTAGTTAATATATTGCTTCTCCTGTAGTTTTTGTGTTAGTTATTTGCCTAATTATATGCTAAAAAGGTTGCGTCTATTTATTTGACCTCAAAGTGCTATTGCGTGGATCCCATAGTTTCTAGCACTGCTTCATTTGGAGAGGTATCCTAATCCTTGCAGCTACCTGTTCTGTATAGATAGAATGTGTAGCATGGGAAGATATTTAGTTATATGCAGATGAATCTTCTGGGATGCTATGACTAGTTACCATAGTAATTCAATATTGTTGAAATGTTAAGCCAACACATTTTCTTTTGCAGCCGGTGGCAATTGCTGTTGGAGATTGGTATTTATGCAGAGGCCAATTTTTTTAAAAATAAATTTTATACATAGTGGCGGATATGAACCGCCGCAAAAGAAATATCAAATTTCCTAATAGTAAAAATTGCCGATGCAATCTTTTTTAACATTTAAATGATAAAATTCGCGGCGGTTTAGAACCGCGGTTAAATAAAGTGATAATTGTAATTTTACACTTTGTGGCGGTTCATAACCACCGCTTTATGCGCCGATGGTGGATTGGACAGCTGTTACAGCACTGCCACGATTTGCTTCCCATGGCAGTTCTAAAATGCTGCGATTTGCCTTTTTAACCACCACAAAATGCCACTTTTCTTGTAGTGTTTAGGGACTTTCGGACCTAGGCCTCCCCTCCCTAAGGGGTCATCGGGCTCAGTCCAATGGGACTCCTTGTCCTTAGTCTGCAACAGAAAGATATATGATATCTAACTGAAAATATTTCAATGAACTTGGTGGTCAACTACTAGTAGTTTGCAAATCAATAGAATATAATTGGAGACACGCCATCCTAAGTACTCCTAATTCATTTGATTTAATATTGGATAGAGTTCTCCAAGGATTAATTGCATCCATGGTTTGCGGGGCTTATGATGGTCTCAACTCTCAAAGTCAGAACTCCGAATTAGTACCTTCATGGTAGCTAGAGAAACATCATTCCAACTGAATTAGGTATAGGTCCATCCACGTAATGGTAAGGCGTTCTTCCAATATTCTATTTGTTAAAAATATAGATATAGAGGCTCGAACTATATAAGAAGAGGAGACACTATTTAGTTAAATTGTCATTTATATTACTTGTAGTGTAATACTCTGAAATTTTGTTTAAAGAGAAACAAACTTATATTATTTATGAAGTAATACCAATGTATACCACTATTTTAAAGCAATGCACTATTCATTTGATCTTTATATAATTATTTAATGAATACTAAGTCACTTATTTACAAGTTAGTTTATTTTACTCTTATTCTATGATACTACAATTCCCTACCTATTATGCCTCATATCAACCATAAACATGCCGTATGAATTAAAATGTTTTCCTATGTTTTTTTCTTGGTCTATGTATATACTTTATATAATAATTTGCGACTTATATGCGTTCTTTAATTATTTCACGTACAAGCTCTAAAAAGGAAATGTCAAAATTACGTACAAAGATAATACTACAGATGCTATATATATATAAAAGCTATTGCCTATAAATGTACAACATGTTATAGT